>JAJEJO010000127.1:866745-919874 GCA_020662805.1 Glaucomys volans | reverse complement strand
CAGTGAAACAATAGCTGTACTCCATTTGTGTTCAATGAATCAATAAGTAAATAAAAGAATAAAAAAAAAAATTATATGACACTTTCTTAATGGGGCAGAGTTGTTACCAGACCCAGGTCTGGATGCTTGCTACTTGAAAGCCAATGTTCAGGAGATAAGAGTTGGTAGATAGGAAATCAGTTTCATTCAAGGAACAGAATCCTGGAAAATGGAAGGAGCTATTAGCTGTCATCCTCAAAGTTCCATCTTAGAGAATTCAGGTACATGACAGGAGTTTTATAGACAGTGAAAGGAGGTGTAGAGGGAAATGAGCAGGAAAACTACAAACCGACCAGTGTCTTCATCACCCAGGGTGGCTCTCCTTTTTATTTTTTCCTCCTTCTTTTTCAGCCAGAATAAGTGATGGATATCAACCTCCTGAAACCAGTTTCTGCAGGTCTTTAGAATGGTATTATTTTTCTGCAAGTTAAATCTCATAGCAATTTACATGCTCTGTGTTAATGTTTGTTGATGCACAAAACTGAAGAATAAGGAGGGGCATTACATATTCTGATGTAATCTGAAGGTCAGGAGATAATTTGGGTTCATAAATCCAAAAGAAGGTTATTTAACAGTTACCATCTTAATCATTTGAAGGGTGACTTCTCTTTAGAATTTAGAATTCTGAGGAAAAGAAAGGGAAGTCACCTTGCCAAGGACAACTCACAAAGGAGTGCTTTTATAGAGTCACACAAACCACTTTTTTTGTCACTGTCTACTTACAACTTTTCAAGCAATAATAGTCTAAATCCTATAGTTTGATCTTCATTTTTACTTATCAAAAAATAAATTTCACCAGAAAGATCACATCTAAGGTTCAAAAATGCAATCCTTCTTAGGGAGAAAGGAGTTTTTTAAAAATAACACCTGTTTATAGATATAAGATTATGAATCTAATTGCAAACTATGGTAGGGGAGAGTTGGCAAGATGGTGGAGTGGAGGTACATGACAGATCTCAACTCCTCCACAGTTTGGAATCAAAGCAATGAGAGAAAAGCTGATTAGGGAGGTGGTAACAGAGGGAATGCACTGAGATACAATATTGGACAGTCAAAGACTTAAGGGGGCTCAGGAATTCTGACTCCTGGAACACAAAATGCAAAATTATTCTTTAACCCTGAAACAACTGGTTTCAGGTCTGGATGGAGGGGTAACCAAAGGGAAAAAACAGGGAGGCAAAGATGTCAAGCTTGCCTCAGGAAACTGGCAACGAGAAAATCAATGAGTTAATCTAGGGTGGGAGCCACTTCTTGGTGAACAAGAAGTGCCTAGCTTCTCTCAATTTACTGGTAGAAAACTGTCAGGAAGTAATGTTGTAGAGACCATGTCTAAGCCTGCAGCTTTGGAAGGAATTAAATCTCTTAGCTTCATCCCCTAGACATACCAGAGAATATTATTAAAGGGAACACTTTTGAAATGGGCCATCTGAATTACCTGTTAGGGGGATCACTGTGAACTGAAGGCTGACCATCACCAAAAACTCCCACCAAGCACCCCAACCACAGGTCAATTACCCCACATTACCTGCAACTTGGCCAGTGCATCTCCACTTCTGAGGCCAACAGAATTCTTCCTGAATTTTTCATGTGAGGGACATCATGCTCAGAAACCACACCTTCATATGTAAATCCATCACTTATAGAGGTTTAAGCACTTTTGTAAGACATCTATAGGTATCATTGAATTTAAGCCTTGTGAAAATCGCCTGATACAGATACTTTCCTGCCCATTTCCCATGTGAGGAAATGAGCACAAAGAGGTAAGTTATTCCCAGGACTTCTAACTGGAAAATGACACCGTAAAAAAACAGGTCTTTAACACATAGCCTGCCCTTACCTGCGAGCCTATGATGATGCCTGATGTGAACAATGGCCAAAGTGCCTACTTTTCATGTTTGTTTGATGTCATTTTTGTTAGAGTGTAATTTCCAGCACAAGATCCAACCTTGACCTTTCTGACTACGTAGTAGGTGCTCTTCTGGGTCCTTATATAAATACACCTGTAAGATGTATTCTCAGCTGTTTTTAAGATAATTTTCTCTGATGTATGTCCCTTAGATGGTAGGATATTAAAAAAAAATCATGATTCTCTAATATGCTTCTGACCTAGAAAATCAGATTTTACTTGATGTATTTCTTGGAACTATAAGAGGATGCCTGATTCTGATCCCTAAAGATTTTGACATTGTGATTCTATCCACCAGTGTTGTCCAGGCAGATAACAGAAGTGGCTTTGATGGTGTGTCAGCTAGGAATGCTTTTAGCTACTAGTAGCAGAAATTCCAATTGACAGAAGCATAAACAAATCAGGGTTATTTTTCCACCACCGAGACGTCTAGAATTATGTAGTTCTGGCATTGTTAATGCTGCTCGGGGACGCCATCAGGCATATAAGATCTTCTTGTCTTTCAGATTTCCATCTCAAATATATTGATCTCAGTCAAACCTGTTCTTTCATGGTCTCAAGATGACCACAAGAGTTTCAAAACATGCTGTGTTCAAGATAGGAAAAAGAGGGCAAAAAGTTTTAATCTAACCCTTCTTGCTTCAGACTTTAAAATACATCTTTTTGGCTACCTTTAGCCAAGAAAAGTATATGGGTTACCAGCTTCAAAGAGGTAGACAATGGGGGCTGAGGATATGGCTCAGTTGGTAAAGTGCTTGCCTCACAAGTGCAAGGCCCTGGGTTCAATCCCCAGCAACCCAAAAAATAAAAATAAAAATAAGAAGTAGACAATGGAGATGAACGCAGGAATGTGTGTAGGGTTGGCCAACCAAGCATGTGCCATGGGAAGCAAGACACACCACCAGATCTCTCTATGTTGATGTTAACTCCATCCTTCCCCTCCACAGTTAGGTCAGGAAATGCAGGAAAGAGGGAAGGAATATGCATTGCTCCACAATCTTAGAAACACAGTGTTTCTTCCTCATTGCAACCTATTATGTCATTTGTCACAGAGACCAGTATTCATCAGATCCCTTTCACTGTTTTCTCCAGCCTTATAGTAAATTAATACCTCACCTTTCTCCTTTCCCTTCCTTCATCACCAATGTGAGAAGATCTAGATTTGAAAGTCCTTATTAATTAAAATCACTATTGATATTTTGATAAGTATATAAGAAGTATGAAAGAATGTACAGCCAGTGAGTTAGCACTGGAGGTTGGTCACTAGGAAATGACAGTGATCCTTTATGCACATACATTTCTTTCTTTTCTTTTTTTTTTTTCTTTTGGTACTGGGGATTGAACCCAGGGGCACTCCACCACTGAGCCACATCCCCAGCCCTATTTTGTATTTTATTTAAAGACAGGGTCTCACTGAGTTGCTTAGGGCCTCGCTAAGTTGCTGAAGCTGGCTTTGAACTTGAGATCCTCCTGTCTCAGCCTCCCAAGCGCTGGGATTACCACACCTGGCGTACATACATTTCTGTAGCACTTGAATTTTTATACAAGTATATATTATTTTTAATTTATGAAAGCAATGAAGATCTAGACAGCTAATAAATTTCTCATTAGCTTCCCATGTTTTAGGCAGAGTAACTCCAATTAATCTTCCTGATGGCCTTATTTTCTAACTAACTTTGTGGTTTATCACTGTGCCTTCACCAAGATATTCAGATATTCTTTAGTAATGAGCAAGTTTGTGTGACTTAATCCACTCACAATTTAGATTACTATAGTCTTACAACATTTATAAGCATTCTGACCTCTTGCAAGTTAAATGTAATAACTTGCTCTGTGAAGAAGTGTTTGAGTATCCCAGAACATGCTGACCTTGCCCAAATTTTGCTTGCATTTAGCTGTCAGTTTACCATAGTTGCAGTTCATAAAAGGTGATTTCATCGGGCTTCAATATAAAACTGGCTCTTCTTTAGGGAAACATCCTAAACCCTGTGCATCAAGTTGGATATATTTATTTTGATTGATAAACCTGGTAATTTGTCCTAGAGCTTTTCATTTCAGTGAATTGCATAATAGCATATTCTCTAGTCTTTGGTTTCATATGACAGAAACAACTGCAAATTTTGTCTAGTTTCCTCTTCCTGGAGACATGGTGTGGCAAACTCAAGAGGTCGCAAATTATCTTAAAATGAAGGTAGAGGCTGGGTGTGGGGGTGCATGCCTGTAATCCGAGAAGCTTGGGAGGCTAAGGCAGGAGGATCTTGAGTTCAAAGCCAGCCTTAGCAAAAGCGATGTGCTAAGCAACTCAATGAGACCCTTTCTCTAAATAAAATACAAAATAGGGTTGGGGATGTGGCTCAGTGGTCCAGTGCCCCTGAGTTCAATCCCCAGTACCCACCTCCACAACAAAAGATGGATGTAGGGAAGAATAATGTTATTGGCCACAAAAGAATTAGGATATATATATATTCAGTTATAAATCTACTAGAATCATAACAAAAAACAATACCATGGTTTTGTTTAAAAGGCTATTCCCAAATTTGTCAAAATTTTCTTTTCTTTTACTATCCATACATGAATAACTTTGTGTTTCTTGTTTTCATGCCAAGGGGATAGTGGATCCATATTTTCTCATTCCCATGGTGAATGTAGGAGGAAAGGTGGGAATGGGGAACATCTCTTTGGCTTGCCAAGAAAAAGAAGCTTGACAATCTTCACTTAATACTTTCTTCTATATTCTGTATAGAAATTTTATTTTCCTTGTCACCATAATCTCTAGTGAAATTTTCTCCTTTTTGTTTAATATTTTGCATTGTATTTTATAATACCCATATGAAATATAAAGACGGATGTATCATAATAAAACATTTCTAGTAATTTTAACTATTCTAAGTAATTGAAAAACAGTGATTATAAAATAAAAGATTTCTGAATGTCCAAAATAGATACTCAAATATTCAAATCTGCTTGTTTTTGACGTTGTTGTTTGTGGTGCTGGGGATTGAACCTAGGGCCTTGTGCCTGTTAGGCAATTGCTCTACCATTGAGTCGCATCCCAAGCCCCTTGTTTCTTCTAGATTTCACTCAGATGCTATTTACTCTATCTCACACCTACTTCTAACTCTCTCAATCAGTAATGATGATAATGATAAGGAAGATTCTGACAAAAGCAATACATCTAAGCACTGTCATAGTGAAGTTAGAGTACTTGTAGTCATCCTAACAACCATTTTAATTACACTAAGACTAGACATTATTTACCCTTATTTTACAGAAGAGACACTGAGAATAAGAAGTTAAGTAACTCACCCAGGCTCCTAGAGGCAAAGCCGGGCTTTACCGGGGCTCTAGTATACCATACTGCCTTCCTGATCAGCATTATTATTCCACTTTTGCACCCTTGGTTCTCTGTTTTTATTTACTTATAAAATGAGTGGTCTCTTCCAAATTTATGGCTGTAACCACCTCTGGAGTTAATGACCCTGCAATGATCTTCCAGTTCAACTTTCTGTCTGAGTTCTATAGTTGTGTTATCTTACTAACCCTGAGGACCTCTCTATTTCCATGCCCTACCTGTACTTCAAACTCAACACTTTCCAAATTAATGCTTTATATTCTCTAGCATACCTCCCTCTCTGCCCTCCACCCCTGTTCTTCTTCTACTACTCCATATCTTTCTTATGGGCAATGTCACATAACTAGTTGCCCAAGCCAGGAGATATCCTTGACATGTCTCCCTCCTTCAACCTTCACATCCAAACTGAAGTCTGATAACCTACCTCCTTAATGGTTCTTGAACACCCAAATCCATTTCTTGAACACCCAAATACATTCTTTCCTCTCCACCTCCACTGCCAATGCCTCAGTAGCCTGGTTTACTGCAACAGAGTCAAGATTTTACTCCTGATGCCCCTCCAAGCTCATCCTGTGCTTTATAAAACTTCGTTTAAAATAGCTGTGATGTGATCAAGATGGCTGATTAGAGGTGCCTGGCGCACTTCCCTCCACAATAATGAACACCAAACCAAAGAAACACAACTGTTTTACTAGTGTTTGAGGCAGAGTGCTATAGTGTACTGTGGACATGGCAGAGACATTGCAAAGCATGGAGACACATGATGGTCTCTAAAGAAGAGAACTAAGCACACAGTGTCTACCATCCTGTCTCTCAGCATCTGCTCTGAAACAAGAGGGATTTCACACTATAGAGAAAGGGTAAGCAGACATTCCCCACTAGGCTCCAGTCATGCCACAGACGTGGGAAGCATTTGCTGCTGGAGAAGTTTGCAGCTCTCATAGTCTCTGAGCCAGGTTTGAAAAGTTACCAGGTACCATACCAATCCATTGCCCCAGAGAATATAGCCCACACTGTACTCTTCCCCAGTAACTCCTTCTGGGCCCCAGCAGAACCCTGAAGGTCCTGTGAAGCAGCCAGGCAGCTGCCCCCAACAGCTCAGCCAAGCCAGCCCTGCAAAACCAGCCAGGTGGCCCTGCATAATCTCTCACCATTCTAGAAGCAGCCTGGAAGTCCCATCCATTCATCTTCAGCCCCAAGAAGCAGCCAGGCAGTCATCCATAAGGTTGGACCGCAGAAGCTCTATGCTCAGACAACATTGTGTTCACTCACCACACTCCCCAGGAAACATCTGAGCAACCTTCCCTGAGTGACTCATCTCACCTAGGAACCCAGAAAACATCCAACTAGCCCCCATCTCCTGTGGTTGCAAGAAGGAGCTGGGCAGTCAATTCTCAGAAACTCAGCCCACAGAGGCTGTGAGAAACACATGGGTAGTATGTCATCTACCCATTCTCAGTCCCAGGAAGCAATTGTCCAGCTTATCTTGAAAAGTTTGACCCCAAGAAGATTCCCACACAGCACTCAAACAGGCATTCTTTCCGGGCCCATTGGTGTAACCTAGTCCCCGTGTGGCCCTCAGACACTGACTGGCACCCCACCCTGCTCACAGGTACATTGGGTTGCACTCACTTGAGCTCCATCCCAACTTGGCCATAGAAACTGACAGGCATCACATTTCTATTGGCATATCAGCTGTGGCCCATCACAGCACTCCCTCTTCCATGCAACCCACAGAAACTAGCAGGTGCCCCACACCAGCAGTCAGTTGCATTGCACCTAGAAACACAAGCACACTCGTGCCCTTAAGGCATTCTAGCTAGAAGCATAATCTCTCTACCCCTACCTCTTAGGCACTAACACAGGCTCAAATATCTCAAACACTGATTATAGATATAGAAGCTTCACAGACACTAAAGTGTCAACATTCAACCAAACCAACACAGTCTAACAAATCAATAACCTAGCACACATTACCAAGGTTAAAATCACCCTACAAATTTAGTAGAGGTACCTGGTCTGCCAGATACACAAATAACAATGTAGGGACATAAAAAGCATGAGAAAATTAGGTAACATAAGGTCCCCAAAGAAAAACAATAATTCTCTAGTAACAGACCCTAAAGAAGAGAAAATCAATTGCATAACAAAAAAATCAAAGTTTTTTAAATTTATTTTTTAAAATTTTTTAAAATTATTTTTAAATTATTTTTTAAAAATTTAAAAAATTATTTTTTAAAAATTTAAAAAATTTTTAGACTTCATTTTGATTCATTGTATGCAAATGGGGTACAAATTTTCATTTCTATGGTTGTGCATGATGTACATTCATACCATTCATATTAATCATACTTGTACATAGGGTAATGATGTCTGTCTCATTCCATCAGTTTTCATATCCCCCTCCCACTCCCCCTCTCATTTCCCTCTTCGTAATCTAAAGTTCTTCCACTCTTCTCTCACCTCTCCACTTCAACCTGATTCTATATCATTATCCACTTATCAGGGAAAACATTCGGCCTTTGTTTTTTTGGGAATTGGGGGATTATTTCACTTAGCATGATATTCTCCAATTCCATCCATTTATCTGCAAATTCCATAATATTATTCTTCTTTATGACTGAGTAGTATTCCATTGTGTATATATACCACAGCTTCTTTATCCATTCATCTGTTCAAGGGAATCCAGGTGGGTTCCACAGTCTAGCTATTATGAATTGAGCTGCTATAAACATTGATGTGGCTGTGTTACTGTAGTATGCTAATTTTAAGTCCTTTGGGTATAAACTGAGGAGTGGGATAACTGGGTCAAAAGGTGGATCCATTCCAAGTTTTCTGAGGAATCTCCACACTGCTTTCTAGAGTGGCTGTATCAATTTGCAAGGAAACAGAAACAAGAGAGTATGGACAAGGAATTCAATGAGATAGGGCGTGGTGGTGCATGCCTATAATTCCAGCCACTGGGAGGTTGAGGCAGGATGTTCACAAATTTAAGGACAGCCTCAGCAACTTAGTGGACCCTCAGCAACTTGGTGAGACCCCCTCCCTCAAAATAAGATAATAAAAAGGACCAGGGATATAGTTCAGTGGTAAAACATCTCTTGGTTCAATCCTCAGTAGCAACAAGAAAAAAGAACAGAAAATAAAGAAACTCAATGAATTCAACAGTAAACTGGATCAGAAGAATTTGAAGTCAGGTTTTTAAAATAACCCAGTCAGACAAAAAAGAGGGAAGAAAATAATAAGAAAGTGTATGACACTTTTGAGACACAACTAGGCAAGCAAACCATCACTTTATTGGTATTTCAGGAAAAGGAAAAAAGTCTTAGAAAACTATTCAATAAAGTAATTACTGAAAAAAATCCAAAATCTCAGAAAATATACAAACATCTAAGTCCAGAATGTTCATAGTATCCCTAATTGATTTGATTAAAAAATATATGATTAAAGGCCATATTATAGTCAAACTGTCAAAAATACAGAAGGGAGAATTCTAAAAACAGCAAGGAAAGTTCTTCAAATCAACTATAAAGGAATCCCCATTAAAATAAAAATTGGGGGCTGGAGTTGTGGCTCAGTGGTAGGACTGGCCTAGCATGCATGAGGGCCTGGGTTCAATCCTCAGCAACACATAAAACCAAAATAAAGGTATTGTGTCCGCCTACAACTAAAAATATATATTTAAAAAAATAATAATATCAATTAACTTCTTATAGAAACCTTTCAGACCAGGAGAGAATGGAATGACATATTCAAAGAAGAGAGAGAAAAATAAAAATAAAACAGCCAACCAAGTATACTATGCCCACCAAAACTATCCTTTAGACATAAAGGATAAAGTCTTTGCAAAGCAAGCAAAAACTGAGGGAATTCATCACCACTAAACCAGCCTTGAAAGAAATGCTTAAGGGAGTCACATATTAGAAGTGAAAGATGATGACTACCATCATGAAAAAACAGGAAAGGACAGAACTCACTAATACAGCAGATACACAAAAAAGACGCAGAATCACCTTATAGATGGGGAAAACCACAAACCCCAAACATAAATGAAAAAAGAGGAAGAAATGAATACAGGATATATAAAACAAATCCCTCCAAAAGATAACAAAATGTTAGAAGTATGTCTTCACTCATTGATAATAACCTTGAAGACAAGCAGGGTAAGTTCCCCAATTAAAAGTTATAATCTGGATGAATATATTTAAAAAAAAACAAGACCCAATGATACGCTGCCTACCAGAAAATCACTTCAATAAGAAAACACCCATATACTGAAAGTGAAGAGACAAAAAAAATGACATAAAAACAGAAACCAAAGGCAAGCAATAGTAATTATACTTATGTCAAATAAAATAGACAATAAGTCAAAAACAATAAAAGGAGACAAAGTAGGTCACAATGTAATGATAAAGGGATCGATTCAACAAGAGAAAATAACTATTACAATTATATAAATTCCCAACTCTGGCACACCCAATTATATAGAGCATGCCTATATTAGATCTAAAAGGAAATATAGATTTATAATACACTAATAACTGGGAACTTAAACCCACTTTCATCAATAGATATATTATCCAGATTTTTAAAAATCAACGAAGAAACATGGGTGCTTAACTATACTATACACCAAATGGACCTAACAGACATTTAAAGAGGTTTCATTCAACAGGTATAGAATAAACAAAACCTATGAGAAATAGCAAAGGCAAGTATATCTTATGGGATATACTAAAAGGTAAGTTTATACTTACAAGTGCCTACATTAAGGAAAAAAGAGATTCAAATAACTTAACTTGAAAAAAAAAAACAACAACAAGAATAAGCCAAACTCCAAATTAGTTGAAAGAAAGCAATAACAAAGATTAGAGCAGAAATAAACAAAATTGAGAATAAAGAAAAATACTAACAATGAATTAAAAGAGTTTTTTCAAAGATAAAATTGATGATTCTTTAACTAAAAGAACCGAGAAAAAAAATAGAAAAATTCAAATAAGTAAAATCAGAGATGAAAAATTAGATATTACAACTGATACCACAACAATACAAAATGTCATAAGGAACTATTACAAACAACTATATGCCAACAAATTGTAAAACCTAAAAGTAATGGGTACATTTCTGTACTTATCTAAGTGGCCACAATTTAAACATGAGAACACAGGAAATCTGAATAGATCAATAACAAATAATATAATTGAATCAGTAATAAGTCTCCCAATAAAGAAAAGTCCAGGACTGGTTGACTTCACTGTGGAATTTTATTAAACCTCTGAGGAATTAACACCAATCCTTCTCAAACTATTCCAGAAACTCAAAAGGTAGTGAACTCTTCCAAACTCATTCTATGAGGACATCATTGCCCTGACACCAAATCTGACTAGGACACAACAACAACAAAAAAGTAAACTACATATACCCTTGATAAACATAATACAGAATTCCTCTGCAAACTCCTAGCAAATAGAATCCAACATCAATAAGTTTACTTACCATGATCAAGAGCGATTTGTCCCACAAATGTAAGGATAGTTCAAAATATGCAAATCAATAAGTGTAATATGTCATCTCAACAGAATGAAGGACATAAATTATATGATCATCTGAGGAGATGCAGAAAAGCATTTGATAAAACTCAACATTTGTTCTGATAAAAACTCAAAAATATAGGTATAGAAGGAATTTAAGTATTTTATATGACAAATCCAGAGCCAACATCATACTGAATGGAGAAATGCTGAATTAACTTACTGGAAGACCAGGAAAAAGACAAGAAAGTCCATTTATACCAGCCTTATTCAATATGATATTGGAAGTCTTAGCAAGAGCAATAAAGAAAAAATTTTTAAAAAGCATTTGAAGAGGAAATAAGAAGGTCAAATTATTCCTTTTTGCAGATGACATGATTTTCTGTATAGAAAAAGCTAGTATCCACCAAAAAAAAGGAAAAAAAAACTATTAAAACTGGTAAGTAAATTGAGTAAATCAGTAAAGTTGTAGCACATAAAATCAACATACAAAACTTAGTAGCATTTTTATACTCTAATAACAAACTTGCTTAGAAAGAAATTAAGGAAATAATCCCATTCACAATAGTTACAAAGAAAAATACCTAGGAATAAATTTAACCAAGGACTTGAATGACCTATAGAATGAAAACCATAAAATACCAATCAAAGAAACTGAAGAGAACTCTAAAAATTGGGGAAATATCCATGTTTATAGATTAGAAGACTATTGTTAAAATTCCTGTACCACATAAAGCAAGATACAGATTCAGTGCAATCACAGTCAAAACAGCAATATCATTCCTCATAGAAGTTGAAAAAAATCATAAAATTCATTCAGGCTAAAAAATAAAAGAAAGGAAACAAATAGCTAAAGCAATCCTAAGCAAAAAGAGCAAAGCTAGAGAGAGCATAACAATCCCTGACCTCAAGACACGCTACAGGGTTATGTAACCAAGATGGTTCCTACATAAAAAAAACCAACACATTGACCAATGAAACAGAATAAACAACACAAAAATAAGCCTTATATGTATGATTTATGAAACTATTAGAATAAAATGGGATAAATTAATAGCTATTGTGATATTAATCTGGGCAAATATTTTTTGGATATGCCCCCAAATCCACAAGAAAGAAAAGCAAACATTTACAGGTAGATTTATATCAAACTAAAAATCTCCTGTGCTACAAAAAATAATCAACAGACTGAAGAGACAACCTATCGAATGAAAGAAAATATTTTCAAATTATTCATCTAACAAGGAATTAATATCCAGAATATACAAAGAACTTAAATATTTCAATAGCAAAATAATAATAATAATAATATGATTTAAAAATGGACAAATACATAATGCAGCGTGGAAGGGAGACAAGAATGGAGGAAGGATAGATAGCATAGAGGGAAGGGAGGGTTGGGGTCAGAGTGGGGGGTAAGAATAATAGAATGCCTATACCCAAAGGACTTAAAATCAGATTGCTACAGTGATGCAGCCACATCAATGTTCATAGCTGCTCAATTCACAATAGCTAGATTATGGAATCAACCTAGATGCCCTTCAGTAGATGAATGGATAAAGAAACTGTGGTATATATACGCAATGGAATATTACTCAGCCATAAAGAAGAATAAAATTATGGCATTTGTAGGTAAATGGATGATGTTGGAAACTGTTATGCTAAGTGAGATCAGCCAATCCCAAAAATCCAAAAGCCGAATGGTCTCTCTGATAAATGAATGATGATGCATAATGTGGGGGGGAAAGGTGGCAAGAATGGAGGAAGGATAGCTAGCCATAGAGGAAGGGAGGGGTGGGGGCGGGTGGGGGGTAAAATTAATAACAGAGTGTGTGACAGATACCATTGCCCTGTGTAAATGCATGAATGCACAGATGGTGTGACTCTACTTTGTGTACAACCAGTGAAACAATAGCTGTACTCCATTTGTGTTCAATGAATCAATAAGTAAATAAATAAAAAATAAAAAATAAAAAAAAGAACTGACAAGAATCTTAAAAAAAAAAACAAAAAAACTACAATAAGATATCATATCAACCCAGTTAGAACAGTTATTATCAAAATGACAAAAAAATGACAAAAATTGGCAATTATGTAAAAAATGAGAACACACATATGCTGTTGGTGGTAACATAAATTAGCCTAGCCATTATGTAAAGCAGTATGGAGTTCCTCAAATAACTAGAATTAAAATTACCATATGATATGCTAATCCCACTGCTGGGGGTATATCCAAAGTGTCTGATGTCAGTGTGTCCAGGAGACATCAGCAGCCACATGTTTATTGCAGCACTATTCACAGAAGCCACAATATGGGATCAGCCTTAGGTATCCATCAACAGATGAATGGAGAAAGAAAATGTGGTATATATACAAAATGGAATATTGTTCAGCCATAAAAGGTATGAAATTCTGTTATTTACAACAACATGAATGGAACTGGAGGATATATTATATTGGATGAAACAAATCAGGCATAGAAACATAAATACTGTATGTATATGTGAAAGTTAAATTTTTGATCTCATAGAAATATTGAAAATAGAATAGTGATTATCGGATCCTGGGAAAGGCATGGGGAGGGGAATGGATAGAAGATGGTTAATGGGCACAGAGTAGGAAGAGTAACTTCTAATGTTCTATAAGTAAGATAACTATGGTTGAATATTTCAAAATAACTGGAAGAATTTTGAATGCTTCTAACACAAAGAAATGCAAAATATCTGAGATAATAGATATGCCAATTGCCCTGAGCCGATCATTAGATGTTGCATACATGTATTGAAATGTCACACTGTTCCTCCTAAATGTGTATAATTACTATTGTGTCAATTAAAAATAAAGATATAAATATGTTAAAATTATTTTTAAATATTAAATCTCTTATGTAAATGCTTCATGTCTTAAAATCTGAAAGTACTGTGGCACAAACTTTCTAACTTGATTCTTAAACTGAATATAATAATATAATTCCACTATTACTAAATGCTTTCATAAAATTAAATTTTACAAAAAATATTTGTCATAAGAAATTTTATAAATAGAATTTTTCTCTTTGGTTATCTTTCTCTGTGTACCAATAGTCAAAGCATCTTCATGTTTTATTTTTTAAACCTGGTCTCTTGCCTCACCCTTGAAAAGACTTTGCTCCAAATGGCTGCCAGAACAATGTTTTCTAAAACGTAAACCTGATTTTCTCAGAGTCCTGCTTAAAATTCTTTTATGATTCCTTATTATTCTATGACAAAAATCCAAAGTCTCCATTGAACATGAAAGGGGAAATCTGAGGCCAATTTCTGGAAAGATAACTGACAACCAGCCCTGCATGAAAACTCCTGTTGTCATTACTAGATGATGTTCGAAACAATGATCTAAAATCATTCAGTAAAGTTGGAGATCTATTTACCATATAGAAATTCAGATATGAAGAAGATTTTTTACAGAGATTTCCTGCTGAAATGTTTTATATACGTGAGTGCTTAAGCAAGTAAACGCCAATAAGTTAGAAAATTATGTCACTGTACATTTTTGCATGCATGAGAGATGGAAAAACTTACATGGGAAGCTACATGTGTTATTTAAACTACATGGATTAGACTGGAATGGATTTAACCTTTAAAAGGTTAAATCCAGGTCATTAAAAAAAGTAAACATTAACAGACTTAGACCATAATTTACATAGCACAGGAAAAGCAGATGAAATTATGAAATGTGAAAAAGCAGAAAGTTCCCCAGGCATTATCTCATCTAAGTGTCAAAACTAGAGGCTACAGCTCAGATTTCCTCAAAGGTAGATTTTATCTCATCTGCATATATTTTTAAAAAACTTTCAGATATTAATATCCTAAGCTCTTACAAAAGTTTACTCACACACTGGTATCAGTTCATTAACTTTTGTTGGTCCACAGCAAGACAAATACAAAATCGGGCATAAGCTTTTAGAAACTTTTAGAGCAATTTGGTGATATTACCAAATGTGTATGTAATCCAAGAATGAAAGAGTGAGAGCTCTATTTCTATGTCTTTGAATTTCCTATTTTATTTCGTACTTCATTCCTGTTGTAATTTACAAAAGTATTAGCCACAACCAACTGGAAATTTTTTAAAATTCATCTTTATCACAGAGAGTGAAATGCATTGTTCTGAACAATCCCCACTCCTCCCCCATTCTTATTCTGTGCCAGTTTCACTCAAATGTCAAGACTCTGGTGACACTGGATATGACCCCTCCTCTCTCATTTGATTAAATTCGTTTACAAATGAGGCTGGAGACCAACTGCAATTATTCTAAGCATACTGCTGAAGTCTCAAAGAACCTCATATATCTGCGAATAGGAACTCAGTCACTCGCCTGGTGATTTAAATTTCTATTTCCCCCAATAGACCTGCAGCAAAACAGACGTTTAAAGGAAAGTTGTTGTTAGTGCATCCTAGCTACATTTAGACACACATCATCATCTGTCTTCTTCCCACTAGACAGTGAGGTCAGAATTCATGCAGGTGCAAGGAGGCCTAGAGAGGGCTAGAAGCAAGCTCAAACAATTGGAGGATGTTGCAGGTATACGTTGAGAACCATTCTAATTCTACCTTTCTTTTCTTATCCATCCTTCAAACAACACAATCATCTAATTCCAGGTGCCAAGAGCTTGGTTCCCTGCTATAATTTTCTTTACAATTTCAGCTTACTGAAGCATTCACATCTCTGAACAACAGTGTCCTGATCTTCTAGTGCAATTAATTACCTCACCCACACCCAAGACACATTCCTTACTTACCTACCAGCAAAGCTGAGAGCAAAAATCTCCCCTAAAAATTTCCAAGTCTTCTCAACAGCAGTAAAATACAAACATAATCACCTGGCTTTTCTCCCTGACCTGTCATCATCCTGATTTTTAAAGACCTCTCCCATCACTCACTGAATTCATCTCCAGCTTATTGCAAGTAATGAGAGTGCAGAGTTCAGATTCCTGGCCATCCATATGGCAGTTGGAAAATATAAATCAAGAATAAGGGAGAGTGGAAGCAAAGCTAGAATACTAGTCCTTCTACCTTAATTGTAGATTTAAATCCATGGGTATTTTGGAAATGGGTTATGAATTTTAATTCTGGACAAATAGTGCCATAAAATATTGCACTCTCAATTCAGAATGAAGATATGGGATCAGGAGGGTTCCCACATAATACACAGGAGGTTCATGAAAAATATTTATTTGGTGAATGAATTGATGACTGAATCAATCAATAAGTGAAATTGCTGTAAGATTCACTTGAAAGTTTTCTCAAGGAGATTATTTTCCCAAACCGCCCCTTCTCTGCTGAGCCCAGACTATATCAGTGCCCACTTCACTTCTAACATGATAGACATTTGCTGCAGGTCCACCATCAGTTACCAAAGTGCTCAGTGTACTGTGGCGCACCGTAGACCTGGGGCACAGAGGGCAAACGGGACTCCACTGTGGCTGGCAGGGGACCCACCCTGGGAGCTGACAAATACATGGAACTGACTGACAATCTTCTCCAAGTAGACACAAAGCTTATGGGCCAACTATACCCAATCTTGCCAAAGCTATATAGAGAAAGAACATGGCTAAATAAAAAGTCAGCAAATAAATAAATGTTGCATAGCTGAGATTTTGTTTTTATCTTCTTATGTCACACAATGGACTACTTTCAAAGGCACATTACCTAGGGGAAATTAATTTCATTTTCACTTACCATAATGAACCCACACTGTGAAGAAAGTCTGAAAGAGTTACCGTAACTAAAAAGTTGATCAAATCAACCCTGGCAAAGAAATAACAGGTGCTATGGCACACTGCCCTCATATACTGCCAGGAAGTTCAGTTATGATTGCAGACAGATTGCAACTGTTCATACAATATAAATGTAGTCATTCTTTCTTCTAACCACTAATAGTGCAGACTACTTTTTAAAAAGCGTTTTATGGAGGGAACAAAAAAACTTCTAATGCAGTCTAGGTAGCCTGGAAGACTAGGGATTTTGTGATGAACCCATAGAATAAGATCACAGTGTTTTCAGAGTTACAAAGGTTTCTGCACTTGCATACCACTGTAGGTTTGTACCAAATAACCACAGGGAAGAAGGAAAAGTATTTATTTCCAGGTTGTTTTAAGGTGTTTTTATTACAAAGTCACTTATAAGTGGTGAGATTTTTGCTCAATAACATTGTTTGCAGCCAGCATGGAAATGGCTGAAGAAGGTAAGAGGTCAATTCTCCATTCTCCTTCCCACTTTATCCAGCATTTAGAAAGTTGACCTACATATGATGCTTTCTTGGGCACTGAACAACAAAGTGATTCAATTTCTGTGGGCACCAGCAGCCAGGCATTCCAGCAATCCCTAAGGCAAGCCTCATCCACAACTGAGGAGCCTTTGTAAAGTATGAAGAACTCTTCAGAATCTCTCCTACAAAGGAGTTGCAGATGCCTGAACTTTTAAAACTTGTTATTTTGTTTATTACATGTCTATTTCAGAATAATGCAGGGTTTCTGCCACAATTTATTACAAAAAAAAATAGAACAAAAACACTAGACAACAAATAGTCTTCTTAATTATAACTCAAACTTAAATTACCAGATTTTTACCTGAGGTTGGTCTCAATGGCCTTTGAAGAGACTCTGAGTATATTGGTCAACAAAGTGACTGTCAGGCAAAAGGGTGGGATGCTGCAATGTCAAAGATAAAACAATATGCCTACCCTATGTTCACTGGGTCTCCAGTGAAAAGACTCTGGCTAACTTCCCAACCTACAGATTCTGCTGGAGAGATGCCCTAGAAGCCCATATACAAAAGATACTGGAGGCAAATCAATTCTAAATTTCCAGCTAAGACTACAGCTCCACACATCTGGGTTATCGTCTATCTTCATGACCCAGTTGGGGTTTAAGGCTTATTTTGGCCCTTCAGGTACATAGTCTGCACAAGTCATGTTCCCTTGGTTCTACTGGTTCCTGCTGCAGAGAAAGAGCAGGTCTCAAGCCAGGGTATGTGCACATCTGACTGCACATCTTAGGAAGGACCCAAGCAAAGGGGGGACCTGCAGAAGACATATCATTTAACCTCTTTCCTAGCCCACAACCTCTAAAGCTTTGTTTAACTCACTTCAGAATCAAACACCTTAGAGCAAGTGAGGGCAGTGAGAGGGAGGAATCTTAATGTGGAGGTAAGAAGAGGAAAATAAAGAGATGGAGCAAACTGTAGATTGAGAGTGAGCACTCTGGTTTACTCTTCTCTCTGCTGATACACTTTTACAGACTTGAGAGCAAACATTCTACACTTTGCTTTGCCATTGAGCAAAACTAGTGTATTTTCCTCAATAATTGCAGTAAGTAGAGCACAACTGGTTTAAAACAGACCATCCTTAAAGTTTATTGAATTGATTAATTCATGAAGCAATACCCAATAACTCTAAGCATGGTATCCCAATTAGTTAAAATGGTAGGCTGAATAATTTTCTAATACCCCTTTTTCTGAATTTTCTAATTCATAAATTCTATGATGTATAAATTAGAAATCTTCAAAATAACTACATATATAAATTTAGAAGCTTTTAATCATTCTGCAACATCATGCATGTAAATTTTAATATTATCTTGCTTAATTTATGCATAAGTGTTTACAGATGTTTCCTGATTTTCCTCTCTCTCAATCATAATTTGATTAATGTCCCCTGTATGGTTATCTTATTAGTAAAATGGCCCTCAATAAATGCAAGATTTTTAAAAATATTTTTTAGATGTTGATAGACCTTCATTTTGTTCATTTGTTTATATGCGGTGCTGAGAATCAAACCCAGTGCCTCACACATGCTAGGCAAGCATGCCACCACTGAGCCACAACCCTAGCCACTAAATGCAAGATTTTTAAAACTCATGATATATTTTCAGTTTCCAATGAGTATCTAGACAGTTGTTTTATGATTTAAAGCATGAGAAATAGGTGTAGTATAAAGTCTAAAGAGGAAGATACTGCTTTCTTCTTCAAAATGCCTGATCTCTGAACAGCAACTGCATGAGGAACTATCTCTACAGTCATTTGAAATTTTCCTGTGCTCAATGATCCTACTATAGAGACAGTTCTCTGGATAACAAGAGGAACAAGAATTTTTAACAGACTTTTTAAAAATAATTTTAAGAATTAGGAAAAAAGACCCAGCACTACCACTCTCTCAGTTTAGGTTTGCTTCTACAAGTCCTATTAAGTTTATGGAGGAAGTGACACACAGATAGGGAAGAACAAAGGCTGTACAGAAAGCAGTAGCTCTATATATGTTTTCCTTGTCCTTGGGGTAGTAGTTGTCACAGGTCCACTATAATGATAGAGCACAGTTACAAATGAATTGCAAAAAAACTCACAAAGCATGAGCTTAAATACTGCCAACTGTTAACACCAAACGCAGCAGATTCTAATGGCAAGCTCCCTCCTAGATGTACTAAGAATTTTAGCTCAACATCCCATTTTTAGGTAGTAAGAGGACAGTAGATAGATAGATAGCCTCTTTAAAAGTAGCCTTTGAGTCATGCCCAGTGGCATGAACCTGTAGTCCTATCTACTGGGAAGGCTGAGGTGGGACATCATTTGAGCCCATAAGTTTGAGACCAGCCTGGACAACATAACAAGACTTGTCTCAAACAAAAAAAAAAAAAGAAAAGAAAAACAAAGAAAGAAAGAATGAAAGACAAAAAGAAAGCAAAAAGAAAAACAAAATTAAATTAAAAAATAAAATTATAATACTTACCTAGAGTATTATGGAAATATTTGTCAGATATGAAATTAGAGGAGAGGGAGTTTTCATTTATTTTTTGTTCTACTTTTATCATTTTAAAAATTATTTCAGTTTGGTCGACTTTGCTTTTATTTTGCTCAAATGCAGCACCTAAGGTGGGGAGCTAAAAGACTTGTGCTGGTGCTTTTCCAACAGAAACCAGGGAGTGTTGAAAGGGCAGAGGGCCCAGTGACGCAACTGAATCCTATATTCATTTGCAATTCAAACTTCAGCAAAACCTATGGCAAGAAAATTATTCTAATCTTGTCCACAGCAGCAGCGTAATTTCCTATCAGCACACTAACTCCAACACCGTTGGCAGCTTCTGATAACAAGGCATGGACTCTACAGTATGTGCAAGTCTTTGGTGATAAGATACTATTATTGAGCATAACACAAACTCTTATCGTTATGACCACAGTTACGCTTTCATTAAAAGACTATTCTCATCAAATGTTGAAAAAGTCAGTCACATTGGCTGGTTAAAAATAAAAAAATGTGGTAATGTGAAAAGACCTTTGTCCTGAGCTCTTTCCTTCTGTTTATATTTAACCAATGCTTAATGAATGACTCCCATGTGTTGTGACAATACTAAACAATTAACATGAAATTTTTTTGAAATCCTCACAACAGCTCTGTGAGGCTACTAGTAGTATCACCTTACTTTTTAGATGAGGAAACTGAGGCCCAAAGTTATGGAACAGAGTAGTAGTACCAGGGTTCTGTGTCCACCACCCATTCTCGTTATATTTGAGCCTGTTTTCCAAAGGAGAGCTTATTCAGTGTCAGGTGTCGAGCTTTGGATGGGCCCATTCAACTCACATTAACTCTGAATAGCTATAAATGGATTTGTTCAAATTCAGCTGTTCACAGTTCTCAGGACCTGAGAAAATTTGGATGTTCCAGATTTAAAAATAAAAATGTGAGCTCTGGTAAGTGCCTAGCAGTCTTAGTTTTTCCTATAAGGGAAAGACAGGTATATTTTTGTGAAGCTTAATCTTCAAGGCCTTTACTTTTATGGGCATTTTCATGGCCCTGGGAGGTTGTAGTGAGACATTTGTGTGAGTCTTTGTATTCGAAAATTTGCTAAACTATTTTAACCACAAGCAAGTAAATCAATCCTCTCTTTCCCTTCCATCTTCCTTTCTATCACATTTTCCTATGTGTTTGGTGGCACAGAAGTTACCATGAGCATTTTGAGACTCAGCTAAAAGAAATTTCAAATGCAAATTCATTTAATATGGACTCCTAGTGACTTCTATATATACAAACTTCTGGTGCATTGCTAGTCATCTTTGTGCAGGACTGACTGAATGATGATTCATCTACAGGAAAGGACAAGGCCAAAGGTTTATTGTGGTATAAGTGTATGTGTAATAGAGGAATAAGGTTTTAAGGTTCAGAGTCAGAAGCTAGTCTAGGAGACATTCTTCTAATCATCAGACATGCAGAATTATAATAAAAGGAATCGATACTCATACATGAGTAATCAAAGCTAATAACTTCTCCTATTGTTATGATTTGGATGTGAGGTTTCCTCCAAAGCTCTTGTGTTAATTCAGGAATGTTCAAAGGTGAAATGATTGGATTGTGAGAGCTGGGACCTAATCAGTAGTTTGAATGGATTGACTGGGTGGTAATTGTAAGCATGTGGGTAGAGGAACTGGGTCAGTGGGGGAGTGCCTGGAAGTGTTCATCTTCCCTACAGCCCTCTCCCCTTTTTGCTTCCTGGCTGTCATGAGGTGAGCAGCTGCTCGCTGTCATACCCTTCTTCCATGATGCTCCACCTCACCTCAGTCTCAAAGTGCTGGAGTCTGTCAACCATGGACTAAACCTTTGAAAATGTGAGCTCAAAATAAACTTTTACTCCTCTAAGTTGTTCTGATAGGTGTTTTGGTCACAGTGAGTGACAAAAAACTGACTAACACACCTATCATAAATGTACTTCATAATTTAGTATATATAATTATAACATACATTTTTATAAAACAGTGCAAAAAAGAATATGTCAGAATTTCTGTGTTTGTAAGGAAAAAAAGCTGGAGCAGTGCTACAAAACATCAATATCCTTGAGTAAAAAGTTATATGTTTCATATGTCCCAAAGTATGAGGTCAAATAACAATAAAAGTGATGCACTATCCTCATGGAGACCAGAGGTTCCAGATAAAATGGCAGGCCAAAATGCTACCAATTTGACAAAACACCCTGAAGATATAAGTATTTCTATGACCAATCTCCAACACATATTTATTCAGTATATGTTATACGAGAATTGGCTTATGCAATTATGTAGCCCATTACAGCATAGCATCAATTCTGAAATGCATTTCAATTCCTCCTGTATATTTCTTACCTTCATATTACTGTTATTTTTTTCAGAATTATCAAGTACACCAAAATAAAATACATTAAGAAAGAGGTATTCAGGTAAATTCACAAACATATATCAAAAGAAAATATTTGTGATATTCATTAGCTGATTATTTCATTATACTTTTTCTTATTATTTTATCATTCTAAATAAATGGTCATTTTCAGATTTAATATTCATTTGTAATTTTAAGTTATTTTTCTTTGGGGGGGGGTCTCACCAAATTGAGTTTCAGGCTCCACAAAACCTGGAAAACTGGATCTGCCTTTCAGTGAAACTAATTCTATAGGTCATTACACTTGGCCTGCAGTAGTGTGGTTAGAATGGAACTTATTTATGGCAAGATGGTTCAGAAAATCTTCAATTCAGTTTATACTTCTATAAATACTTGTCCCAATAATGAAATTCTAAAATCTCTGAAAATGTAAAGTTATAGTTTTTACTTGGCATCGAACTTGTTTGGCCTCAAAACCTACCTAGAATTGACGTGAGGTTATTTATAATCTTAATTGATCCCACTTAGTATGAATATTCATACACTCAATCCTGGTGCCTCACTGAAGCTCTCTTGTACCGAGGAGGAATTTTCCACCACCTCCCCTGCCTGGTTCTCTGGTTTAATAAAGCTTATAACAAAAGCACACATTGCTGCCAGATTCTTTTTTTTTTTTTTTTAACTCCACTTGTCTTTATCCAGCAGGATCCAATATGACTCCCAGTTTCACTGCTTCTTTCTGGGGAAAAATGAAGCAGGAATAAATATTAGAGTCACTTTAGAGGGGTAACTGAACAATTTTATAGTGAGTAGAAGCCAAAATATGTGTGTATAGCAACTTTTTCTTTTGTCTCTGCTATTCTTTGGAAATGAATTGTTCCCCAAAAGCCCCTGTGTTAATGTAGAAGGTGAAAAGATTAAGAGAGCTGTAACATACTCAGTAGAAGGATCCATTTGATGGATTAATAATTTAAATGACAGGTGGGGCATGGCTAGAGGGAGTGGATCATTGAGGACATGCCTTAGAGATTATATATTTTGTCCCTGGCTCTTCATGCTCTCTATCTGCTTCCTGGTCATCATAAACTGAGCACCTTTCCCCTGCCACACCCTTCTGCCTCCCCTAAAGCCCACAGCAATGGAGCTGCTGACCATGGACTGAACCTCTGAAACTGTGAGCCCAAATAAACTTTTCCTCCTTGTAATTGATCTGGTCAGAAATTTTGGTCACAGTGAAGAAAAACTAACACAGCCTCTAAAGACACTTAGTGGAAACATGGAAGAAGTTGCATCAGGTGCTTCAATTCAAACATCATTTGAAGCAAAATATCTTTCTGTTTTTCATCACCCTGCAAGAGATTACAAATTCCTATCTGGTAAATTTATTTCTTCTTTTAACACCTGACTCCCAAACCAACATTTCTGATACTGCTTGACCCAGCTAGTCAGCTTTGTCTTTAAAAAATTTTTCATTGACACTGCTATAAATTCTTATGAAATCCATAGCCTTTTCTAAAGTCTGACTCATTCTATTTTCTTCTGGGAAAATTGATTCTTTCTGCATATATAACTAGGTTGTACTGTTCTAGCCCTTGTCTTTCACACGTTTGTAAATAGAATACTTTCCCATGTGAGATCTGAAGACTCCTTCTCCAAGATATATATTGTATTGTACTCTAATCTTACAGTCAGTCATCTCTCTTGCCTCATGGAAAGACTGTGGGTCTATTTTCTAGAGTTAACTGATTTCCCAAGTCTCCTCTTTCTGCCCTGTCCAACTATCTAACACATGTGACAGGTGACTAGCCATTAATGTTTCCCTCTGCATAGCAATGAATTATTGTTGGGCCAAGGGGGTTAAGAAGTAGGTACACCTTCCCCAAGATCTTTAGTTTCCCTTCACTAGTTGAG
Organism: Glaucomys volans; assembly: GCA_020662805.1. Taxonomy (NCBI): domain Eukaryota; kingdom Metazoa; phylum Chordata; class Mammalia; order Rodentia; family Sciuridae; genus Glaucomys; species Glaucomys volans. Next base: position 895,983 of record JAJEJO010000127.1, on the reverse strand, counting down.
CCAAGATCTCTGAGGCCTTCCCTTATAGCAGAACCATGAGATGAAGGGAGCCTAGGTCTCTGAACATTACATGGAGGAAAGACCCTTGCCTGAATAAAACACCTATATTGGACTAGTAGGAGGAGGAGAATTAAATTTCTATTGTATCATTTGGTATCACAACTATTGTTAAGTTAGGTGTTGAGGCTCATTCCCTCCTTTATCTTCTATTCTAGCCAATATCTGGATGCCATGTGCCATAGATGCCAGGCATAATTATCACAACAGCCTTACATCCAGCCCTAGCAAATTTTCATCTCTTATTTTGAAAACATTACTCTATTTTACCTTATTCCAAGCTGTACTTCCAATGTGAGGTTGAATAATAGAAGGTTTCCACATTCCAAAGAACAATGGCCTATAAAGTCCTTGCTGTCTGAACTATTTTATTTCATCCATGTCTCACTTACCCCTCAAGGATGCCACTCATCAACCATCCCATGGAGGAGAACAACCTTTTACCAAATTAAAGTGTGTTCAAAACACAGTAGTAACAATGGGCTCAATTTCCATTAAAACCCAAAACAAAAACACTTCTCCCTTGCCTTTAGTAATTTGAATATTTGGCAGTAACTCAGCTGTTTAGATATTCAGGGTAGCCCTTTTGTCTTATGATGGTTACAATAAGCTATAATTAACACCCAAAAGGTATTAATATCACACTTGCCCCTTTCAACTAACCAAATTCAGATATGCTAGACAAAAGGGGATGGCTTAGATTTGTTCATCTTCACAAATATTTCTTTCACACACATAAGTTATGGAACAAAGGGTAATATTGGCTTCAATTCTAAGTCATGGCTGTGTCCCAATACCTTATTCTCGGAATCTGGTTTCTCCATTTGATACTAAAGTTGGTGTGCGAGTGGTGCTAATGGAATTTTCCATCAGACAACTGTGCCTGTAAGGGAAAAAAAGAGTCAAGTAAAATCTTACAAGCTTTGATTATCATCCAGTGCTTCTGCAACATAGCTGCCCTTCCCTAGCTCTCAGCCTTCCAAAAGACACGGTGGCTCCTATTAGGCAAACGTGGCGCCACAACAGTTATTATAGGATGGAAGAGGCATTCATCCCTGGAATATTTTAGCAAGTGAATCACAACAGACTGATGGCATAACTCACGTTCTAAGGCCAAGAACAAGAATTACATGGTTTATTTTAAGACAGCAGAAGAGTAAAAAACAGATTGAAAAACATATGATACCCCCCAGCTCAAACCTCCACAAACAGCAATGGCATTTGCAAAGTTCCATGTGTCCTCTCAAATGTGGTTTGTTTTAATGTGTGTTGACATCTCTCTCTGTGTGCAGAATAACTGGAAGAACAACAGTTTGTGTCCCGCTCCCCACCTCGCCCTTTCACTACAGTGTGTGAATAATAGGGAATGAGTGTGTGTATTTACTTTGAGCAACTATCCACCATGAATGGACAGTAAGATATGATTTTCCTTCAGTTATTTCAAATTAGTATATTGCATGCTTATCCATTGAGCCATTGAACCAGCATAATGAAGAAAAGACAATAACAGAGGCTCCTTACATTCTCTTCTGGAAAACAGGCAAATGAGATAGACAAATGACATGATTGGAAAATAATTTTATTTTCCAAAACAAATAAATGGTAAGTAAACTGAACGCAGAACTTATAGTCACACAAAGAACAAGAGCTTCAAAGTGTCATTTTAAAAATAATGGAGTGAAAAAATTAAAGGGCTCTAACATGAAACAAATTTGGGAAGAGAAAGAAGGAACATGCCAAGAACTGTACTGATTAGGAAGTGGGCAATTTAATTTCTTCAGGAGAGTAAATCTCCAGCATGAATTAATTTGCTTCACGCTGAGTCCTGCTGGCTTTTCTTCTTTCCTCAATCACTGTTTATTTCACAAAATCAGCACTCACCTATCTTCTCTGATTATTTAATTTCAGGAGGATTTTCCTTTCACAAAGCAGTTAGCACAGCTAAACCCAACTCTGCATGCAATGTGTAAACACATTATAATGGCCTGCCTAAGTGTCGGGATTATTTATTTCATTTTGGAGACAACATTGTTTGGATGCTCTGCTTCCCCTCCAGTGAAATCTCTCCATGAGATTCCTGAATCTACTTCCCACTGTGTTCATCTTTCATTGACATTTACCAAAGGCACAGACTCTAATATATATATTCTTAATTCTAAAAGAGATGGATCTTGGACTATCACTGATGGAACCAGTAAATAACAGAAGAGACGGCATTTTCAAATGAAAACGATCATTGATTTCTTCATTCCTAACATCTCTATGGATGTTAAACTCTTCTGGGTTCCCATTTTATGCATAGAGGTCAGTAGAAAAGCAAGATTTATTAAGATTCAGGGATATGACATTTAAAAAACGAGGCTAGTATCTCCATAGATTTCTCTTGGAAGAATATTTAAATAAAGTTAATTTGAAATATTGAACAAACACTTAGAAATAAACAAGTAAAAATCCTCTAAGAATTGTCACATAGTTTGTTTTTCACTTTGCCTCAAGGACAAGCATGACGCATAGTTCCTTTTCCTTTTATCTTTATTTCAGCTTCTTTACTGCTTCTGATTAGTGACCTCAATTGAGACTCATTTCTCATTGCAGAGGCTGCTAATGGATTGTTAGAGCATGAATGTGTCAGGATGGAATATTCCTTGTTCCCAGATCCAAAACCAGATTTTTCCATCCCTCGTCCATCCTCCCCAGAGTTCTAGAGGACAATGATCAGGTTATTCAAAATGATTACTGTGTTTTTCACATGACTTAAAAGGAAGTTCCACTTTATTATGGTTCATGCAATGATATTTGTAGTTTTTATATTTAATAACAGGCTGTCAGTCTGCTTCAAATTGAGCCAAGGCATTTTCTTATCAAAACTCATCACAGGAGAGATATGATCATGAAATCAAAGATTCATATAGATCTTTACAGTGAACTTTAACCATGACGTAACCTTTCTGATTATTAGCCTATTGTGATTATCCTTGTATTTTTTACACCATGCCTTGTCACTTTAGAGACATGAAAATGCTGCTCATTGTTGCTAGGAGATGGGTGGCTATGGCAACAGTGTGGGGCAGAGCCAGATGGAGCGCCTCAAGCATAGTCAGGTTTAGGCTCTTTCTTGATCTCCAAATGTCTCCGTGGCACTCCTGAGCAAGGCAGCTCCAAATCACTGCCTCTTCATCTTGCTTCAAAGATGTGCCACATGGTTTCTCCTCACATGTCAGCTCTCCCCACTAACAAGTGTCTTTTTGTTGCTGAACTATACACTGCGAGGTTGTCTGAGAAAGAAAAAAAAAACTGGCTAACAAGGGGTATTATCACTATTTAACTGTGTTTTCATACTGTTATTAATTTAGTTCCGATCTGGTGCCATATGCTCCCCTTCGTCATTCCACTGCACTCCTAGTGACTCTCATGAAGTCCCATGCAAAGAATGAAGGCGACATATGGTTCTAATAGTGGTTCATGCATTCCTCAAAGATTTATGACTGTCCTAAAGTCGTTCATCATTATCTTTAAGCCACTCCAATTTCTTCAGAATGTAGCATCTTCACTGATTCAAAGGACTCCTTACCACACAGTCACGCCTAGTAAGAAAATGCTTCTTTTTCTTTAAAAACTTGGAATGAGGTGAAAAAGATGAACTTCTTCCTCTCATAATCAACCCAAAAGGTACCAGGTTAAAGTCATTGATGTTCGTAGAGATTTACTTGGTTTTCTAAAAATAATTTCCTTGTTGGACAACAAAACACCTAATGAATTTACTCATTTTCATCATGTCACATCTCCTAAAAAAACTAAGACACTCTATTACCCACCACCTAATATCCAAACTCCGGGTCCTGGTCATCCTCCATCAGCATAATTTAATCTGACTCACCAAAGGAATAATCACCTCTCCCTTCCCACCCCTACACAATTCCCTCACACAGATTATTTCTGTATCTTTGTTGCTGTCATTTCCCAAAATGTCTTCTCCATCATGAATATTCATTTTGGTTCGAATACTTATTAGTTACCTGGCACCTGTGCTAAGTGCTATTATCTAAAGAAGAGCATAATGAGAGCTCCAGAATCCAGGAAGGTAACAGATTCTCTAAAAATTAGAAATGTATATTACTTTTTAAGCACTTGCTCTATGCAGTACTTATTTAAACAGTCTTCCTTATTTGATGCTCATGACAACCCTAAGTCAATACTATCATTTGCAGCTAACAGATGAAGGATTCAGGCTCAAAGAGTTGAAACGACTTGCCCCAAATCAGAGAAACAGATAACAGTGAAAATTAGACTAGAATCTAGGTCCATCTCACTTCAAAAATGAAAATCACTCCAGGTGCACTGGCACACACCTGTGATCCTAGCAGTTTGGGAGGCTGAGGCAGGAGGCTCATGAGTTCAGAGCCAGCCTCAGCAAAAGTGAGGCACTAAGCAACTCAGTGAGACTCTGTCTCTAAATAAAATACAAAATAGGGCTGGGGATGTGGCTCAGTGGTCAAGTGCCCCTGAATTCAATCCCCAGTACTCCCCCCAAAAATAGAATTACTCTACTAACCTGACACAATAAGGCATTCTTAGTAATATAATGTGTATTATTCCAGGCTAGGAGCCTCTAAGGAACAACTCCATCAGGGAGGGTCAAAGATTTCCTAGGAAATTAGAAAGGGGAGAGGAACCCACAAATAAGAACTTTGACAGTGAACATACTAGGAAGAGAACATTTTAGGAAAAAGAATAAATTTAGAACTTGAAATTTTTTAGCTTCTTTTAATATCAGTCCTCTCAACTTTCCCACTTCTCTTTTTTGCAGTGAGATCAATGTCTACCTCTTCCTTAACATCAAAAATCTTCACATTACCATGGTTCATGTCATTCTCCTCTAAACTCTGATGGAACTTAATGTGCAGCAGCTCCTCAAGGCTGGATTAGTATGATCTTATGCTGCTCTCAATTTCCTGGACCATATAAATTTTGAGGGTAAGGGACATCCTTTTATCCACTTTGTATCTTTCAAAGCACCAAGAACTATGCTAGGAACACAACAGATGCTCTGTACACACAACTTATTGGCCATAGTAGCCTTTCACACCTGAATCATGCTTTAGTCTGTAAATTCTTTCATTTACGTAGCCTCCATGGATCCTTATGGTAACCCAGTGAAGTATGCTGACTTGCTCTTTTAAGTTCCCATTTTACAGATCAAAGGAAACTGTAAGTGAGTAATTAATTGGAAAACCCAGGGTCACTAAGATGATAAATCAATCTAAGTTCTCTCCCTACTATGAAAATGATTGATAGAAGGATTGACTGCCATGTTTTAACAAATATATTGTTTCATGTCCACATTAACAGTGCTATACCTATAACACAATTTTCACTGTATTTATAAATATCCAACCAATTTTATCTCAGAGAAAGGAACTACAAGATATTTTACTTAATTCAACCATTTGGTACTTGAACCTAGAGTAAAAACAGAAATTTTGAAATTCTGGTTCAATTTGCATGGTGGCTACTCTTGTCCACATGAAATTCCTGGATGAACCAGATTAACAAGCTTCATACTGATTGTAAACAGCAGGTGGGTATTTCCCAGCCATCTGCTGATTTCTCCAGTTCAGAGCCCTTGAGAAAGTCACTACCATGCTCATGAATGAACTGAATGGTCCTGTGTATTAATCAAAGACAGCAAGAAAGTAACCAAATTTGACCCTCCCTAAAAAAGGCTCGGTGCACTGTCAAAGCCCAAAGGGACGGTACAACATAGGATTAAAAGTCTCCTCAAAGCACAGTTTGATATTCACAATGAAAATATCCCTTATTAAGTGGCCCTAGGGATGGCCACTATGAACACACATGTTGAATAAAGGCCAGAGCATAAGTGAATCCTTCATAGGACCTTCTTGCCAAAACACAGCTTTATTTCATTGAAAGGCAGACTTGAAGTTTCCTTACTATTTTTAACTGATGATCTAGTAGGTTAACATTATAAAGCATTCTCTAGGCTCAGAGGGCTCCTTGTATCTCCCATCTGTCCTGTTCTTCTGCCTTGACCCAGAGACCCACATGGACCACTGGGTCAGAGTTCAAAGTAGGCGCATGAGTGCCACTCATTGGTGATTTTGCTCAGAACCGTATGGTTATCAGTGTCACAGTGTGTCTGTGTTTAGCACTCCCTCCCCCATTTTGTTCCTCCCCTAGTTCACATTATTCTACACCTGCTGTTCTCCCCACTCAGTAAAATACTTTGAGAGAAGGAATTTGTTGTTGTTGTTGTTGTTGTTTTTAATATTTTTTTAGTTGTCAATGGACCTTTATTTTATTTATTTATATGTGGTGCTGAGAATCAACCCAGTGCCTCACACTTGCCAGGCAAGCGCTCCACTGTTGAACCACAACCCCAGCCCTGTTGTTGTTTTAATCTCTTCATTGCCTCCAGAATATTGGCACACTGTTTAATACATAGTTTCTGTTCAGTAAACATTAAGTAAATTGTATTTACTAAAGGTAAGGTACTGTATTCAATTGAAGAAATATAAAATTAGTTGGGATTCAATTTTTTTAATATTTGGAAAATATTTAACCTCACTAGCTGATGACAAAAAATTTTTTTTCTTTTTTGCTGCTGAAGCAGCAGCAACAGACAAAAGCTATACCTTATTTTTCACCCATATGCTTAAATATCTTAAAATTTTTGTTTCTCCTGTTTTTTTGCATTCATTTTTTAACATATAATAGGTCCTCTCCATAGTTCATGCATGAGATACACCATTGGATTCACCAATGGTGATCCACTCACCATTTCAAGAGTCACTTTATAAGAAAATTGCCATAGTTACTCAATCCTGAACAATTCTTAATGACATGCTTCATGACCTGCTCTGGAGACAGAAGTTTGAATCCATGACTTATCTCAACAGCTTTCAACATTTCCCCAACTCCTGCTTCTTTGGTCCTGGTAATAATTTCCTCCTGTTTGGGATCTCTCAGCCCTCCTCCAGGTCACACGACAGACCCCATGACCCCAGGGCAGAGTCATCCCCTGTCAACAACCTGAGGCCACCCCACCCTGGTTTACTGCCCTCTGTTGGCCATGCTGGTCATGACTGTTCTCTCCTCAATAACTTTCAATGGGACTCCACCCTGCCTGATAAGTCTTAATTTTCCTCTACTGTGCTAAGTAAAAAACAGCTTGCATAAAAGACTTCTGATGTTTAAAAAGTACCAGGGTTATTCTTATTTTTTCCATCAATATATTCCTGGTTTTATTTTGTTTTTTTGAAGGGTGACAAGGTTGAAAATCCTTTCTGGATTCACACTCCTTATTGGCACAAAGACATTAATTTGTCTTAGGAGCACTTCAGTTCTCAAAATGCATTTTTCTTACACTGGATTCTCTGTCACTTCTTTCTGTGAAAAATATATTGTTTTCTCTGTGGGGAGACCATGGCAGTAGGAAATGTAGTTTAAGAAGAACACACAGTATGCATTCAGGTCATCCTGGAAGCTATTGATTGTGCTTCTCCCTGAGTTTCCACTTTTTCAGTTTCAAGCTGTTATAAACATTACTGTCCACAGATTACTGAAGAGATTCCCTTAAAGTGACTGATCACTTCCAAATCAGTCAAAATCTGTCTTTTAAAGATGATGGGAATATTTTGTCTTAACTTTTAAAAATATATTTTAATAGAGACACCTTTTAGAGTAGCATGGATCTGTTTTGTAAATTGTATCTCAGACCCTTAATTTATTTATGACAAACTGAAAACAGAAATAGTAAATATAAATGAAACTGCCATGGTCTGAATGTTCATTCCTCCCCACCTCAAATTGATATGATAAAATCCTAACTCTCAAGGTGATAAGTATAATAGGGTCTCCGGGAGTGCCAATATAGAAAAGACTCCAGAGAGATCCCTCACCCCTTCCACCATGCGAGGACACACTGAGAAGATGCCACCTATGAGCTACAAAGACTTTCTAACCTCCAAAACTATGAGAAATAAATTTATGTTGTTTATAAATCATACCAGTCTGTATTCATTTGTTAAGCAGCTCAAGAAGACTAAGACAGAACCCTTAGAAACTCCTTGCCTCACATTATGTATTTTTCAAAAAGAGTTCATTAAGGGAAGAAAGATACAGCAGCCTAGCATACAAGAGGCTCTGGGTTCAATTCCCAGCACAGGGGGGAAAGAAGGCAATAGTACATTCTAAAGTATACCTCTAAAAATAGTGCATTTTAAGTTATCAAGTTTTACTGTTATTAATCACATTGATTTGATGTAATCTCTTAAAGGCTTGGAAAAATAATTCCTATACATATGTGTGTGAGAGTGTTTTATTTTTGCTCTTTTGTGGTACTGGGAATCGAACCCAGGGCCTGCTGAGCAAGCTTTCTACTACTGAGGGACATCCTCAGCCCTTTTTGCTTTGAGGTAGGGTCTAAGTTGCTCAGGTTGGCCTCAAAACATGTGACCCTTTTGACTCAGCCTCCTGAGAAGCCAAGATCACAAGCCTGCACCACTGTGACCAGCTACTACATATTTTAATCTTTTTTTGAAAATGATATACAAAATGGTCTTTTACAGGGCTGGGGATATAGCTCAGTTGGTCGAGTGCTTGCCATGCAAGCACAAGGCCCTGGATTCAATCCCCAGCACCGGGGGAAAAAAAAAATGGTCTTTTACAGGAAGCCATCCATGGCTTGTATAAGAACCAAGCATAGGTGAGCCATTAACCAGGAGGATCTGGCCTCAGGAACTCACAGTTATTGACAATTGTTTGAGAATGCCTGTGTCATCTGTTATCCTGCCTTGGCTCACCACTGAAATTCAAATACAAACACTGGATGTGGGAGTGACCTGCTAGAGTTGAATGTCTTGCTTACCTCCACCCCCCATCTATTTTCTGTGGAAGAAGCTCCTACTGGTCCCTGTATGATCTGTACTCCTATAAATAAAGCAAGAAAGGGCTCTTTCTTTTGTTAGAGCCAGACCCTTCTGGATGGCTCAATTGGTCATGTCCCTGCTCTTAAGATAATTCTGTCTTCTGTTGTTATTTCTGGTAAATAAATTTCATAGCTTTTATTTTGTAACCAACCCATCCCTCTGACAAGAACCCTTTCTCTCATACATGCAGGACTCGTAGCAAGAGTCTTGCTAGCACAAAAATGGGATTTTAAACTGGTGTTGATTCATGTGAATGGCTTTTATTTTAAAACTTAAGCTGGAAGCTGGGCATGGTGGTGCTTACCTGTAAGTCCCAGCTACCCAGAGGGCTAAGCCCAGAAGTTCGAGACCAGCTTCGTCTCAATGAAAGGAAAAAGAAAATTGGTGCAGTTGTTGACCTGAACAAAATTTGTTTTGATTTCTTTCAATGTAGTGCTTAGACTATTTTGCTGGTAAGAATTCTAAGACTATCTGTAGATTTTCTAAGAAAATGAGCGTGGCAGGTAAGTCTCTAAGTCAGTTTGTACTCTGATAACTGATTAAAAACTAATAGATTCTATTTGTCACCTAATTTTTTCTTTACTTCTCAATAAAATGAAAAAAAAATGGATGGATTCATTCTGTATAGGACCAAATGAATCTTTGGGATGTTCTAATTTTAAGGAAATACAAAGTGAGCCTCTTTAACCCTGAGTAGGCTAACCATATGTTCTGGATATAAAAAGACATAATTTCAAATGGTTGATTTCTAGAGGTATTCCCATTTTGAGTTTAATACATATGATTACTCTACCCATGATTGTGTGGCTTGATTTTGACTGGCTTATTTTCAATTAGAGCAGAAATTTTCATATCCAAATGTTAACTGGAGAGTAACATGGGCCAATTATGAAACAAGATGGATCTTGGATCATCTTGTAACTTTCTGTACTATAACCTTACTATCCTCTTGTATTGACAGTTTTTGACCAAACAAATGAATTAAAAGTTTTCTAAAGGCAATTCATCTTCATTCTGCATACTAAAAACAGGCAAGGTAATGGGGTATACAAAGTTACATACCACCTTAGAGGAGTTTAATTCAAAATGGTCAAACAACTTTTTAATAGAAAAATTAAAGTTATGTATTAAAAGGTCAAGTGGTTTGACAACTTTCCTCTCAATGCACCAAGATATCAGACTTCAAAGCCAGTGAGCTAAGACTCCATCAATAGTTAGCCACAGAATCTTTGTGAAACAACATCTAGTACTTTGTTTCCTCAATGGTAGAATGAAGTAAAGAGTTTATAAAATTGCCTGCAACTTTGAAATGAGCTGAAGAAATATGAAGAGGCCTGAGACACTGCCTGACATAATACTAGACAGTCAATAAATGTTAGTTTGATTTCCCCATCTCCAAAATCCTTTAGTAATATGTCCTGTAAATGTAGTTCTGACCTTGCATTTGAAATAAACCCCTAACTTTGAAACACTTTTACAAATAGAATACCAATCTTGTCAATAAGTTGAATGGCCTTCTGTGTGATTACAACAGCAATGGAGGCTGAGACGGGAGAAACACAAGTTCAAGTTCAGCCTCAGCAACTGAGCAAGACCCTTGTCTCAAAATAAAAAAAATTTAAAAAAAAAAAGGGACTAGGGATGTAGCTCACTGGTAAAGTGCTCTTGGGTTCAATCCCTAGTACCAAAAAGAAAAATAAGGAAAAGAAAAGGAAAGTCCCCTTGGCTTCCAAAACACTTCTGTTACACTCATGTGTAAAGCTTCTTGTACAGGAAACAAAATCTAGAAGATAAATCCAGAAGTATAAATCCCTGAAGAGAGATAACACCATGACTTGAATTCATACCAGGTTTAGAGGACTGATAACAATGATCACTTTCCTTTGATTAATGTGGGATGAGCAGGGGTGATAATAGCACAAGGGAAATGCAGAGAGTAACCTGGACCCAGAGGTGGATCTGGAAGGGGAGAAAATGATTTCAAAACAAAAGACGAAGCAAAGACAAATTTCAACAATTCTTCCTTCAGCAGAAGCTCTGCAAAAGAAGATATGATTTACATCACAATGGCTTTACAAAAACAAAAACCTTTTGTCTGGCTGTGGTAGAGAATCTAATTTAAATGCAGACTTATTTTGATAGTCACCACATTTTCTGTTATTGGTCATCAGACCAGAACCTCAATGTGATCGGAGATGGCATAATTGGAAACATGCATGTGTCCATGGTGGGACAGGCTCTGCCACAGACATCATTGGCCAATAGACTTGTGTGTGTTTTTAACATCATAACCCAGGGTTACAAAAGGGTGCTTTCAGGTCTGCTTTCCCCAGGGTTCAAGGAATAAATAGTAAACCATTCAGTGGAATTTGCAGAGAAGTCATGGAAAGTCTTAGGAATCAAGGCTTCCAAACCAATTGGTGTTTCTAACCTCTGACACTGTGAAATGGCTGGTGGTTCCACTGGATGATCTAAAATTATTCTGGATCCACCAAAGGTAGACAAAGAAAGAAGCAAAGGAAGGAAGAATTTTGTATTTTTTTTTTCCAAACCCATATCAGTGACTGTTTGTGGCATGCTTCAGCCCACGACATATAACCCACTGTTTTAGTCAGGAGCAGTAGTCTGGTGGGAAAATATCAAGTGATTTAAGCAAATGCTGAAAGCACCAAGCTGTCAAACTTGAGCATTTATGGTCTTTGATTGCAAACTTACAAAGAACAAAGACCATGTATATATTCTGAGCCAGCATTCTATGGATACTCAGGGAATATTAAGCAATAACCCTTGATTGTAGAAAGCCTTTAAATGTCCTCTCTGACAGTCAGGCTAGGATCCTTAACTATAATGCATATTTTATATTCATTCTTAAGCCAGTACCTTCCTGGTGGTAAAATATTCTTCCTCTTACCCCTGAAGTTAATAAAACCTTGCTTGTTCTTCAGCTGGAAGCTAAATATAATTTCTTCTTAGAAGCTTTCTCTAGCTATTTCAGCCCGCACTTACAATTTCTCTTGTAATTAAAGACAGTATGATGATTTAGTGCTTTGCACTTGCATTTATTACTTTTTGTTGTTTCTTCTTCTTGGCTTTAGATCCATTTTCTTAGTCACGTTTTCAGTTCATCTTGGTGTGGACTATGTCTGATCATTCTTTTTTTTTATGTCTGATCATTCTAAGGCCAATACCAATCCCATTCATCCTCAGCCAGTGAGCATATGATTATTTTTTAAAAATTGTTAAATTGATCATTTAAAATCTGTTATATTTTTCAGGCCTACATCATCACTGGTTATAGACAGAATGCCACTGATGCCCTGACCCTCAATGTGATTACATTTGAAGATAGAGTCTATGAGGAGGTGACAAAGTTAAATGAGGTCTTAGAGTGAGGCATGAAACCAGTAAGACTAACATCCTCATAACTGGGAGACACTAGAGCTCTCCCTCTCCACAATGTGAGGCACAGTAAGATGGCTGCTTGCAAGACAAAAAGAGCATCCTCATCAGAAACCAACCCAGCTGTACCTGATCCAGGACTTCCAGCCTCCAACACTGAGAAAATTAATTTTTGTTATTTAAGCTTCTCAGTTTTAAAGTATTTTGCTCTGAGAGCCCAAGAAAATTAATATGCCATTAAAGAAAAAACACTCTAAATGTGTTTAAAGGAAGCAACCCACAAATCCAATATTCATGTTTTCAACATAGAGAAAGAATAATGTTCAACACCATAAGAAATCAATTTTTTAGCTTAAGTATACAAAGAAAGAAGATATTTGCACAATTCTGATATAAAATTTTGGTTTTTACTTTCAGTAATGTAGTACCTATTTTAGAAAAGATCATGAGAATAGCTAAGGATAGCCCTTAAAAATGTATGAAGAGAAACACAATCAAAATAAACATTGAAAAAAGAAAGGCACTAACTGTAAACAAAAATCACTGCATAGCATTTATTTATCTTAAAAATAACTTCATAAAAAGCTCTTATAAGAAATACTTCTCTGACATTGGTATGAACAACCAAAATCTAAGATTGTATTGGAGCACCACTCCTAACAGTCTTTAGTGACCAGTAGGGGGCAGCAAGGCACATCGGATCCTTCCATGTCTGGAACTTGAAGGAGGCTGGCTAGGGTACCTAGAAGTGTCCGAGATCAATGTGAGACATGGCAGCATCAGATATGCAGAAAAAGATTACATCAGGACCTGACACAAATAGGAGAAGATGGTAAAAAAAAAAAAAAAAAAAAAAAAAAACCACGTCAAAATTTCATGCACACCAACGTAAAGCTTAGAACTGTGAAACTGTGAATGTTTATGCTTCTAAAAATCAGTGTCAGCAATTCCTAATTCTCCTACTAACTTGCTAAAATTGTCAAGGACGTTCAGAATTATCCTACTCTGATTTCTCACTGTTTGAACAGTGTTTTTATTTCTCTTTTACTCAGTGCCTCCAAGCTTGCATGAAAAGTAGCTCCACAATACTTAGAATTGTTCAGTCTATGATGAAGGGTAGGTTGACCATTTTCCTCCCTAAGAAAAGAGAAGAGGCACTTTCAGTATTGCTTAACTATAGAAAAAAAATAGTTTGGTTTAAAAGTAGACTAGCCTTTACCTATCAGTGTGTGCCCAAAAAACTAGATCCTAAAGGAAATAAAGTCAGATCTAAAAGATCTGAGATAATATAATTCAGAAATTTTTAAGTCCTTACTTGATCTACTACATTAGTATGGCCTCCCTTCATAATTACTATGCATTTCGTAGATGAAAGAAGTCAGTATTTTTCTATTCACTCAAAAATTTTGTGAGCTGATAAATCAATTTACTCACCTTATCCACAAATTAATACTTACTTTTACTTTAAATCAAACTAACTTTATAATGCTTCTGTGTGTAATGCTTTAATGCTGAAAAAATTATATGCATCTGGTAGCAAAAGAGGGTCAGAGCTTATTTTCTTCAGGATGTATGTGCAGCACTGAGTTTAAGTAGAAATTGAAATTCCTTGCTCTTTCTCCACTGAGCAAAATCCAAATGCTGCTTACGTTAGAATGATCAAATTCCATTCAGAACCATGATCCAAAAAAATAAAAAGAGGAAGGAGGGGGGAGGAGGAGAGAACATACATGGAAAAGAAGGAAAGGAGGAAGAGAGGAATGGGAAGGAGAAGGAGCAAGCCAAGAAACAAATACCATACCATAAATAATACATCTCATTATACCAGGACTGATGCTAAATTTTTGGAAACAAAACTTATAGGTGTAGTGATGTTAATTTTATGTGTCAACTTAACTTGGCTAAAGGATGCGCAGATAGTTGGTAAAGCATTATTTTTGGATGTTTCTGTGAATGTGTTTTGGTGAGAGATTAGTTACTTAGACTGAGCAGAGAAGATCACACTCACCAACGTGGGTGGGCATCATCCAATCCATCAAGGCCTGACAAGAACAAACAGATGGAGGCAGGGCACATTTACTCTGCTTGAGTTAGAAAATCCACCTTCTCTTATTCTTGAACATCAGTGCTCCTGTTTCTTAGGTCTGCAGATCCAAACTGGAACATTCAGCACTGGCCCCTCTGAGTCTCAGGCCTCAGTTATAGACTGAAAGTACACCACTGAATTTCATGGATTCCAGCTTGCAGATGGTAGATCGTAGAACTTAGTCTCCCCAGTCATGTGAGTCAATTCCTCACCATAAATATCTTTATCTCTAAAGATCTAGATGATAGATAGATGATAGATGATAGATAGATAGATAGATAGATAGATAGATAGATAGATAGATGATAGATAGATAACTCTCTTTCTCTGGAGAACTCTAACACACATAATCTCTCATCTCTCTTTTCTGATGTCTAACCATCTTAGTCTCAGGAACATGAGCAAACTCTTCTGTTGGAATTAAGAAAAAAGATTTCCTTTCAAGACTTGATTTCAGCCTGCAGTGAATTTTTATGACCAGGTTATTAACCCCTGAAAAATTGGATTTATAATGGAAACACTGATAGATTCTAAATGGTAGCTGTGCTGGCAGGCACCTATATATTAGCCTTAATGGTATTGAATTGTGAAACTAAAGTGATTGAAAACCTACTAACTTTCACTTAAGTAATCCCTACTTCACTAGTTTTTGATATTGTCCTCATTTGAATGATTTTTCAGGCTGTTCTAAAGACTAGTGTCCTATATTTGCAGGGAAAGAGTTACAACATTATAGGGTTTTGTGAACATCATAAACTTAGAACAGCATATTTATTTCTGAATGGCTCAAGACTCTGTGGTCCTTTTCTATTTAGGAAATTAACCTGCATAAAAATATCAAGTTCTCTAGCCATAAATTCTATAGCCTGAGGCCTTTCTTCTTTTCCTCCCATTTTTATACATTTTATTCATCTTTCTAGTGGCTCATTGAATAACTAAAGGGGCTAACAATGTAATTTCATGAACAGTGACCAAAAAGAAAAAAAAATATATCCTTGACTTGGGTGGATAAGCAGACTCTTCATACTGTTAGTAGAATTACAGCTGGATGCCAGACTTTCATTGGCCTGATCTTATTATATAACCTACTCCCTGCAACTGTCTTCTATTATGGTCTCCTTTATGCAACCTGACAGCCCGTGTACAGATGTAGCAATAAATAAATTCAGCCAATGCTTAAACAAAAATTTTCCCTATCATCATGTTTATCAGGATAAATGTGTTGCCAGATATATTCTTCCTGAGTTGATATTAGCAGAGCATGGCAAATGTCATCTCTCCCCCCTCAAGGGGCTCTTCTGAAGCTCTCATTTGGCATTTAAAAACATCGAACATGGTTGAATGGATCCAGATGCATTCTCTAACAGAACTTACAGAAACATGGAGAACAGCTTCATTCTATCAAGTATTATATTGTTTCAGGGCTATTCTGATACAGTAGGAAATCCAAAAGCACTTTGTCCCTGAACCAATTGTATTGTAACATACAGCACAGCAAGAAAAATCAAATCAGTCATTAGAGAAAATTTTGAAATTCCATGCTTAAAAGCTTTGGAGAAAAGGAAAGCCATTTTTCATTGATTGTTACATTTTTCAAGAACTACTAGAGCAAAATCATGTAAACATCATGGACTGAGAAACATGTGAGTTCTGATTTCAGATCTATGTGTTCAAAAATCAAACACAGTGTATTCAGAAAAGAGCAATAGTACCAGGATGCAAGAAGTATGTTTATAAAGCTCCATGACAAATACTTTCTAAAGGGAATTTGCATGGGTTAAATTTTGCTTTATCCTTTATGAGCCACTAGGAACAATACAGGAATTTCAAGTAACCACCCAGCTTTCCATTTTCCATCACTGAAAGGCTTACCCTTTGCGTGCAAACCTCTAGCTGTGGCTGACGGCTGTAAGCCCATTATATTTCAACTGCCATCTGGCAGCAGAGATTCAATCCATTGCTTCAATCACAGTGGCCTAGCTTTTCTAGCTCTGGGAATTGCTCTAAAGTGCATGATTTAAATGTCTTCACTGTCAAATTACTGTTGTTTAGTTCATCAAGATAAATTTTAAAACCCATGGGAAAAAAATATGCCCTAAAGAGTATTATTTGTTGTAGGGAAGAAAAGTATTTGAAAATCAATGGTTGCTCTGAGCCCTCAAATTAGTTTTATTCATAATACTAGGTTTTCGAAGTGTGAGGTAACAGAATAATAATTACCAAATAAGCCAAATGCTTAATGTGTAAAAGACCCAATTCAAACATTTCTGTAGGAAAACACAAGTTTTGAATAATGAGAAGCTTATAAAATCCTCACCTTTTTATTCGTTAACCTCCCCCAGATTACTTCTCACTCATTTTGAAGGACTTTAGTTGGGCTACTGCTCTGTTAAAAGCAGTGAATATAGTAAAAGTGAAACAAGATGGAGACCTTGCCCCATAACTAATAAAAGAATAGTCTTTGATTTGTACTATATTATAAGTTACTACTTTTTGTATTGATGTATATTAAACACACAAAATGGTAGGTTTGTTGTGGCATATTGTTACATGTTCATAACAATTTGGTCAATATACTCCCCAATACCTCCCCTTAACGTTCCCTTCCCCCTACCCCTGCTCCTCTTCTTCCACCCTGTTAGTTTCCCTTCTATATTCATGATGTCCTCTTTTTTTCCTCACTAGCTTCCACATATGAGAGAACACATGATACTTCATTTTCTGAATCTGCATCACTTTGCCTAACAATATTCTCCAGTTTCATCCATTTTTGTACAAACGACTCAATTTCATTCTTTTTCTTTCTTTTTTTTTTTTTTTTTTGTACCAAGGATTAAACCCAGGAGTGCTTAACTACTGAGGCACATCCCCAACCCTTTTTGAGACTGGGTCTCACTAAGTTGCTGAGGCTATCTTTTATTTATTTATTTATTTTTTATTTGCTTATTGATTCATTGAACACAAATGGAGTACAGGTATTGTTTCTCTGGTTGTACACAAAGTAGAGTCACACCATCTATGCATTCATACATGTACACAGGGCATTGATGTCTCTCACACATTCTGTTATTGTTCTTACCCCACCCACCCGGACTTCACCCCTCCAGGCTATCTATCTTTCCTTCATTCCTGCCACCCTTCCCCCACGCATTATGCATCATCATTCATTAATCAGACAGACCATTCGGCCTTTGGATTTTTGGGATTGGCTGATCTCACTTAGCATAACAGTTTCCAACATCATCCATTTACCTACAAATGCCATAATTTTATTCTTCATATGGCTGAGTAATATTCCATTGTGTATATATACCACTGTTTCTTTATCCATTCATCTATTGAAGGGCATCTAGGTTGGTTCCACGCTCTAGCTATTGTGAATTGAGCAGCTATGAACATTGATGTGGCTGCATCACTGTAGTAATCTGATTTTAAGTCCTTTGGGTATAGGCCAAGGAGTGGGATAGCTGGGTCAAATGGTGGATCCATTCCAAGTTTTCTAAGGAATCTCCACACTGCTTTCCAGAGTGGCTGCAACAACTTGCACTCCCACCAGCAATGTATGAGTGTACCCTTTTCCCCACATCCTCACCAACACCTGTTGTTGCCTGTATTCTTAATAAAAGACATTCTAATTGGGGTAAGATGAAATCTTAAGGTGGTTTTGATTTGCATTTCTCTTATAACGAGGGATGTTGAACATTTTTTCATAAATCTGTTGATTGCTTGTAGATCTTCCTCTGTAAAGTGTCTGTTCATTTCCTTGGCCCATTTATTGATTGGGTTATTAGTGTTCTTGGTGTAAAGATTTTTGAGTACTTGGTAGATTCTGGAGATTAGTGCTCTATCTGAAGCGTGTGTGGCAAAGACTTTATCCCATTCTGAAGTCTCTCTCTTCACATTGCTGATTGTTTCCTTTGCTGAGAAGAAGCTTTTTAGTTTGACTCTATCCCAATCATTGATTCCTGCTTTTATTTCTTGCGCTTTGGGAGTCATGTTAAGGAAATCTGGTCCTATGCCAACGTGATGAAGATTTGGACCTATTTTCTCTTCTATTAGGTGCAGAGTCTCTGGTCTAATTTCTAGGTCCTTGATCCACTTTGAGTTGAGTTTTGTACAGGGTGAGAGATATGGGTTTAGTTTCATTTTGCTGCATATGGATTTCCAGTTTTCCCAGCACCATTTGTTGAAGAGGCTGTCTTTTCTCCATTGTATGTTTTTGGCTCCTTTGTCAAGTATGAGATACCTGTATTTATGTGGGTTTGTCTCTGTGTCCTCTATTCTGCACCATTGATCTACCTGTCTATTTTGGTGCCAGTACCATGCTCTTTTTGTTACTATTGCTCTGTAGTATAGTTGAAGGTCTGGTATTGTGATACCCCCTGCTTCGCCCTTCTTGCTAAGGATTGCTTTAGCAATTCTGGGTCTCTTATTCCTCCAAATGAATTTCATGATTGCTTGCTCAATTTCTATGAGGTCCGTCATTGGGATTTTAATTGGAATTGCATTGAATTTGTATATCGCTTTTGGAAGTATGGCCATTTTGACAATATTAATTCTGCCCATCCAAGAACATGGGAGATCTTTCCATCTTCTCAGATTCTCTTTAACTTCTTTCTTTAGTGTTCTGTAGTTCTCATTGTAAAGGTCTTTCACTTCTTTTGTTAGATTGATTCCCAAGTATTTTATTTTATTTGAGGTTATTGTGAATGTGGTAGTTTTCCTAATTTCTCTCTCAGAGGATGCCTCACTTATGAATAAAAATGCATTAGATTTATGAGCATTAATTTTATATCCTGCTACTTTACTGAATTCATTAATGAGTTCCAGAAGTTTTCTGGTGGAATTATTAGGGTCTTCTAAGTAGAGAATCATGTCATCAGCAAATAGGGATAGCTTGAGCTCTTCTTTTCCTATTTGTATTCCTCTAATTTCTTTGGTCTGTCTAATTGCTCTGGCTAGAGTTTCAAGAACAATGTTGAATAGTAGTGGCGAAAGAGGGCATCCCTGCCTTGTTCCAGTTCTCAGGGGGAATGCTTCAGTTGTTCTCCATTTAGAATGATGTTAGCTGTGGGCTTAGCATAGATAGCCTTTACAATGTTAAGGAATGTCCCCACTATCCCTATTTTTTCTAGTGTTTTGAGCATGAAAGGGTGCTGTATTTTATCAAATGCTTTCTCTGCATCTATTGAAATAATCATGTGGTTCTTGACTTTAAGTCTGTTGATGTGGTGAATTACATTGATTGATTTCCGGATGTTGAACCAACCTTGCATCCCTGGGATGAAACCCACTTGATCATGGTGCACTATCTTTTTAATATGCTTTCGTATGCGATTCGCTAAAATTTTGTTAAAATTTTTGCATCTATATTCATTAGAAATATGGGTCTGAAATTTTCTTTCCTCGATGTGTCCTTCTCTGGTTTTTGTATCAGGGTGATATTAGCTTCATAGAATGAGTTTGGAAGGGTTCCCTCTTCCTCTATTTCATGAAATACTTTGAGGAGTATTGGAATGAGCTCTTCTTTGAGGGTCTTGTAGAATTCGGCTATGAATTCATCTGGTCCTGAACTTTTCTTGTTGGTAGGCTTTTGATGACTTCTTCTATTTCATTGCTTGAAATTGATCTATTTAAGTTGTGTATGTCCTCCAGATTCAGTTTGGGTGGCTCATGTGCCCCTAGGAACCTATTGATGTCTTCCAGGTTTTCTACTTTGTTGGAGTATAAATTTTCAAAGTAGCTTCTTATTGTGTTTTGTATTTCAATTGTGTCTGTTGTAATATTTCCATTTCCATCATGAATTTTAGTAATTTGGAGTTTCTCTCTCCTTCTCTTCATTAGCGTGGCTAAGGGTTTATCAGTTTTGTTTATTTTTTCAAAGAACCAACTTTTTATTTGTCGATTTTTTGAATTGTTTCTTTTGTTTCAATTTCATTGATTTCAGCTCTGATTTTGATTATTTCCTGTTTTCTGCTACTTTTGATGATGATCTGTTCCTCTTTTTCTAGGTCTTTGAGCTGTAATGTGAGGTCATTGATTTGTTGACTTTTCATTCTTTTATTGAATGCACTCCATGCAATGAATTTTTCTCTTAGTACTGCTTTCATATGTCCCAGAGATTTTGATATGTTGTATCTTTGTCCTCCTTGACCTCTAAGAATCTTTTAATTTCCCCCCTAATGTCTTCTGTTATCCATGCATCATTCAATAGCATATTATTTAATCTCCAGGTCTTGGAGTAGTTTCTGTTTTTAACTTTATCATTGATATCTAATTTCATTCCATTATGGTCTGATCGTATACAATGTAGTATCTCTATGTTTTTGTATTTGCTAAGAGTAGCTTTGTGGCATAACATATGGTCTATTTTAGAGAAGGAACCATGAGTTGCTGAGAAGAAAGTGTATTCGCTTTTTGATGGATGGGATATTCTATATATGTCTGTTAAATCCAAATTAGTGATTGTGTCATTGAGTCCTATGGTTTCTTTGTTCAATTTTTGCTTGGAAGATCTGTCCAATGGTGAGAGAGGAGTGTTAAAGTCCCCCAGTATTATTGTGTTTTGGTCTATTTGATTCCTGAAATTGAGAAGGATCTGATTGACATACATGGATGCACCATTGTTTGGTGCATAAATATTTATGATTGTTATGTCTTACTGATTTATGCTTCCTTTAAGCAGTATGAAATGTCCTTTTTTATCCCTTCTGACTAACTTTGACTTGAAATCTGCTTTATCTGAAATGAGGATGGAAACTCCTGCTTTTTTACTCAGTCCATGTGCATTATAAGTTTTTTCCCAACCTTTCACCTTTAGTCTGTGGGCATGTTTTTCTATGAGATGAGTCTCTTGAAGGCAGCATATTGTTGGGTCTTTCTTTTTAATCCAATCTGTCAGTCTATGTCTTTTGATTGATGAGTTTAGGCCATTTACATTCAGGGTTATTATTGAGATATGATTTGTATTTCCTGCCGTTTTAGCTTTTTGAGGGTTTTTAGCTTAACTTTGTTTCTCCTTTGATTGACTCTTTCTTTAGGGTAATTTCTCCCCATGTTGACTGAGATTGTTGTTTTTCGTTTCTTCCTCTTCGAATATTTTGTTGAGAATATTCTGTAGGGCAGGCTTTCTCTTGGTGAATTCTTTAAGCTTTTGTTTATCATGGAAGGATTTTATTTCGTCATCACATCTGAAGGTAAGTTTTGCTGGGTATAAGATTCTTGGTTGGCATCCGTTTTCTTTCAGCGCTTGAAATATGTTGTTCCAGGCCCTTCTTGCTTTTAGGGTCTGGGCTGAGAAATCTGCTGATATCCGTATTGGTATCCCCCTGTAGGTAATCTGCTGCTTTTCTCTCGCAGCCTTTAAAATTCTATCTTTGTTTTGTATGTTAGGTATTTTCATTATAATGTGCCTTGGTGTGGATCTGTTGTAATTCTGTGTGTTTGGTGTCCTGTAAGCCTCTTGTAATTGATTTTCCATCTCATTCATCATATTTGGGACATTTTCTGATATTATTTCATTGAACAGATTATTCATACCCTTGGTTTATATCTCTGTGCCTTCCTCAATCCCAATAACTCTTAAATTTGGCCTTTTCATGATGTCCCATATTTCTTGGAGGTTTCGTTCATGATTCCTAACCATCTTCTCTGTTTGTTCGACTTTGTTTACAAGATTAAATATTTTGTCTTCATTGTGTGAGGTTCTGTCTTCCAAGTGATCTATTCTGTTAATTATGCTTTCTATTGAGTTTTTAACTTGGTTTATTGTTTCCTTCATTTCCCTGTTTCCTTGAAGGATTTCTGTTTGTTTTTTACTCAGAACTTCTATCTCTTTATTGAAATGATTTTTTTGCTTCCTGCAATTGCTCTATTAGCTGATTATTCATAGCCTGAATCTGCTCTCGTCACATCATTCTCTTCCTGGATCATCTTAATTATGAACATTCTGAACTCCCTTTGTGTCATTCCTTCTACCATGCTGTCTTTGAGTTCTCTTGATATATCATTTAGGTTTGTTTGGGACACTTTCTTCCCATGTTTTCTCATGTTGCTTGTGTATCTTTCCCTCTAGTAGTGCAAATCAGAGGGATTGCGATTTCCCTGTAAAGACTTAAAATGTCCCTGCAGATTTCCAGTAACTCAACTGATGTTTGAGACGTGCCTGATCAAGCGGTGACCCAAGAAAGCTGCTGTCCCACTACCTCCAGGTTGGGAATGATCAATGCTTCTGGGCAGGGGCAGCCTGGTGTTGATAGACAATCAAATACAGCAAGATGCTAGACCCCAGGCCAGGGTGTGGGCCTGGGCACTAGACCAAGTTGTGGTAGGGGCACAAAACTGTGCCCAGTAATGGAGACACTGGACTTGATAGCCCAGGCAGGCCTGAGCTCCTCTCTGGGGACTCAGTCAGTGGCAGGTGGTCTCTCTCTGCCAGGTAAGCTGTAAAATAGTGCCAAAGGGCCCAAACTCCCCGCTGGAGCCGGCAATTCCCTCCGCTCCAGGCCAGACCTCCCCAGGAGATGCCTCGCAGTGGCGGGGAAGACTGGACCTCAGTTCCAAGGATTCAGGCAGTCGCGGATGGTCTCTCTCCACCAGGGAAGGTGCAAAATGGCGCCGAGGGGTCCAAACTCCCCGCCGGAGCTAGCATCTCCAGCCGCTCCCAGCCAGACCTCCCCAGGAACCGCTGCACAGTGGCTTGGAAGACAAGATCTCAGCTCAGAGGACTTAGGCCCTGAGGCTATTTTTGTACTTGCAATCTTCCTGCCTCAACCTACTGAGCCACTGGAATTATAGGCATGTGCCACTAGACCGGCCCATTCATTGCTGAATAAAACTCCATAGTATGTATGAATGCACATATGTATGTTCGTGTATGTACATATATATGCATATATATGTCATATATATTGCATTTTCTTTATCTATTCACCTGTTGATGGACACCTGATCTGATCTAATTCCATAAACTAGTTATTATTAATTATGCCAGAGCAATTAGGCAAGACAAGGAAACAAAAGAGATACAAATGGGGAAGAAAGAAACTACCTTATCCCTGTTTGCAGTTATGATTCTATACTTAGAAAACCCTAAGATTCCACCAGAAGACTTCTAAAGCTGGTAAATTCAGCAAAACAGCAGGATACAAAATCAATATAGAAGTATCAAAAACTTTTCTATACACCAATATTAAATCCACTGAAAAATAGATCAGGAAAACAATACCATTCATAATGCCTTCAAAAAAATAAGACAACTAGGAATAAAACTAACCAAAGAGGTAAAAAACCTCATCAAAGAAAACTGGAAAAAGAAATTGAACAGTGGAAGTTAGCCAGATGCCCTCATGTTCATGGATAGGCAGAATTAATATTGTTAAGATGGCTATATTACCAAAAGTAATCTATAGATTTAATGCAATCCCCATCAAAATATCAGTGCTATTTTTTCACAGAAAATCAATGATTTTTCACAAAACTAGAGAAAAAAAATTTAAAAGTAACTACATCTTTATCACAAAAAGAAAACACCTGACAGTGGGGAGCCAGGAAAATCATGGCAACTAACTTTGTACAATCATGCCCTGTTTCTGCTAGGTCCCCCTGAATACTAATAGAGTGTACCACCAGAGAACACCTACAGTTGTTCTCAGCCTATTATTTACACAGATGTGCCTGAGAGATGTGATACACTCCTATCAGTAATTGTAAGCCAGTGACTTTCATGGTAAGAGTAGGCAATGGGAAAGTATCAGACCGTTCACAAACACCTGTGATTGAAAAAGGTTGGAGAACTGGTTTTGTATCCATCATCTCCCCTAAGAATCACCGGTCTTCCGGTTAGGACTGAACTGTGTGAAAGGGATGAGTGCCCCTGGTGTAATTAAGAGACACAGTTATGAAGTTACCTAAAAGTACAAATTGGTCTACTTCCCTGTCTCACTCCAGGGAACCCATGTTTTCTTTTTGTGAAGAACATATTTTCTCTCTTATCTCCTCACATTACTCCTCTAAATTTGCTTTTTGGCTCCAGTATTTTCCTAGGTTTTACAGAGAACAATACAGGCAATTTTCAGATTTGGGATTTGGGAATTCTTATTCCACCTCTGGGAGAACTCCTGAAGGATATCTAGAAAAGCCCAGGACTCTTAAGTTTACATGAGCAAGATATCTATGGCTAGTCAGAAAATGATCCTAAGATATAATACAGAAGGCAAGTTTGAATAAATCAGAGTAACTATACAGATAAAGGACTGGAAAAAGAATAAAAGAAGAGATAAAAACTATCACAAGTTATTACATTTCACTGTGAAATTGGAATCTCTCCATTGGGTTGTAGAAACAAAGGAAGGGAGAGAAAAGAAAGGAAAACATAAGTGAATGAAAATCTTCCATAAAAGACATTGATTAATAAAAAGGTATTGATGACATAAAATATGTCTCTGGCTTGTCTTCATTTTCCATGTAGAGCTAGGAGGGAGATTTGACTATTTCTTTATTTCTTAGCCCTTCTGTAGTTCTCAAGATCTATATGGACTATGGCATCCACTTAAACAGACTATTCAATGACAGGTCACATGGCAGACCATGGGCTGAACCCACGTGCCAGCTCTGATCACAAGTTTGCCCCCCATGCACATCTGGCAAAGCCCAACTGCTTGCAATTTGGTGGACCCCTTTGACTCCCATGCCTCCTGTTATTTTATGCTTCGACTTTTGCTGCCAGCTCTGATAGGGACAACTTCTCTACCTTCCTTATCTGCTGTTTCTTAAATATTGAGCAAGTCCAACTACATGTCATATCCTCTAGGAAGCACCCTGTTTCTACCGGTTGCTGAAAGTCCTCTTTCCTTATATTCCACAGCAACCCAGATTCACCTGTGTTTCACTCCTTGTTTATATTCAAATTATCCATTTGCACATTTGTTTCTTACTGCAGACATGAAGCTCTTCAAGGCTAATGAGCTGACTGCAATGCCTAGGACATAACTGACTTCAAAAGAGCTGTATTTTAGTCTCTTTTTTTCCTACTAAATTAAAAAATAACCATTAGGGGGGAAATTTTTCCATTTTAATGTTGAAAAAATTGTGCTTGAGATAATGTTGGGCATATTAATGAGATTCTATGATCTTATGCTCCTAGGCATCACAAAACTGCAAAATCAAATATCCTCAAATCTGAAAATTCTCAAGCTTGCATAGCCCACATCTATGTCTGCAGTCATAATACAGGGAAGTGGTCTGAACTACGAGTTGAGAGGATGCTCTGGAGAATGCTCACTGACTTCACCTCTTCCACCAATTACTAGCTGAATAGCCATGAGCAAGCTATGGAGCCACTTTTGCCTCAGTTCTTTATAAAATGGGGGAAGGGATTGATTTATTGTAAGGCTTAAACAGGATAACATATGTAAAGCACTTATAAGAACTTGTTACTATCACTAATGTTGGCTTTATTTTCCCTTACAACAGTTTTCTGCCTGTTGTTTCCATTGATTGTAGCAACCAGCTATTTCCACTGCATAAATTACTATGCATCCTGGTAATAGATGTATTGTTAGCTGCCATTTTATAGATGATGATATTGATGTTCAAAGCAATTAAATATATTACCCACAGTGATACTACTAGTAAGTGATGGAGCCAGGAAACAAAGCCAAAGCTGGACAGTTCCAAGTCTAGTAGTGAGTACAATGCCCAGCTGCTTTCTCAACTCCGTACAAAAAATAGAATTATGCAGGCGTTATAAATTCTAGAGTCTCCTAGAATGTGGCTATATGATTTCAACAAATTTAGAAAATTGTTCTACAAAGCACCACCTCTGAAGCTTGACAGTCCTTAAAGAGGTAACATTTGATTCCATGATCAGAAATGAATTAATTGTTTTAGTTTTTTTGCTGCTGTCACTAAAATATCTGAACAGAACAATTTTAGAGAAGGGAAAATTTATTAGAGGGCTCATGGTTTCAGAGGTGGTAGAAGGCTGGCTCCATTCCTCAGGGCTCAAGGTGAGGCAGAACTCCATGGAAAATGAGTGTGGCAGAGGGAAGTGACTCACATGATGATCAGAAAGCAGACAGAGAGAGAGAGAGAGAGAGAGAGAGAGAGAGAGAGAGAGCTTCCAGTCACACCCCACATGCCACCAGTTATCACTTAGTTAATCCCATCAGGGATTATTTTACTGATTGGGTTAAGACTATGACCCAATCATTTCTCCTCCAAACCCTCTTGCATTTTCCTCACATGTGAGCTTTTGGGGGACACCTCACATCCAAACCATAAAATTAATAAAGAGCTAACATTCCTAAGAAGTAACTCATTTCAAGCTTTCTTGAAAGCAAACTTAGTAGAAAGTATCAAAAGAAAGAGGGAAGTATAAAAAATAATGTTAAAGTTGAAGACAGAAAAGTGAAAGGTAATTTTTAAATACCAAAGTAGTTGTTTTTAATGTCCCTTTTGAAATTATTTCTGATGGTTTGCTAAATCTAAGAAAATTCCGTGATAAGCATGCTCAACAGCACACATATCCATTCATTCCAAATTTTGGACATCTTATCAAGGGATGCAACTCTCTCGAAGACCAACCACGTACTAGCCCAAGGATCCCTGGATCAGGGTTAATGAGGCTATCACAGAGATTTTGCAGCAGATAACAACATGGGGAAAGGAAGGATTGAAAATATGAAGGAGAACAGTCTTCCCATCATGGTTTTTGACTCTTTTCTTCTAATTTCCCCATGACCAACAGGTTATGAACTGGTGACCTGAAGCAAATAATAATGCACCTCCCATAATCCTTATTACTCTTTTCATTGTGCTTCAAAATGCAGGATAAAATTGCTTTGAACAAGTGTTACTTGACCATGTGCTACATCCTGATGAAGCTTAAGAAAGGGAGTATAGCACTGAAGTTTGCAGACTATATAGTTACTAATTGTCTTGAAAATGTGAGCAAACCTTCAGGATTTCCTCTATTAGGTATCATAGTCTTTTTTCTCTCACCATGAGCCCCCTCTCACTTTCTCTCCTCTTCTAGCCTCAGACTCAGTCTACATCTACTACTGACTCACTCTTTTGCACTTGTCTGCGCACTATGAATTCTAAGAAAGATCTCCACTTATCTGTTCATTTTATTAGACAAACTGAACTCATAAGAAGTTAAGGCTGACTTCCTTCTATGTGGTCTTCCCTAGAAACTTCAAAGCTGAGTAGATTGAAAGAACAACTTCTTATCCTTTTAAATTCAGGTCATAGTGCTGGTCTAGTGAGCACCCATTAGGATTAAGATGAAGCCATTGATTCCAAATATAAGACATTA
Organism: Glaucomys volans; assembly: GCA_020662805.1. Taxonomy (NCBI): domain Eukaryota; kingdom Metazoa; phylum Chordata; class Mammalia; order Rodentia; family Sciuridae; genus Glaucomys; species Glaucomys volans. The sequence goes on along the minus strand of JAJEJO010000127.1, from coordinate 868,175 downwards.
CTTTTCAAATACTTTGATACCTGTCCTTAGTTACAAAAAAAAAAAAAAAAAAAAAAAAAAAAAATTTTTAAAAAACTTTAAACCGTTGCAAATAAAAAAAAAAAAAAAAAAAAAAAAAAAAAAAACTGTGTTACAAACCATCAAACTGTGGTAAATCACAGGCCAGGCTGCTGGGGGAAAAAAAAATGCAAGCCATATGGTGACTCTGATTTCAGTACAATTTTGCAGTCTTAAAATTATAATAAATAGAGTTGTTCCATTTTTATTAATAATTTGTAGTTGTTCCACTTTTATTAATAAATTCGTGACTTTGCTCTGAACCAAAAGACAGATGGGCAGGCATGGAACAATGCGACCATTTACTAAGTAAAATGGCATAAAAGCATGCATTACAATTTTGCATTTTTCTCATGAAGAACATTTATATGAAGCATTTACAAAGTCAGAAAAATAAGGCCCTAGTTTAAAAAAAAATCACAGTTCAAGAAGCTGTAGCAGCCTGTCATTTAAAGAAGCAAAAAGCAGATGTTTCCCTTATTTCCAAATATATTTAGAATTCTGAGGGAAAACCACAAAGAGTGTTTTATTATGCACCTGTCATGGTCAACATCTGGCACCAACTCTCACCAATCCATCAATCCCAGGATGTGGTGCCTCCTTCCAGCTCACAGAGATACTGTAAATAAACACACAGTATAGAGCACTATTTTTATTTTTTTAAGTTTTGCTTTGCTTATAGCAAGAAAGAAGCAGCAAAGGACTTAGAAAAAGTCAATTTAGTTATATTCTTTTTTTTTTTTTTTTTTTTTTTGCGATGCTAGGGATTGAACCCAGGGCCTTGGGCTTCCAAGGCAGGCACTCTACCAACTGAGCTATATCCCCAGCCACTCGTTATAAGAGAAATGCAAATCAAAACCACCTTAAGATTTCATCTTACCCCAATTAGAATGTCTTTCATCAAGAACACAGGCAACAACAGGTGTTGGCGAGGATGTGGGGAAAAGGGTACACTCATACATTGCTGGTGGGAGTGCAAGTTGGTGCAGCCACTCTGGAAAGCAGTGTGGAGATTCCTTAGAAAACTTGGAATGGATCCACCATTTGACCCTGCTATCCCACTCCTTGGCTTATACCCAAAGGACTTAAAATCAGATTGCCTCAGTGATGCAGCCACATCAATGTTCATAGCGGCTCAATTCACAATAGCTAGATTATGGAATCAACCTAGATGCCCTTCAGTAGATGAATGGATAAAGAAACTGTGGTATATATACACAATGGAATATTACTCAGCCATAAAGAAGAATAAAATTATGGCATTTGTAGGTAAATGGATGATGTTGGAGACTGTTATGCTAAGTGAGATCAGCCAATCCCAAAAATCCAAAGGCCGGATGGTCTCACTGATAAATGAATGATGATGCATAATG
>JAJEJO010000127.1:812278-866645 GCA_020662805.1 Glaucomys volans | reverse complement strand
ACCTAGATGCCCTTCAGTAGATGAATGGATAAAGAAACTGTGGTATATATACACAATGGAATATTACTCAGCCATAAAGAAGAATAAAATTATGGTATTTGTAGGTAAATGGATGATGTTGGAAACTCTTATGCTAAGTGAGATCAGCCAATCCCAAAAATCCAAAAGCCGAATGGTCTCTCTGATATATGAATGATGATGCATAATGTGGGGGGGAAAGATGGCAAGAATGGAGGAAAGATAGCTAGCATAGAGGGAAGGGAGGGGTGGGGGTGGGTGGGGGATAAAATTAATAACAGAATGTGTGACAGATACCATTGCCCTGTGTACATGCATGAATGCACAGATGGTGTGACTCTACCTTGTGTACAAACAGTGAAACAATAGCTGTACTCCATTTGTGTTCAATGAATCAATAAGTAAATAAAAGAATTAAAAAAAAAAAAGAAAAGAAAAGAAAAAGTCAATTTATACCATTTGTGAACTATTTGGTAACTGCACCTCCTGAAGAATTACAAATGTAATTAGAGGCAGTAGGATGAGAGAATTTAAATCATTTTTAAGAGAGAAGATAAGTTGTCTGGGACTGCCAACCTACCAGTTATTCATTTGACAGTATTTTTTAGCTATTAGATGTCCAGTGGTATGTCCATGGCTATACAGTAAAATACACACACAGTCTTAACACTCATGACAAGGGATACACTCAAGGAGCTATTATAAAAGTCTGTAAATGAAAGGTCAAGACATACAGCTGATCTTATTTATGAGACTTTCATTCATGTAAACTGGGAGGAATGTTTTTAGGTTCCAGCAGAGGAAGTAAGAGAAAACTGTCTACCAATTATTTCAGGAAAAGAGAGATAAATCAAATTTCATTACAATGAACATAGCTATCATCCAAGTTATTTTGCAATTTTTGGAATCTGGGTAAGTGGGGCATTGACTGAACCTCAGAATTTTCTTTTTATGAAAGAAAAAAATTTTCCCATATTCTGTATTTCTTTGCAACAACAGATGTTTTAAAGTTACTTTTTCTTGATTATCTAAAAGTTTGTTAGAAATTTCAAGTAAATTAAAGAAACTAACTTGCTTTAATCAATTATTTTTCCATTTGGGGTAAATTATTTGCAAATATACATGTAGTATTTCTAAATATAAGTTTAGGACATACATTTGGACTCTTCATTTGAAGTGAAGAAACCCAACTTTAACTTGGGCAGAAGTGGAGACATCATTGACTCATAACAAAAGAAAGGACAACGTGGCTGGAACAAGAGACCCATATGCCACCCATATGCCACACAACTCCTTTGTTTTTTCATCTCTGCTTCTTTCTATAGGTTGACCACCACACAATTTCTTCTGAGGCAAACAAGTCTTCTAAAGCTCAGGACATTGAACATTAACCATCTAGCTCTAGCTCAGATGCCCATTGAGGTATTCACCTCTGACTCATCCAAGAAGGAAGCCCTGAAGAAGTGTCAGGTAGGAAGCTCGGTTGAGACCAGTGGTGATAGGTGAGGTGGAAGCAGGAGAAAGAAGTTCTTCAGATGCTCTCCATGTTCTTCAGTTGGCTCTCCAAAGAAAATGATGCAAAATAGAGAAGATAATAAATGTCTTGAACACAGCTTAGATACCTTAACTTGTTTTCTGGTATTGCAACTGCTTTTATCAGAACTTTACAGTTTTTTGTACACATATAATTTCATTTGTCTTTTTAAAAGGAGTCTTCATTTCCTCTTACTTTACTGTTTTAGCACAAAGTAGATTACTTGTGATTGGAAATAATGGAAACTCATCAGGGGTTATTTGATTCTTCCTATTTTATAACATTTCATTTGTGCTTATTTTAACCTCAATAATAGAGTTAAAATACATTTCAGATTCTTAGCTATTATAGTGATAGTTGTGTAATTACTAAAAAATATGCACTGATAATGCTGGTAATTAAATACAATATATTAGAGATTTGGGCCATCTCCAGTATAGCTTATTTCTTTAAATGTTTACAGTGAACCTAGATAAGGAAATGTGCTCCTAATATATTCAGACATACCTCTTTTTATAATGGGATTTCTTGCTATTATTATTACAATCAAAATGTCTTGCTCAAACTATTCCCTACCATGATTTGGAGGGGGAGAACCTACTTTAGATAATTTTGTGTTTCCAAATGGCAATTCTGATTCAAGTTCAAATTAGAATTGACTCAAATGAGGGAAAATCAGTACCATTATTTTCCTTTCTACAATGCTGTTCGCTCCCATGTTTTTTGTATCATGAACTATTCATTCCCTATTTTCTTCACTTTAATTCCAATTGGATTCATATTCTTAACTTCTAATTTCCCAGATATGCTATTTTTAAATTCTTAAGGTCTAGATTAGAGTTCCAGTTTTGAACCTTGCAGTATAAAAATCCATAAGGGTGTCAAGACAGCTGAATATAATTGAGTGATTGGCTGATTCAACAATGCAAACAGCAAGCCAGTTAAGAGATTGGTGGCTTTGTCAAGCAACTAAAAAAGACTCAAATTACTTAGTAGCTGGAAAGAAGCACATTAATTTGGAAAGACCAAAGACGTGATAAAATAAGCTCAAAGCTGAGGTGTCAACATTTATTAAGATGTACCACATTGTGCCCTCTTTGGGCCCCAAAAGATACAATGTGCCTGTTAGAAAAATCTGGGGAAACATGTTCATCTACAATGTACCAAAGCCTACCAAATATTGAATGGGGATTGGAAGAACTCCCAGTGTACTACAGAATCCCAAGTCTCAGAATTTACTGAGAAAAATAGAAAGTCCTTGCAGATACTTTTCAAGGATGTCCCTTGCCACTGTGTGAAGACTAGATCATAGCAAAGCAGGTGTAAAAGCAGGTGATAGATGATAATTCAGAAGATATGAGTGTGTGACAAGTCTGGACAGCACTGTTCTAGCACATGGCACTATTAGCCTTCTTGACTGAGGATGGCTCTGGCCACCCCTAGATATAGGTAATGGCAGGATAAGCCCAATGGGTTTGTTTCACATCCAAGAGATTTACTTACTTTCTATTTCACTGGCTCTAGAAATAGAGAAACAGAAGTCATACACCTGAACTTAAGAAACTTGGCTGGGGAGGTAGAACTTGTATGTTACTGATAGATAATACAGCCTTAAGGATTATGACTTGGAAATACCACAAGCCCATTGGAAGTATTCTCCTCCTGAAGTTAGAGAACGAGGAAGAAAAGACATTCTGGAATCACTGCCAGTTGGCTGTTATAAAGTCATGTCCCATTTCTCTTCTTCCTTCTAAAATTTCTGATAAACCACCCAAGAAAGTGGATCTAATTGGAAATTTTGAAAAAGCTTCCTGGACGATTATATCAGTGCTGAGGTTGGGCACCACAAAGTGATAGCATCTTGAATTGTAGGATATTCTTTTGAGAACTGTGCTCCTAATTCCAGAATTAAAAATCAGCATACAGTTGACATCTCATTGTGGTAGACTAAATATAGGAAAACTGGAAAGAACGGGCAAGGAAAATGAGTAAAGTTTTCAATTGTATAAGAAAACATAAGTAGATATATATACATGCCATGTCTGAATGTGTCCCCCCAAGTTTATATGCTGGAAACTTAATCCCAATATAATAATGCTGGGAGATAGGGCCCAGTGGGAAGTGTTTAGATCATGAGTGCTCCACCCTCTTGAAGGTTTAACATCACTTTAAGAAGTGCTTGCAGGAGTGGGTTCTCACTCTTCTTTTCTGCCATGTAAGGAAAATAGTTTGTCTCCTTCTTGCCCTTCCTCCTTCCACCCTGTTGGGATGCAGCAAAACATCCCACACCAGCTGCCTGCACCTTGACCTTAGATCTCTCAACCTCCACACCTGTGAGAAATAGACTTCTGTTCTTTATAAATTAACTATAGGTGGTACTTTGTCTTAGCTGTTACTGGAGGAATCTATGCTAAGGAAAGCCATGATCTTATTTTAATTTTAGGAGAACCCCTCTAGCTATGTTGAGGACAGTCTGTAAGCAATCATGGAGAGAAGAAATAATACCAGTTTCAGAGGCTATTTCAGTAAACCAGAGTGATTGCATCCTGAAGAGGTCATTTATTGAACAAGTAGGAACAGAATGAACTGAGTCAATAGCTGTAGATAGGTCTTGATATTGATAGATGCATTTTTTTCAAGTGAGGTTGCCAACACAAGATACAACAGACTGAGTGGCTTAAATGACAGATTGTTTCCTTGTAGTTCTGGAGTCTAGATGTCCAAGATCAAGGTCCAGATGGGTTTCTGGTGAGGGCTCCCTGACTTGCTTGATGACACCTTCTTGCCATCTTCACATGGCCTATGTGAATGCATGGAGAAAAAGAGAACATTTTGGTGTTCTTTTTCTCTTCTTATAAGGACATTAATCCTATTGGATTAGGGCCCCATCATCATTTAACATTAACTACCTCCCTAATGGTCCTATCTACAAACAGTCACATTGAGGGTTGGTGCTTCAACATGAATTTGACAGAGACACAGCTCAGTCCATAGCAATATACAAACATATGCATCAACATATTCATGCCTGTTGCAATCTATATACGCCTATCTACACAGATACTGATATTCTGACTACAGATGAACCAGTAGGTGAATAAATGCTTTAAATTGTTAGGTCAAAGCTAATTGTTAAAATTTTTCTCCTTTTCGTTAATCTTGTCACTCTTGAGAAGGAATCGATTTCACTTTGTATTTAATTAATATAAAACTCCAAGAAATAAATCTTTTTTGTGTGTTTGTCCAAGAACTAATTTGGGGGGAAAAAAACTGACTCAGGATGGCTGCCAAGTTACACATAGTCTGGTTATACCTCAGGAGGGAGATTCATGCAAAATCTGCCTGTCTCAGGGCCCTTTCCAATTCTGGACAAGTGTATTACTCCTAATAAATCTTCCAGGAAATGTGCCTTTGCTCACCTTCCTCTGGCACAAAATGATAATTTCAATGATCTCTGTTCTATTCCCCAAATTCTCCTTTGGATTATTGTGTCGGATGGTTGTACCGTTCAAATCTGTTTTCCCAATTTAAGTCTTAACTTCAACATTAATTAGCTTACATTTTACTAAAATGAACTCAACTTGCCATCTTTAAGCTCTTGCTTTAAAATCATCTAAGCCCTTCTGCATTATACATGCTATGCCTCTTTTTTCCTTCCCACTAAATCTTATAAATTGATTATCAATCTGAATATTTAAAGGAAGGATTTCAGCATCTCTCTCTTTAGAATCTTTGTCTTACAGATAACAATGATTCTAAAATATGTTCATGATAAATCTTCCATTGAAAGGAATTTAGAAAATTTTCATTTGGAAGGTATATTAAATTTCGAATGTCAACATTCTACGTTTACAGATAAAGAAACTGTGGTCAACAAAGATTCCAAGGCTCACTCCAAATTACCCGTGGAATCAATGTCGGAGAAAAAAATAGAACTTGTATAATTTAACTCCAAATCAAAGAAATGTTACATTAAGAAGAGGATCATGCTAAAAAATAATTACTAATTTCCTCTAGTAGAAATCTAGGGATTTATATTTCATCCCATTAATAGATTACCACTGAGAAATTTTATATGATTTTTTCACTTTTCTTTAGTTTACAAAGTGAAAGAGAGGCTTCTCAATCACCTTAACGGGATTTAGAGATTTATAGTCCAAATACTGTGGGGCAGTAACAGTCACAAATGGCATTGTGACTTTTTTTTTTTTTGGTATACATTTCCTAAGAGCAGTTTCAATAGACACTAGCCTTATATTAAAACACATGGAAAGTTGTTCAAGCAAATAGCAATGTGGAACACACACAGGTGATATCCTGACCAAAAAAAATCAATTCAAAAATAAATGTTTATAGAAATTGCAGTTTCACAAACTATAATGATTCCTGAATACCCCAGGTTATAGCAGAACAACTCACAATAATCAAATTATGGAACTAGTCCAGGTGTCCACCAATGGATGAATGGATAAAGAAAATGTAGTACATATACACAAAGGAGTTCTATTCAGCCATAAAGAAGAATGGAATTATGTCATTTTCAGGAAAATGGATGGAGCTTGTTAATGTTATGTTAAGTGAAATAAGCCAAACTCAGAAAATCAAGGGTCATATGGTTTCTCTCACATGTGGAAGCTAGAGAAAAGAGGAGAAAAAGGGGAAATCTCATGAGACTAGAATGGAAACTGTCAAAGTAGAAAAAGGGGACCTGAGGGAGGAAGGAGGAATGGGAAAGGGGAGGCCCTGGAATGAAATTGACACAATTATATAGTTTTGTTGTGTGCTTGTACAAGAATATCACAACAATCTTTGCTATTATGTATCATGACTATGCACCAATAAAAGTATATAAATAACAAAAGAAAAACAGAACTAACTTTTCCACTCTAAAGAAAAGAAAAGAAACTTAGGTTTCAGTGAATTTAAGTTTAAATTTTATAATCTGATTGCTATAATAATTAACATGAAAATAATGATAGTAATGGAGATGAAATATACATGTATGGAAATTTCACAATAAAATTCATTCTTTATATGATTCATATGTACTAATTATTATAACAAATATAAATTATTAAAAATAAATGGAAATAGAAACAGTTAACACTAACATGGTGTGAGTGGCACTGTTTAAACATTGTACATTTATCTGACTCTCAGAAAAGTCCTATGGTACAATGCTACTACCATTGTACTTTCTTTTTTTTCTTGAAAGGTTTGAGTTTAATAGAAGGGGAGTGAAATTGTATAAGATCAATGGAAAAGAAACTAAGAGTAGTAGCCTTAGAAAGGAAGCCTATCTTTTATGTATGTAAGAATGGAAACTGTTTTGTATACATGAGATGAAAATCCTGCTCAAAACAGCTTAATCAAAGTGGAAATACGTTGCCTTCTATAAACCAAAACCTGAGTTTAGGGACTCAAATGATGTCCTGAGCACTGGTCTCTCATCTTTTGGGTCTGCTTTTCTCTGTGATAGTTTCATTCATACCAGCTCTTCCTGGAGTTCCTACAAAAGTCATTCACCCTTACAGGTTTAGACTACATCACTTTAGCAATCCCACCAAAAAGAGAACTTCACTATTCCAATCATCCAATCATCAGGATAGCATCTGTGGGAGTTTGGCTGGGCCAAACTGGGTCCCTTGCCAATCACTGTAAAAATGGAGTTAGAGTATGATTCACCCCAAATAGGCCATGCATCTATTCCTAATGCCAGTCATCCTCCACAGAAAAATCAGCTGTTAGTACTCATGAAGGAGAATGACCCTAAAAACAAAAAACTAAGTCATTCTCTGCAGTATTGAAATATGTGTATAAAAATGTAGAACAAGGGGTAGTGGCTCAGTGGTAGAGCACTTGCTGAGCACCATGTGAGGCACTGGGTTCAATCCTCAGCACCACATAAAGAAAGAAAGAAAGTTATAAAAAAATAAGTGGAGTAAGATAGAAATCACAAAATATGTGCAAAGGCAGCTGAAGCAACAAAGTTAGTTTAGCAGGTGCAAAAAGCATATAGAGGAAAAGGAGAAAATAGAGTACTGTATAAAGAATGCTCCTGTAGCTTTATGAGGCTTAAGTAAAATAAGTTGTGAATTTTATTTTATGTTGGACTCTATGTAAAGTAAAAAGCCTCATTGTACTAGCTGCTTCACTAAACATGCTAATAAAATGTAGACTAAGTTCTAAAATCCAATCCAAATTAACAACGAAACTGTGAAGCACTGTGTTAGTGACTGACTGATGAAAAAGATCCACAACCAACCACAATTCAAAACAGACAATAATGAGAACAATAACAATAACACCGATAGAGTTCTGTAGAGTGAAAAATCTGAAGAGATTACTAAAGAGATTCAGAAGGCCACAGAGGAAAGGTTTGTGAGGAAGTGGCATCTAAACCAGGCTTTGAGAGATGGGCAGCATCTAGACAGGAGAGATCATGGGGACAGTGTTGACGGTAAAGAGAACAAGGACAAAGAGGCTTAAAGTGTGAATAGTGGGTTGACAATAGGATGCTTGAAGGAATTACAAAACAAGATAAAGTTGTAAGTATAGATGGTGAATAGAATGTGGATGAAGACCTTCCAGCACTGCAGAGGGGGATGATCAAAATGTCCAGTAGGAGAAACACTCCATATTCACTGTGAAGCAGGGATTGGAGGAAGCAGTCCAGAGGCAAGGAATCCCACTGGGAGTTTCTGGAAGGATTTTGAATATAATGGTAGTATAAAAACAGTAATAAAGCAAAGAAATGAGAAATTAGAAGCAGGAAATATTTTAGGGAGAGAATCCATAAGACTTGTTCATAATTAGTTGTGAGAATTAAGAAAGGAAAAGGTAAAAAATTTTCAAGACTAGGTGCTCAGAAGTATGGCAACACCATTAATGCAAGTAGACACCATGGAAAGGGGGATCAGGCTGTGTGTGTGTGTGTGTGTGTGTGTGTGTGTGTGTGTGTGTTAGTAGAAGGAGACAGAGGCAACAGGGGAAGAATGACCCCACTAACAGCATAGAGATGGTAAATGCATGCTGGGAAATTGAAAAAGATACCTGTCTGCAAGGTACAAATGTTAGGATGCAATTTATGGCATATGTAGGTGTTTTACAACATTATTTATGTTTTCTAGTCACTAACACAAAATTAGACTCATACAAAACACAAATTTAAAAACCAACTAAATCTGTCTTTATTTCCCTGATTTCATCTTCTTAATAATATTGGACCCCTGCCATTTAGACCTGCTGTTTTTTCATGATAATATGTCTAAGCTTTTAAGAACCAATTTTATAATCCCTACACAGTTTAGTTCATTTGTATCATTTCTAGAAAACTAATTCTTGACTTGTGCAGTCTCCACTATTTTTTTTTTCTCTAAAGACATTGGAGAAGCAAACATTTAGTGAATATGCCCTTATCATCTGACACAAGCTCTCCAGTGTGGTTTTAAAACACCCAGTGATTTCTTTAACCTTAAAACTAGCCAGGGGGAAAAGAAATGTTGGAGGTGATTACTTGAAATTGAACATTTAAAAAAAAAATACTAGGCACTTGTTTTGGATGAGACTCCAGCTGGACAAGGAAGGGAAGCAGATGAACTGGCCATGGCATTCTTAGGGGATTTCAGTGGCTACAAAACCCTAGCAAGGCTTTGGCCTCCATGTTCTCTAATCGGGAATACTCCTTGAAGAATTCATCCCAGGTTTAACATGATAAACAGCATGTGCTGAGATGAGAATGCATCAGGGAGCCTGAAATGACTCTGGGTTAACTCTTAAAGCTAAAAACACTCACTAAAGCTGTAACTTCCTTCCCATAACTGAAGATGCTAGGGAATTAACTGAAGGCAGAAGCTCTCAGCAAATGTGAGCACAACAGCAACAAAGACAAATCAACCAAGAAAGGAACATAGACCACAGGGCCTACGGAAAACTATGGGGTAAAGGGTCAAAGAAAGAAAAATTTCCCTTGATAAAGTAGGATTTTATTTTTTTTAAAGGAGGGAGAAATAATCATTCCACATATAACAGACCATGTTGGTTGCCTTTCCAATTGCCTCTTCCTTTTCATTCTTGCTCATAAAGTTCCAATTTTTTAAGGTGCCCACTTCTCCTCATGTGACTTACAATTAAAGAGTCTGCTAATATGAAAAAAAGTTCCATTGTCTTCAGAGTGATTGACTTAAAATGAATATGTCACACAATTCTGACCACTTGGGTGAGGAGAAATCCACTGAGTGGCTTCTGGTTGAGGTTTCCTTGCTAGTAAGGAGTGCATGAAAACTGCCCTTTAGCCCCTTATCATTTTAGATGGTGTCAAGTAGTACCTAGAACTTGAACATGATCATCTCATTACCATTAGGGATGTTAGTTAAGTCAGAGTCAGATGGCAGAACAGAAACCAGGGGAGCTTGGGTTCTTGAGGATTTCATTTAATTGCTGAAATAACCAGTTTGGAAGCCACCAGTGTAATGACTATAATCTACCTTAAAAGACTGTAATACATATACTGATACACTGTGTGTGTCTATGTGAGATTTGCAATGAACTGCAATGCAGGAGATATAAGCACTCTCACCAGATTTCACTGTCTAGGAGTGGTCAATGAGCATGGCAATCAGGAATGTAGGAGTGGTGCTGGCATTCTCATCTGGAAGCCTATACCCCAGAGGGGTCCTAATAAGCATTTCTATTACCTCTGTCTTGCTCAATAACCTACATTTTGCTAATTAGCATACTAAATGTCAGAAAAAAGCTCTTAGTGATAAAAATAGCAGCCTGTTGACAATCATAATGAAGGTTAAAATTGGGCTCTTACAGGTGAAATTGAAGGTATTTAAGTCATGTGAATTAGATAAAAGAATTGTATAGACAGTTCCTACACCTGTTTGAATAGATAATAAGAATCTAGCAGGTCAACCACCACTTAATAGCATACTGTACAAGGAAACATTAAAAGACTTTCCTCTATGATCCAAAAGAAGACAAGGATGCCCATGTTCACCACCTTCATCCAACCTAGTATTGGAAGTCCTGACCAGAGCAATTGGGTAAGAGAAAGAAGTAAAGGGCGTCCAAACTGGAGAGGAGGACATCAGACTGCCCTTGTTTGCAGAAGACATAAACTTGTATATCGAAAATCCGAAAGACTCCATAAGAAACTATCAGAACTAATAAAAAAAAAACTAAAGTTGTAAGATATACAATCAACACTCAAAAATCAGAAGCATTTCTAAACACTATTAACAAGCTATCTGGAAAAGAAATTAAGAGAACAATCCCATTGACAATAGCTCCAAATATAGATAAAATAAAATACAAACAAATTAAAAAACACCTGGAAGCAAATTTAGCCAAGAAGGTGAAAGATCTCTACAATTAAAACTACAAACCATTAATGAAAGAAATCAAAATGGCCAATAATAATTGGAAAGATAACCCATGGACTACAAGGATTCATACTGCTAAAATGTCCATACTACCAAAATTGATCTCCAGATTCAATGAGATTTTCACAAAACATCAAAGTCATTCTCTAAAGAATTAGAAAAAAACCCATGAAATTCATATGTAACTGCAAAAGACTGAATAGCCAAAATCCTGAGCTATTCAGAGGAATAAAGCTAGAGGCATCACACTACCTGACTTCAAAATACACTACAAAACTATAGGAGCTAAAACAGCATGGTATTCACGTTAAAAACAAAACAAAACAAAACAAAACCAAAAAAAAAAAAAAAACACAGACCAATGGAATGGAATGGACAGCTCAGAAATGACCCCAGTGATTTGTAGCCAACCAAAAATTGACAGAGGAGCCAAAACACACAATGGGGAAAGGACAATCTCTTCAGTAAGTGGTGCTAAGAATGCTGAACATATACATGCAGAGGAATGAAACTAGACCTTATCCCTCACCAGTTATAAACATCAACTCAAAATGGATTAAAGACTTGAATTTAACTTCCCAAACTATGAAACTAAGAAAACTTAAGAAAACTTAAGGTAAAATCTACAGGACATTGCCTTGCAGAGATATTTAGGATATCACACAAATGCAAAGACATCAAAAGCAAAAATTCACAAATGAGATGACAAATAGCTGAAAAGCTTCTGTACAGCAAATGATACAATCTATATAGCAAAGTGACAACCTGCAGTGTAGTAACATATTTACAAACTACAACTCTGACAAGGGGCTAATACCCAGAATATGTAAAGAATCCACACATCTCTATAGCAAAATAAGCATCAAATAATCCAATTATAAAATGGGCTGAAGATCTAAAGAGACATTTCTCAGAAAAAGACACACAAATGACCAACAGGTTTGTGAAAGTGCTCATCATCAGTAATCATCAGGTAAATACAAATCAAAACCACCCAGGTTAGAATGACTATACCAAAAATACAAAAATAATTCGTTAATAGCCTGTGTATCTTCTTCTGTAAAGTGTCTGTCCAGTTCCTTGGCCCATTTATTAATTGAGTTCCTCATATTTTTGGTATAGTTTTGTAAGTTCTTTATAAATTTTGGAGATTAGTGCTCTATCTGAAGTGCATGTGGAAAAGATTTTCTCCCACTCTGTAGGCTCTCTTTTTACATTATTGATTGTATGCTTTGCTAAAAAAAAAAAAAAAAAGCTTTTTAGTTTGAATCCATCACATATTGATTCTTGCTTTGATTTCTTGTGCTTTAGGAGTCTTGTTAAGGAAGTCTGGCCTTAAGCCAACATGATGAAGATTCAGGCCTGCTTTTTCTTCTGTTTGGTCCAGGTCTCTGTTCTAATTCCTAGGTCCTTGATCCATTTTGAGTTGAATTTTGTGTAGGGTGAGAGACAGATGTTTAATTTCATTTTACTACATATGGATTTCCAGTTTTGCCAGCACCATTTGTTGAACAGGTTACCTTTTCTCCATCGTATGTTTTTGGCTCCTTTGTCAAATATGAGGTAACTGCATTTATGTGGGTTTGTCTCTGAGCTAGATTGTGGAACCAACCTAGATGCCCTTCAACAGATGAATGGATAGAGAAACTGTAGTATATATACACAATGGAATATTATTCAGCCATAAAGAAGAATAAAATGGATGGAATTGGAGAATATCATGCTAAGTGAAATAAGTCAATCCCCAAAAAACCTAAGGCCAAATGTTTTCCCTGTTAAGTGGATGTTGATACCTAATTGTCGGGGTATTCCGGCTACCCCTGGCTCTATGCTAAGATGGCGCCTGGCGGTATGCCAGTTTTGCTGTTGCCACGGAGTAAACAGGTGTATCTTTGCGAAAGTTATTCCTATCGGTTGGTTGTAAACTGGCCACACGTGTGTCCGGTTCGTGCTTTAAGCCTTTGTCTATGCTTGCCTATGCATGCTTCATGTGAAAGTTCTGTGATTGGTCAACTGAGGTATAAGAAGTAGGAGAAAGGAGAGAGAAAGGAAGAAAGGAGAAGAAACGTGCGCGCAAAATAAAGAGCTGTATACACATTCCCAGGATTGCGTCTTTGTTGCGGGCGACAAGATGACGATACCTACTGGGGGTGAGGGAATCAGGTAAGAGAAGAATGGAGAAACTTTAGATTATGTAGAGGGAAATGAGATGGGAGAGGGGGCAGGAGTATGAAAGATGGTGGAATGAGACAGACATCATTACCCTACGTACATGTATGACTACATGAATGGTGTGAATCTATATTGTGTACAACCATAGAAATGAAAAGTGGTACCCCATTTGTGTACAATGAATCAAATGAATCAAAATGAAGCAAAATGAAGTTTGTAAAAAAAATTAAAATAAAAAATAAAGAGAAATAAAATGCATTTCATAAACATAAAAAAATACAAAAAAATAACAAGTGCTGGTAAGGATGCAGAGAAAAGGAAATTCTCACACACTGTCATTGGAAATGCATTTCCATTGTGGAAAACAATTTGGAACATCCCCAAAAACATCACTACTGAGTAGGTACCGAAAGGAACTGAAATCAGCACATAGAAGAAACACCTGAACTCCCATGTTCTTTGCAGCACTATTCACAATACCCAGGATATGGAATCAGCCCAAATGTCCATCAGTGAACAAACTGATAAATAAAATAAGGCATACATGCACAATAAATACCATTTAATGTAGGAGTGCCTGAGGATACAGAGCTCAGGCGCTTTCTCTTCCCTTAATTGGTCTGATCACGAGCCAATCACGAGCCTAGCACGAGCATGCTCAGGAGCATGGCACGGGGGTGTTAACAGCTGTTGGTAATTGTAATTAGTGAATATCTGCTATATAAGCCTGCTTGTTCCGCATTAAACTGAGCCTGGTCTTCAGAACCCGAGTTCCTGGCGAGGTGTTAGTGCCGTCGCACTCACCCTCCTTACCCCCACAGGCCGCTCCTATTCCACTTTACAATAATTTAATCATAAAAGGCATAAAAGTTTGTAATTTTCAATAGCATGGGTACAACTAAAAGACATTACGTTAAGTGAAATAAGTTAGGTACAGAAAAACAAATGTTGCCTGATCTCACTCATATGTGAAATCTAAAAATGTTGATCTCAGAGAAGTTGAAGCTAGAATAGTGGTTACCAGAGACTGGGAGGGTCAGCAGGGAGAGGGATGGGGAGATACTAGTCCCATTTGTAATGATACAGTTACATAGGAGAAATAAGTTCTGCTATTCTTTAGAACAACAGGGTGAGTGCAATTAAACATAATACATTGTGCATACATCAAATAATATATGTAATATATTATTTCTTACGTCAAAATAGAAGTGATTTTGCATTCACCATCAAGAAATGATATGATAATAGGTAAGTTAATTACCTTGAACATTAACCAATGAATGCATGAACCAAAACACCACATTATACCTCAAAAATAACTGAAAATATTATATGAATACAAAATAAAATTTCTCAAACTTTAAAAAAAAAAGAATTTAGCATGTCAGAAGCTGTATTCATTAGGATTTAGCCCTAGGTTTAATTCTTCAACAACATGGTCTCTAGCAACAGAATCTAAAATTCTGGTTGCCTGAAACCAGTTATAAGGATGGCAGAATGCTACCTCAGGAAAACTGGCAATTGCCTTCAGAAAACCTTTGAAACAAGATGAAGGTCTGAGATGCTAAAAGGGGAGACGGTTGGGACTTCCTCAAACCTGTTCAGGTGGTTAGGTAAATTCTTTTTGTGTTCATGCTTACTAATAAATGCATAGTACAGTAAATATAAGGGTGTCAGTGTACTTAGGTCATTTGGCAACATCATCCAAATCTGGGGCTGCATATTTAGAGAATAATACATTTTACTTATCATTAAAGCCAAGTGATTGAAGATTTCCTACTACTTGCTGGTGAGAGCATCCCAACATATACCACACAACAACCAATTCACTGGTTATCGTGAAATCTATATTGTTGTTTGAGAGGCATTTGCTATATGAGAAACATTTTATTCAATCAAACATGTTTTAAGAGAAAATGCCATGTCATGGGAAATCAAGGAATGAAGCTAGAGACTCTCCCTGTGACAGCTTTGTATAGATCATCCCACCTTCTCTGAGGCTAGAGTGACAGCCAATGTAGCAAAATGAGGATGCATGCTAGCTCTCAAGTCAAATGATCGGAGCTAACTCTGGCTTCCTCTCCTGCTAGCTGTGACCTGTCTCTGTGCCTCAACATCCTTATCATGGACTATCATAGTGTAACAAGCCAACATTTATCTATAGCATTATTATAAAGACTAGATGAGACATGCCATGTCCAACCCTTAGCACAATGTCTGGCATGGCAAATAATCAATGAAAATCATCATCATAATCTCCAAAATAAAAGCATTCATCACAGTGCCTTCCAAATTCCTCCACTTTCTAAAATTTTCCATTTTGTTTTCATTTTTCTACTCTCCAAAGAGAATAGTAATGAAGAGCAGTAAAAACCATCTACTCGAAGTCCAGTGTCAATCCCTGTGTAGCCAATGCCAGTTACTCTTTTTCCAAAACATTCACTCCTACTATGAGCACAGGGTGGGATACCTTCAAGAAGCTCTCAGTCTTACAAAGCAACCAAGAATATCTGATTTTTTTAATCTAAATTTTCTGCATGTCCAGGAACTCTCAATTTTCTGTCTTTCTCAAAATTTATCTTTGATGCAAATCTGTACTCTGTGTAATTTTGAATCCCTCACTCAACATGGAGATTAATTTCCATCCTTTTTGTTAATAGTGAGGGAAGAAAAAGTGGTGACCAATGAAAAACGTTTCAGGAAACAAGAAGCTATTGGAATGGCTTCAGTGCCACTGTCCACACCCCAGTTACCTATGATCTGACACAGTATACCAGCAAGATCTTCTCTACTGGAAAAATTAAGTTCCAAGAAGGAAGATCTGGATAAGCAGCTTCTGTAAAATGTGTAACTCTTTTTTTCCTTTCTTCTCCTTAAGGCCTCAGTTAAAATTCGCTCCTTAGCCAAGAGAGCCAATATTTTCCCCTTTAATCATAAAACACTGCTTATAAATTGGTCTCTTTTTATCACATTCATTCTACTACATGTAAGAGCACAGTGAGTTTGGCAACCAGAACAAAGCCTGCATGTGTTTAGAGCCCACACTTGAAACACCATCTGTAGGCAGCCTTTTCGTCTCCAGCTTGTCAGGGTGAGCGGCAAGAGAGATTCATGAGCTGAGATGCTTCATTAACTGGTGGTGACTCTGCCAATACAAGGGAAACATCTGTATCAGCCAGACCTGGTAAAAATCAGTTAACTGAGTCTGAGCACAGGTGCAAGCCAGAATCACCGTGCCCCTAAAACAAAACCTGTGCCTTCAAAACCCCCACTTGACCAACAGCTTAGCATTCACTGTGAGTGCTGGGGTCATTTGAGAATGGTTTAAATCTGCAGCTACATCTCAGAGATGATTCTTAGATCTTTAGACTGTTAGTGAACAAAGAGGCTTGCAGGAAGAAGATGATAATCATGAGTCCTGGCCTTGTCCCAGGCTTCTTTCACCTTTCTCAACAGTGAGGAAACATGAAGTTTCTCAGGATGGGCCATATTTTGAAATCTTCCTCTGAAATAAGATCTAATAAAAAATGTTTATGATAGGAGGTTTTGTGAACCAAAAGTAAAATTTAAAATAAAAAAGTCAAACAAACTACTTCTGCAAAAAATTGAAATGTGTTGCTATTCTCAGTGTGGACCCTGAGTTTAGGTTTGTAGGAAAGTCTAGTTGAAGAATGTGTACCAAGACAAATTGGATAGGTAGAGTGGAAGTCACTTAGTGAATCATAGTGCGATAGTCTACATGGGCTTAACAATGATGCATGCTAAAGAAAGGAGTGGAGGAGGGGGGAATAGGCAAGACTAGGGCATGTGACTCAAAATGTGACTAATCTCTGAACATTGATTGCCAAAGTGCTAGGGTGAACTCTTGATCCAACAAGACCAGGATTAGAGCTAACAGGCTTAACACAAGTGCTATGGAGGCAGGAGATTTTAGGCTGTGGGTGGCAATTCTGAATGAGAGATCTGGACCAGTAACCATAGGTACAGGAAACAAAAACTTTAAGTTAACCAAGACATTCAGGTTCCAAAAAAAAGAGAGCTGGTGTTAGGACTCCACTCCATTTGTTCACCTAGAGAGCAAATGGAATACCCAATGGACTAAGTGTATCATTCTGTGGATTGTGAGGAAAGCTGCATATGGTGACCAGGCAGACACTAAGGGGTTCATTGCACATACCACCAGTTTACAATAGCAAGATAAATCCCAAACCCCAACTTGTAGAAGGTGGTAATATCCTAACATATATATTGGCAGACTTAGCCACTATTGTCTCAGGAACTAGGTAGTTTTAAACTACCAATCCCAGTTCTTATCCCATAATTATACTGACCCCCTCTCAGCATGAATATAATTAAATAACCAGCATAACTAGTAGACTGACACAATTATCAGTACATCAGAATAAGCTAGAGTGAGATCTTGCTTTAGAATATTATTATCAAATTTTCTTCTCAAATAATTAGAGAAGAATGGAAAAATTTGGAGATAAAAATAACAGATTGACAAGATCTCCATGTATTATTGGCATACCTCTAAAACTGACTTATAACAATAAGTTTTGAGCTCTAGATATATTCATCTATTTAAAAACTGCTGGAAGAAAACATCAGTAACTTTTATAATGAGGTCAATTCTCCGTAAGTATGCTGCTCCTGCACCTCATAATCTATTGATGAGTCAATGTGGTTAACAGGGGGAGTAGCAAAATATGTATATGCATATATTGATTTTAATTTGCAATTCTTTTACAGCTGCCCCTAAAAAGGAGAAAATGGTGTTCCTAGAATCCCGTTCAGGAGACACTATCTCAATTGACTCATAAGCAGAGGGAAGGGGTGTGGAATTGCTTGTTATTGCAACATCATCTAACTCATTCCAGCTGACACAGTAGATGCCAGGCTGAGAGAACAGCTCATGCAAAAAGCCTAAAGGTCGGAAAGATCACTGTGCAGTCCAGAAAGGGTGAACGCCATGGGATTTAAGTCCAAGTTGACAAAGGGATAATAAAAAGACAAGGTTAAATAGAACAAGATGCTGGTATGTTAAAGGCTTTCTATTTTATTTTATAAACAAAAAAAAATTTTTTTGAGGCAGGGATGGTCAAGTCATGAGCAAATGTCCACCTTCATTTCTGTCCACCTGATCCTGTGCTAAGGAGACTCCATGTTTTAAAAGGTCCTTAGAAAAAGGTCTTCAATGATCAGTTGTATCCTGTTAAAGCAATTATTGGGAATGTTGATGAAATCACGTTGACAACTTTTTGTTTTGTACTGTCCAAAGAGAGGTGTTATCCAAACCTTGAATCTGCAAAAAAAAAAAATAAGTTAGAAATGACTACCAAAAAAGAAACATGCAAAAGTATTGATGATAAAAATAATGTTGCAATAAACCTTTTATCAGAAACTGGGAAAAACGTATTCAAGAAAATGCTCCTTGTTTTGAATGCCCACCATATCTACATGCCTGAAATAAATGAGACACCCTTTGCTAAATGAACACTGTAGTGTGTTCCCTTGAGGCAGCTCTCTGGATGCTCATACTGAGCAATGATTGGCTGCAACTAACTCAGACTGGACATTACATTGAGTGGTCTACCTATTCTTATATTTTCATTATTGGTTTCTCTATTTTAATGTGTAACAAAATGACACAGATGTAAACTTTATTAAAAATAGAATTCGTTTTGTTCTTTTGTTGCTATATTCCGAATTAAGTCAATGAAAGCTGAGATCATGACAGGAAAACACTTTAAGTCAGGGTAAAACTGTGCTGTCCCCTGCCCCCATAAACAGAGTTAAGCTTCAGGAAATGACCTTGGATTTATTTTTTTATGTTATCTTTGCAGAAAACACTTAGACATAGTGGGCAGGACTGAAATTTGTAAGTTATTAATATCTATTAAACTCCTCTTATGTGTTAGACCTTGAGTTATGTGCTTTCCAAAAATATGAACAATTTCATCTAATCCTGGAGACTAACCTGTGGGATAGTTATTAGATGAGACTCTCCACATATTCTTTCACATTTATTTCATGTTCTTTTAATTGGAAGGTCCTAATACTAGAAATTTGATGAGAAAGAGGAAAAAAGAAGCACAGAAAACACACCCACTTGCGGATAAAAACATGAATTTTGGCATTTGACTTATCATGAAGAATGAGATATGAGTGTATTAATGAACTTAAGAAAACCTCTAGGACAACATTTTCAATTGAATATCCGAGGGCACTTCTGTAAAATATATTTTCCTAAAAGAAAAATTATATTTATATTCATTTTTCATATGAAACCATATTCTTTCTTGTTACACGTACTCCCAAAGATTTCATAATTGAATATGACCAAGAGTGGACCTATTTTACACTTCCTTACTCTTTTAGAAAATTTAAGTTGTCACCATCACACATAAGGGTTTGTAGCAAGTTTGCATTGACCTATACTGAGAAATAAACTAGCACAGAGCCATCCCAGCCATGACTGATTCATGTAAACCACAGCAAAAAGAAATGAAACCAAAGAACACCATGGACAGGACACTTTTTTTTTCAGTACTGGGATTGAACCCAGGGCCTCACACATGCTAGGTATGCACTCTACCGCTGAACTATGTCCCCGGCCCAAACAGGACAATTTCTCACCCTGCTTCTGACACACTAGCCTCAATTTAGTGTTCCGACAGAGAAGAATGACCAAAATCTCACAATGGCCATTCAGTTGTTAAAAATTCCTTTAGTTTTAAATCAAATGTCTCTGACAGAAGACTATAGAATATTTATTCATTTATTCATTTAACAGTGGATTTTTATTGAGCCCCAAATATACACTGGGTTCAGTCAATTTAAAAGTCTAGGGACTTCTCCTGAGCTCGAGTTATTGACAGAAGTTCCAAAACCATCGTAAATAGCCTAAGAAACCTGAACTCTCTGCTCTTAAATTCAGTGAGTTTTTAAGAAAACATCTGTGGCTTAAGAAGACAGACTCCACTGGCCAGTTTCTTAGTGGAATTTCCATCTTTTTCCAATTATCACTAGGTAGAGGAAAAACCCCTCCACTAGGTGAGTCATTTGATTAGAATACAGAAGTGTTCTCACCTAGGCCACAGAACATGTGACAAAGAGATGATTGCTGATCCAAAGAATTCCTTTGTATATGTTTGGTGATTCTCCAGATTTCAGAAATGAAGGGAATGTGGAGTTCTACAATTTATTAGCAATAAAAGTGCAACAAAAAAGTCACTGTAGTTTATTCAGTATTTTATTTATTTATTTATTTATTTATTTATTTATTTATTTATTTCAGTCACAGTAAATTGCTTTGTTTATAAAGTCCTGACTTGTGTCAATATGGAAAGATATCCCTTGACTATACTATATGGGCATAGCACATTGTCACTGGAAGGCTAGATATCTTTATATCTTTACTGGGACTTCATTGCATCCCCATGAAGATATGTAAGACCAGAGTTATCTTACATGCATGGTTAAATAAACACAGGTCCATGAAAAGGTCACCTATATACTTGGCAAAATAGTCATTAAAATACAGATTATCATCAAACCAATCATTTAGAACAATAGTTCTTGACCAAAAGTGTTTTTGCCAAAATAAGATATTTTGCTATGTCTGGAAATGTTTTTGATTATCACAATTGGAATAGTGTTACTGACCCTCAGTTGCTAAAGTTTCAGGGATGTTGCTAAATATCCCATGAGGCATAGGACATCCCACAAAGCAAAGAATCTTCTGGCCTCAAATATCAATAGGTCCTTATTTGAGAAACTCTGAGTTAGACTAATGGCACTAAGTGTGCTAATTAACAAGACTGCACCAATTATGTCCATCTGGACTTCTGTGAGTGTAACTGGAATAAGGAAAAGTTATGCACAAAGTAATTATTTTTCTCCTACTGAACATGTAACCATAACATTAGTGATCACAAATGGAAGTCTTATAAAATATCTGTCAAAAACCAGCAGAAAAAAAATCTATTTTTAGGGGCTGGGATTGTAGCTCAGAGTAGAGCACTTGCCTAGCATGTGTGAGGCACTGGATTTGATCCTCAGCACTACATAATAATAAATAAATAAATTAAATAAAGGTATTGTGTCCATCTACAACTAATTTTTTTAAAATCCATTTTAAAAAGGATATCTCATAGTCTCATATCTATATAACAAAAATTGTTGGGCTCCTACTATGAGAAACAGATTCTAGAATTATCGTCTGTACTCACATGAGCAGCATATATCTGACTTATATATTGAATGTTCATGATGTACAGAGCCTACAGCAATTTGGTTGAAATGATGAAACTTTTTTTGTTGTTTTTACAGACTACATTTTGATTCATTATACACAAATGATATACAACTTTTCATTTCTATGGTTGTACACAATGTAGATTCACACCATTCGTGTAATCATACATGTACATAGGGTAATGATGTTTGTCTCATTCTACCATCTTTCATACCACCACCCCTTCCCCTCTCATTTCCCACTACAGAATCTAAAATTCCTCCATTCTTCTCTTACCCCCCACACCCCCACCCCCATTATGTAGCATATGTATCATCATCCACTTATCAGAGAGAATATTTGGCCTTTGGTTTTATTGGGATTGGCTTATTTCACTTAGCATGATATTGTCCAATTCCATCCTTTTGTCTGCAAATGCCATAATTTTATTCTTCTTTATGGCTTAATAATATTCCATTGTGTATGCCTGCCTGAATCTTCATCATGTTGGCTTAGGTCCAGTCTTCCTTACCAAGACTCCTAAAGTGCAAGAAATGAAAGCAAGGATCAATAAATAGGGTGGATTCAAACTAAAAATCTTTTTCTCAGCAAAGGATACAATCAATAATGTGAAAAGAGAGTCTACAGTGTAGGAAAAAAATCTTTTACACACAGACTTCAGATAGAGCACTCATCTCCAAAATTTATAAAGAACTTACAAAACTTTACACCAAAATACGAAGAACCCAATCAATAAATAGGCTAAGGAACTGGGCAGACACTTTGCAGAAGAAGATTTACAGGTTATTAACAAATAAATGAAAAAGTGTTCAACATCTCTGGTAAATTAGAGAAATGCAAATTAAACTACCCTAAGATTTCATTTTACTCCAATTGGAATGGCTATTATCAGGAACACAAGCAATAATAGGTGTTGGAGTGACTGTGGGGGAAAAAGGCACATTGTACATTGCTGGGGGAGTTGCAAATTGGTGCAACCACTCTGGAAAGCAGTGTGGAGATTCCTCAGAAAACTTGGAATGGACCCAGCTTTTGACCCAGTTATCCCACTCCTCGATTTATACCCAAAAGACTTAAAATTAACATACTACAGTGATGCAGCCACATTAATGTTTATAGCAGCTCAATTCACAATAGCTAGATTGTAGAACCAACCTAGATGCCCTTCAATAGATGAATGGATTAAAAAAATGATGAAACTTAACTTTCAAAGAAAGGAAGCCATGTACATGCCACCAAAGAGTTCACTTCCCTCACCTTTGCTACACAGTGTAATGCTGTGAGAAGAAAGTTAAACTTCTGCCATATATCATTCAATTAAAGGTACAGGTGAAAGAGCCACATTGAAACCTCCAAAGAAATGTGACTATATCACCAATTCAGAGATTATTAAAGATTTGACTCAAGACTTAACACTTTCCAGACTGTTCAGGCTGCTAAAACAAAATACCTTAAGCTAGGTAACTTATAAATAAAGAAATTTTTCTTTCTCAGTTCTGGAGGCTGAGAAGTCCCAGATCCAGGTACCAGCCAGTGCATTGTCTGGGGAAGCTCTGTCTTTGCTTCATAGATGGTGCCCTATTGCTGCATCCTCACATGGTGGGGAGGGATAACATTGTTCTCACACACACAAGAGGCAGGAGGGACAAAGGAATTCCTGTGAGCCTTTTACAAGGAAAGTGATCAACTCCCAAAGGCCCCACCTCTGACACCTCCACACTGGGAACTAAGTTCTAGCATTTTGAGAGACACCCATACTCAAAGCAACATCCAAGATAGTCTTTTTCTTTGTTTAAAACCTAGGCTCAAATTCTCCTTTTGGGAATACTCAGTAGAAGTAGCATATTAGGAAGGCTCTGGTGGGTTTGAAAACACCTCCCCTAAACACACATACATAAATTTGGAATTATTGTCATTTCCAGCACATCGCTTAAATCCCAAGTTACTACTCTCACTCTGATGTCCAATTTTTGGATGTTACATAGGTTTATATTATCCGACTTCAGCATTTTAGAACTGATAAGATTGGAAGTAAAAGAACATCATAATTCTATTTTTTATTTTGAAATTTTCTAAACAATATAAATTCACCTTGTTTCAGAAAAACATAAAAAGGAGAGCTTGGATTTTTATGGAATATTGTAATCCTCAACTAGATGTACAACATTTTGGGTTCAGCCTTAGAAAAGAGGCTACCACCCTTTGTATGTTAAGCCAAGGGTCAAATTTGTTTCTGAACCACAATTCAGCATCAGAAAAAAATGCAGTGACAGGCATCATATTTGATTTCAGTTCTGGGTCAAGATATTTATTTAATGGAATCTTAGAGATTAAGGAAGATAGGGATCGTGTCATGTGTATCAGAAATTGAAGATATAGTAAAAAGGGATAAAATAACTTGTAGAAATATGGTGACTTTAATCGTTTTTGGATTCAAGTATACAAAAATTAGGCACATATTTAACAAATATTTAAAAAGTATTTAGCCGTTATGAATAAATATTTACTAAAATGATTATCATCATTGCTAAATCTGTTAAATCATCCAGCTGAGTAATTTTTCACAATATTTATATGTGTCAAGCCTAGTATATAACACATGCAGTACAGTACATTAATTCTCTGAAGTGTCTCGTAGGTCAATGGAATAATAAACCTCAGGCATGCATTATAAAGATGGAACGCTGATGTGACTTTCTTGTGACTCTAAGCCATATGACTTCTACCCTGAAAATACTGAATGATTTACACTTCAAAGACAAATTATCAACATACAGATTATGCTTCTCAATGTCAGGAAATGTGAAATAACAATAAGGCATTGGTCAGAAAACCATATTTCTTCATCTGTTTCAGACATAAAAATAAACCCTAGAATTTAAAGAGGAAATCAGATTGCTTGAAAGCATTTATATCTGTGCCTCTTCTTTTGTTCCAGTTTATTTGGTTTTCATGAGATCCTCTTATAAGATATTCTGAGAACCTTTGCCATAGAGTGCCTTTTGTTTTCTTGATCTAGTGACATGAATAGTAGATGAATATAGAAGGCATGGTGAGGGGAGGAAGAAACGCAGTTCATTTAAGATAATATAAAATGTCTTGCTTCCACAAATTATAGAATAAATGATTTTTAAAACTAATTCCAGGACTAAAGAAATCCTTTAGGGACTGATAAGAAAAAATAAAAGTCTGGTTGCTTAACTTGTCAGCATTTATCACAAACTTAAAGATTCTAATGATAATGGATAGATTTTTTTTTTAATTCCTCAAAAGGGTAGGGGAGAAAAAAAACTGCCTCTAACATATGCCCTGTAAATGCTTGCTAGGAAACAAAGTAAGAAAGCTCAATACCAGCCCATCCTGATATTATAGAAAGTAAGGGAATTTTTAAGACCACTGCACATGATTTTTTACACATTGCATTCTTTTGACATAATTGTTATGGTCATAATCACCAGTTTATCAATATTCCTTCCACAAATTTTTACTGAAAACCTACTCTGTGCCAGACATAATTGCTAGCCTTAGCAATGCTTTCTATGCTCTGTGTCTTACTTCTAATCTCTTGCTTTTTATGAATTCCAGGAATGGTTGTCTTGTCTGTTTTCTCCATTAGATATTATAATTCTTGAAAGCAGAATCATGGCCAGCAGAGTACTTGCCAGAAGCAACTTCTCAGTGAAGGAGATACTTGGACAAAATTCCAAAAATAATTAATGTTCATATAGTATTAACAATGATTAAAATATTTAAAAGGTGGAGGAAAAGAGGAAGAGGGAATATGAAGAGATTGGTAATTGTCCGAATTTTGTGCTTATTTTCCCATTTAATCTTTGTTATAACCCTATGAGGTGGGTAACATTATAGAACTTGTTTGAAAATTAATAAATCAAAATGAAAAGTGCTTGACCAAAGTCATTCAAGAAGTAAAAGTGAATGGGTAGAGAGGTGGAGGAGGTTGAAAAATATTCTAGCAAGAGAATGAAAGCATGAGCCAATCTTGTGGCCTCCAGCAACTTGCCATGGCTGGACCAGCATTTTCCCAAGGGCAATGTGGTAGCCACAGCATAGGATTACCATGAATGCTCTCCATGGACATGGTTGTTAAGAACTTACTGTGATTGGGCTGGGGACATAGCTCAGTTGGTAGCATGCTTGCCTCACAAGCACAGGGCCCTGGGTTCAACCCCCAGCACCCCAAAAAGAAAAAAAAAAAGAAAATGTACTGTGATTGACACAGGACCCTGATCCTTGCTCTATAAGGACTACCTTTCTTCTCACATTACCCTTGAGAAAATACTATTTTTATTAAAATAACTATCTTAGTTTAAAGAACTTACCCAAAAAGACAAAGCTAACAAATGGCAAAGCAGCAATTCCAGCCAGATCTGGCCAATTCCAAGGTCCATGATCCAAACCTGTGTTTTAGCCACTTCACAATGAGGCTAAAGCAGAGGTCAGAGCGGGCAGAGCCTCATAAGCCAACCCAAAAAGTGAGAATTTTGTTTGAAAGCCACATGTAACAAAATGAAATAAATCCCTATATCTCACCCTGTGTGAAACTCAACTGAAAGTGGATCAAAGACTTAGGCACTAGAACAAAGACCCTGCGCCTAATAGAAGAAAAAGTAAGTCCAAATCTCCACTATGTAGACCTAAGATCTGACTTCCTTAACAGGACTCTTAAAGCACAAGAAGTAAAATCAAGAATCTACAAATGGGATGGATTCAAACTAAAAATCTTCTTCACAGCAAAGGAAACAATCAATAACGTGAAGAGAGAGCCTGAATGGGAGAAAATCTTTACCGCATGCATCTCGTATACAGCATTAACCTCCAGGATATATAAAGAACTTAAAAAAACACCAAAAAACAAAAACAAAAAACCCACCCAATCAATAAATGGCTAAGGAACTGAACACATACCTCACAGAAGAAGAAATACAAATATATGAAAAAATGTTCAACATCTCTAGCAAATCAAAACTACTTTAAGATTTCATCTCACTTCACTCAGAATGTCAATTTTTAAATTTGTTCTACTTTGTTGTACATGACAGTAGAATGCATTTATACATTTTGATAGATCATACATAAATGGAGTGTAATTTCTCATTTTTCTGATTCTACATATTGTAGGATTACATTGGTCATGCAGTCATATATGTCATTAATGGTTTCTCTGATATGCAGTTGCTAATTCACAGTGGAGGGAATAGGGAAGAATAGAGTTATTTTAGTAGAGTTACTAATGGTAGAGAGGAGTGGAAGGGAGGGGGGTATGAGGGTAGGAAGAAGAGTAGAATGAATCAGACATTATTACCCTATATACATTTATTACTATACAGCCAGTGGGATTCTACATCATGTACAACCAGAAAATTGAGAAATTATACTCCATCTATGTATGATATATCAAAGTGCATTCTACTGTCATGTATAACTAAATAGAACAAATAAAAAGAGAGAAAGTAAAAAAAAAAACAAAGCTATGGGGAAGCAGTGATAAAATGTAAGCACAATAGTAGCATGATCATCTTTAATGAACACTCTGACAATGTTATGAAGAAAGTGTTAGAGCACAGGGGTACTGCAGGCAGTAGACCAATTAGGAACCTATTACAATGTACCTGGTAAGATCTGCAGTGCTCATTAACAAGGGAAATGTTAAGGAGGTAAAAGAGAGCCAGCAAAGAAAGAAGGGAAAGTCTAAAAGTTGAACAGAATAAAAGGAAACACCTTGGGTTACTCCTGTATTCCTGGTTTGAGAAATTGGTGAAATGACCTGGCCATTCACTAGCAGGAAACATGTAAGAGTGGGAGATTTAATTTTGATAATATGTGCAAGAGGTGTCTGTGGCCTACCCACTATGTGGCATTTAAGCACAGCATTTAGGCATGTTCATCTGGATCTTGGAAGCCAGAGATCAGATTCATAGACAAGGATTTATGAGTCCCTGCCATACAGGCAGAAAGCAAATGCTAGAACGTGTTCCGTCAAGACAACAAAGAAGAAGAAGATAGGGAGGACAGAACAGTTAAAAAAGGCTGAAGGAAAAACATATTGAAAACAGCCAAAGGAGGACAAAATTTCAACAAAGTTATTGAAGTGTCAAATTCTATAGGACAGATTAAGTTGAATGAAGGAGGGAGTATTCACCCATTTGAAAATCGGAGCCTACTAATAAACTCAAAGATTTGAAGCGTGTGATGGGGCAAGCCCAGCCCAGGAATATGAAAAGGAAAACTGGAGACACAGAATAAAAATGGAAAACTTTTCCTTCAGGAAACTTGGCAGTAAAGAAAAAGTTTAGAAGACAGGGCAAGCCACAGTGTGTGAAACAGAAATATTCTAGGGCAAATTATTAAATTCCACAAAGCATGATGCACAACACTGAATATAGTAGGCTTTGCTTGTAAAAGTAAAAGGGAAAAGTGAGAATATACATTCATACATTTGTATTTACATAAAGAAATACGAACAAGTAACTAAAAACAAATGCTTACCTAAAGAGGCAAGAAAGGAAAAGAACTGATGAGAAAAGGGCTGGAGATGAGACTTCTCAGTGTGTATCATTTTATGTCACAGTGATTTTTTATTAACCATGTCAGCTATTTATAAAAGAAAAATTAAACAAAGCCTAGTAGTTTTACTCCTAACCTTTTCACCATCAAATCAGCCAATGTTTCAGAAGAGCTGTTCCCCGGTATAATACTCAGAAGCAATTGTCTCTCAGATATCGAGTATTCCTCATGATAATGCATCAAACTTTGAGAATGAATGTTAAAATAAATGATAGTGAAACCAGTATTTTCCCTAACATTCTCATGCACTTAATATGACATTTGCTTTCTTGGCTGGGAAAGAAAAAAGGAGGCATTGCAGCTGCTTCCTAGGAGTTTGGGAAAGCAGTACTTCCCACCTCAGTTGTCTGCAGGGCAGTCCGGTAAGCTGGACGTGTCTTAGGATTATGATTCTCATCTAAATAATATGGTCACAAAATCACAGAAGGGTAACAAGCTTAGCAAATGTGCTCCAGGACACTTAAGAAGAAGATGTTTAATCTATGAATTTCTAATTTGTTTGTATTCTACTCTTAGAATGTGAGAGATCATCCCTAGGAATTTTCACTACCAAAACAGGAATTTCTAGGACTTACCAATATATTACACTAATTCAACAAGGACCTCTGCTGCCCATGTCACTTTTGCTCCAAATCTGGGAAATTCTTGGACATAAAAGTCCAGGTCTTTGGAAATCTATTTTGCTTTTTAGGAAAAAAAAGGGGGGGATATTTATACTCGAAATCAAAAAATTCCAGAAATCACATAATATGTTCAGTATCATTTCCAACTAAATTCTGAGAAAAAAATCCTTTTTTATAAATATTATTTGCATATCAGTCCCAAATACTGAGTGCTTTCAACTATGCTGCATACAACTCTCAGCTACTGAAATTTTCTGCAGCATTTTCCTCTAGAAATACAAAATAAATAAATAAAACCTGCTCCAATTTGGTGTGATTTTGTCCTAGGCAGGGGCCTTAATTTAGAATTACAAATTAATTTGACTTTGTTTTTCTATCCAAAATCTAAAAGAAATTGACTGATAAACAAGCAAGAATATGCCCCACACTAGAAAAATTGATTTACAGTACCAGTTCTAATGTGGCTATTAACATGTAAAAATTAAAGGATTTGAGACTAGATTAATTCTACAGCTCTCACTGGCTTAAACAGTCCATCTGGGGCTAAGAAACAAAGCTGCATTTCTGACTGCAAGAGGTCCTTGCTCATGAGATCAGCATATCAAGACATACTATTCACTGCATTGACAAGAAAATAGGACCTTAAGCTATATGTCTTGCTAAAAATTTTCAGAAACATATTCTTCAATGTAGGAGAGCATTCTACAGTGCAGAACTCTGAGAACTGAAAGTCTTTTTTGTTCCAAGTGTTCCTGAAATTCAGAAGTTTTATCACTGTTTCACAGACTGAGTAATATAAGGCTTCATTTCACGATCCAAGTTGAAAAATACCACTGGGGTGAGAAAGGATGGGAGGGATCAGAGCATTTTAATAGTGTTTCTCTAAGGCAGTCTGCAACTTTGCCCTTTTTTAATTGAATATTGAAAAATCTAAAAAAAAAAAAAAACACAGCTGGAAGAAAATAAGTTTTATCTCTTTATTAACTTTAGATACTTCTCTCAGGAAAGAGAGAGATTGTTGGCAGAAAATAATGAAAACACAAGGGTTTGTAGTATGTGCTGGAAGAATTGCTCATGAGACAATAAAGGTGAAATGCAGATAAGGACCGTCAAGATGCAGCCTATTTGCTTTTTTTATTTAAAGAAAATTGTGTTTCCATTCCATTCCTATCCATCCTGGCTATGAAGAAACTGTCAACCCAGAGATCTGGAAACTCCAGTTAAATAATGTAGACTTAATTACTTTGGTGCCCTTTAGGTATCTAATGCATACTGTAGATGATTGCACTGTCACTTTGAGACTGGGAGGTACAAAATAAGAGGTCCGTCTTCAAAAGACATGGCCTTCACTGAGCTAGTATTCTTAATTTTTGTATACAGAGAACTGGAAAAAGGAAGTTGATAAATCTAACTTATAGTGGAAATGTGCATGCAGTTAGTCATTGCAAGCATTGTGTCACTTGGGGTATTTCTTTCAAACACTATATTTTAAGAGAAACAGATTTTCCTACATGAAGTAGTGTCTTGGTCTGTTTTTGCTGCTATAACATAATATGACAGACTGTGTAATTTATAAAGAAGAATTTTTTTTCCTTACACTTCTGAAGGCTGGAAAGTCCAAACTTGAGGTGCCAGTAAATGACATGCGCCTTCTTGCTTCACCCTGGCACAGAAAAAAGCAGAAGGGCAAGAGAGGATGAGCTCTGGAAGGAAAAAGAGGAAAGGAGAGTGAACCTCCTCCCACAAACCCTTTTTACACATTCATTTGTTCTTGGGCTCTACCTCATGACCTACATACTCCCAAAAGGCTCCACCTCTCAACACCACTGCATTGGGGTTCAACTTTCACACACAATAATATTGGAAGGAACCCAATAAAGTCATACCAAACAGGAACATTTTAACAGTCATATGATTAATGGAAAAGGAAGGAACTTCCTGGGTCATCTCTGTGCAGTACACTGAGATTACAATATCAGATATTTCATCTTTTTTAAGACAGATTTTATTTCGTCTTAACACAAATCAAGTTATAATACATCTTTCATGAAAGAATCAGTTAAATAACAGCTTTATTTTTCTTATTTAAGGATACATAAAATAATACTACATCTTTGTGATCATGAAATCTAGTAGATTACTGAATTTTTTCCCTCATGTGGCAAAAGTCATTCATAATAGTGTATTGCTTGTTTTGTAGAATGGGTCAAAGGGCTACACTCAGATGTTTCCTCCCAGTACAAGGGATGCTGATAGCAAAACACACCATAAGACCACAGCATCCTATGGTAAGCTGTATAGTGGCTTCTCAAAGATGTTTGTCTCCTAATCCTCAGAATCTGTGACTCTCTTACTTTACATGGCAAAAGTGATTTTTGTAGATGTGGTTAAGAATAGTGAAATGGAAAGATTATCACAGATTGCATATCTGGGTGGGCCCAATGTACCACAAGTACCCTTATAACAAGGAGGCAGAAGAATCAGAATTAGAGGGAAGTAAAGGTGCCAGTGAAGGGAAGGGACTATGAGCCAAGGAATCAAGGGGTCATTCAGAAGCTAGAAAAGGCAAAAAACCAGATTCCCATGCAAAATCTCCAGAAGGAACACAACTCTACTGACACAGTGACTTTAACCTGTGAGGACCAGTTCAGATTTCTTACCTCCAGAACTGTGAGATAAATAAATTCATGTTGTTTTAAACCACTCAGTTTGTAGTAAATTTTTTCAGTGGCATAGGAAACTAACACAGTCCTTTATAAGGAATACCCACTGAGGGGAAAATATTTTTACAATCCTTCTAGTTTCTGTCAATATACATGCACATACTGATAACTCTATTCCTATTTTACAAAATAATGCAGAGCATTTGTTTTGATTTGGGTCTGACATGTCCCCCAAAGGCTCATATGTTGAAGACTTACTGCCCAATATAACAATGTTCAATAGGGGGCACTTTGGAGAAGTGATTAGATCATGAGGGTTCTATCTCATCAATGTGTTAATCCACTGAAGGGTTTATAATTTAATGGACTGTTCAGAGTGATGGAAACTGAGGAGGTGCTGCCCTAGTTGCAAGAAACATGCACTGGGGGCATGTATTTGAAGGGTATGTCTGGTCCTCTGCCCATTCCTTGCTTTCTGTTTCTGCTTCCTGGCCATCATAAGTGAGCAGCTTTGCTCTACCTTGTGCTTCCTGCTATGATATCTGCCTCATTACAAGCTCACAGTGATGGATCTAACCAACTAGGGACTGAACCCTCTAAAACCATTAGCCAAAGTAAATGTTTCCTCCTTTAAGTTGTTCTTCTCTGGTATTTTGTCATAGTAATGGAAAGTTGATTAATACAGCATCAAAAAAAGAAAAGGATGGCATGCTAGATAAACAGAAGGGTAGGCAAATCTATCTATCTATACTTATATGATTTATGTATTTATAAATACATATAATGAAACAAAACAGTGGCATGATAATCATGGAACCTAGGAGATAAGCATATATATATTCACTGTACAGTATTTTGTTCAAGTTTTCCATATTTTAAAAGTGATTTAGTGTAAAGTTTTGTAAGTTCTTTATGAATTTTGGAGATTAGTGCTCTATCTGAAGTGCATATGGAAAAGATTTTCTCCCACTCTGTAGGCTCTCTTTCTTTTTACATTATTGATTGTATCCTTTGCTGAGAAAAAGTTTTATAGTTTGCATCTATCCCATTTATTGATTCTTGCTTTGATTTCTTGTGCTTTAGGAGTCTTGTTAAGGAAGTCTGATCCTAAGCCAACATGATAAAGACAGGCCTACTTTGTCTTCTATTTGGTGTAGGATCTCTGGTCTAATTCCTAAGTCCTTGATCCATTTTGAGCTTAGTTTTGTGCAGGGTGAGAGATAGACATTTAATTTCATTTTACTACATATGGATTTCCAATTTTGCCAGCACCATTGTTGAACAGGCGATCTTTTCTCCATTGTATGTTTTGGCTCCTTCGTCTAGTATGAGGTAATTGTATTTATGTGGGTGTGTCTCTGTCTTCTATTCTGTACCATTAATCTGCCTGTCTATTTTGGTGCCAAAACCATGCCGTTTTTGTTACTATTGCTCTGCAGTTTAAGGTCTGATGTTGTGATAGCTCTTGCTTCACTCTTTCTGTTCAGGATAGTTTTGGCTATTCAAGGTCTCTTATTCTTCTGGATGAAGTTCATGATTGCTTTCTCTATTTCTATGAGGAATGTCATTGGGACTTTAATTGGAATTGCTTTAAATCTGTATAGCACCTTTGGTAGAAAGGCCATTTTGACAATATTAATTCTGCCTATCCAAGAACATGGGAGATCTTTCCATCTTCTAAGGTTTCCTTCAACTTCTTTCTTTAGTGTTCTGTAGTTTTCATTATAGAGGTCTTTCACTTCTTTTCTTAGATTGATTCCCAAGGTTTTTTTTGTCTTTTTGTTTGTTTGTTTGTTTGTTTTTAGGCTATTGTGAATGGAGTGGTTTTCCTAATTACTTTTGCACAGGTTTCATCACTTATGAATAGAAATGCATTAAATTTATGGTTATTGATTTTATATCCTGCTCCTCTGTTGAATTCATTTATTAGTTCTAAAAGTTTTCTAGTGGAGTTTTTTGGATCCTCTAAATATAGAATCATGTCATCAACAAATAGTGACAACTTGAGTTCTTCTTTTCCAATTAGTATTCCTTTAATTTCTTTGGTCTGTCTAATTGCTCTGGCTATTGTTTCAAGGATGATGTTGAATATAAGTGGTGAAAGAGGGCATCCCTGTCTGGTTCCAGTTTTTAGAGGAAGTGCTTTCAGTTTTTCTCCATTTAGAATGATGTTGGCTATGGGCTTAGCATAGATAACCTTAACAATGTTGAGGTATGTTCCTACTATCCATATTTTTTCTAGTGTTTTGAGCATGAAGGGGTGCTGTATTTTATCAAATGCTTTCTCAGCATCTATTGAAATAATCATATGATTCTTAATTTTAAGTCTATTGATGTGATGAATTACGTTTATTGATTTCTGAATGTTGAACCAACCTTGCATCCCTGGGATAAACCCCACTTGATCTTGGTGCACTATCTTTTTAATATGTTTTTGTATACGATTTGCCAGAATTTTGTTAAGGATTTTTGCATCTATGTTTATCAGGGATATTGGTCTAAAGTTTTCTTTCCTTGATGCAACCTTGTCTGATTTTGGTATCAGAGGAATACTAGCTTCATAGAATGAGTTTGGAAGGGTTCCCTCCTCCTCTATTTCCTGGATTACTTTGAGGAGTATTGGTATTAGTTCTTCTTTAAAGGTCTTATAGAATTTAGCTGAGAATCCATATGGTCCTGGGCTTTTCTTGGTTGGTAGGCTTTTAATGGCTTCTTCTATTTTGGTGCTTGAAATTGATCTGTTTAAAT
The DNA here is from genome assembly GCA_020662805.1 of Glaucomys volans. NCBI lineage: Eukaryota > Metazoa > Chordata > Mammalia > Rodentia > Sciuridae > Glaucomys > Glaucomys volans. The sequence continues at coordinate 832,653 of JAJEJO010000127.1, read as the reverse complement.
TGTGTACATCTTCCTGATTCAGTTTTGGAGGATCACATGTCTCTAAAAATTTGTCAATGTCTTACAAAACTTTACACCAAAACTACAAAGAACACAATCAGTAAATGGGTCAAGAAACTGACAGACAGACACTTTACAGAAGAAGACATACAGGAGATTAATAGATATATGAAAAAGTGTTCAACATCTCTAGTAATTAGAGAAATGCAAATTAAAACAACTCTAAGATTTCATCTTACTCCAATTAGAATGGCTATTATCAAGAATACAAACAATAATAGATTTTGGTGTGGATGTGGGGGATAAGTCACACTTTTACATTGCTGGAGGAGTTGCAAATTGGTGCAACCACTCTGGAAAGCAGTGTGGAGAATCCTCAGAAAATTTGGAATAGATCCAGCTTTTGATCCAGTTATCCCACTCCTCGATTTATACCCAAAGGACTTAAAACAAGCATACTACAGTAACACAGCCACATCAATGTTTATAGCAGCTCAATTCACAATAGCTAGATTGTGGAACCAACCTAGATGCCCTTCAACAGATGAATGGATAAAGAAACTGTGGTATATATGCACAATGGAATGTTATTCAGTCATAAAGAATAATAATATTATGGCATTTGCAGATAAATGGATGGAATTGGAGAATATCATGCTAAGTGGAATAAGCCAAGCCCAAAAATCCGAATGCTGAATGTTTTCCCTGATAAGTAGATGATGATATATAAATGGGGTTGGGAGTGTGGGAGGGTGAGAGAAGAATGGAAGAACTTTAGATGATGTAGAGGGAAATGAGAGGGGGGTATGAAAAACGGTGGAATGAGACAGACATCATTACCCTGTGTACATGTATGATTACATGAATGGTATGAATCTACATCATGCACAACCATAGAAACGAAATGATGTACCCCATTTGTGTACAATGAATCAAAATGCAGTCCGTAAAAATAAAAAAAAATTTTTTTAAAGTGCTTTTAATAAAATGTTTGTGGAGGAGTAATGTATGTTTGACAGCATTAAAATAGAGATAATGCCATTTTTCATAAATTGGATATGAGGTGTTTCCCCAAAACTCCTGTGTTAATGCAGGGAAGTCCAGAGGTAAATGATTAGATTATTAGAGCTGTGACCTCATTGCTCTGTCTGAGTTTGAAGGGACTGAATGGTAACTGTAGGAAGATAAGGCATGACTACAGGGGGTGATAATTGGGGGCATGCTCTAGGGGTTCATCTTCACTGCAGCCCCTTTCCCTCTCTCTGCTTCTCAGCAACCATGAGGTGACCAGTGCTCTTCTGCAATACTATTCCACCATGATGTCCTGCTTCACCCTGGGCCAAGAGCAACAGAGTCTGCCCACCATGGGGACTAAACCTCTGAAAACCATGAGTCAAAATAAACTTTTCCTCCTCTAAGTTGTTCTTTTCCAGTGTCTTGATCAGTGATGAAAAGCTAACACATCATTGACAAAAGCAGTTTTTAGTCAAGTTACTTTTCAAAAATAAAGTTCTCGGGGCTGGGGCTGTAGCTTAGTGGCAGAGTGTTTGCCCAACATGTACCAGGCACTGGGTTTGATCCTCAGCACCAGATAAAAATAAATAAATAAATAAATAAATAAAGTTTTGTACATAGTAAATTGGGTTAAATTACAACTCTAGTAATTTTTGGGATTTTTGTATATGAACTAGTAAATTTTAATGAAAACTATGATTCTTTGCCTTCATTAAGGCAAATGGGGGGTCTGGGGTAGGAAGGATATCAGAATGAATTGAACATTATTACCCTATGTGCATATGTGACTACATGATCAGTGTGTTTCTATATTGTACAACCAGAAGAATGAGAAGTTATACTCCATTTATGTATGAGATGTCAAAATTCTGTCATGTAAAACTAATTGGATCAAATGAGAAAAAAAAGAATTGAATGTTTCAAAATGGCTAATACAGAGAACTCTGCTACCAACACAAAGAAATGATATATATCTAAGGTGATACGTATGCCAATTAACCTGATCTTAACCTTACATTTTGTGTACATATGTTGAAATGTTACATTATGCTCCTTAAGTATGTACAATTACTATGTGTCAAAAATAAAAATCTATTTTAAAAGAATAAAATACCTTTTTAAACTAAAAAATGTATTTTAAGATGGGAAAGTAAATCACATGAAGAACTTAATATTCACTACAAGGTATGCTTTCTGATATTCTTATGTTAGAAAATAATTATAAAAGAATTTTAACATTTCCTAGGCCTAGGGGGGAAAGCATGAAATGAAAATTGCCTTCAATACTCTTCCACTTTCTCCACCATTTTCTACTCTCAATTCCTCCCTTCCCATTCACCCAAAGAGATTTTTCTCTGTATTAGAGTTGAAAATGAACATTTAATTCTTCACACCAGTTCGTTCTTTACCAAGATGGTTTCATTTTAACAGGCATATCTTAAAAATTCTAGTGCAATCAGCACCTACATTGAATGAATAAATAATGGCAGAGTTCCTGGTACTACCATGTGCTGTAAGATATCTCTGAAATTTCAAACATTGAAGCCAGGTTTGCTTCCAAAATCCTTTCAAAAGTCAGCAGTGCAGCCTATACAGCAGTAGCTCCTGATACCTGGTTAAAAAAGTGAAATCCCACAAAAATTGTAATGTAGGTTATTGTTCTCTGATTGCTTTCATGTCCGTTAGTCCCACTATGCTCACAGTCTACAGTATTGCTTCTTTGATTTTAGGAAAAGTAAAACACAATAAATAGGAGCAATAAGGCATAAAACTCTTTATCCCCCCTTCAAATTCAGTCAGTAATTTTAGTTCTCAACCTTAGGTCTCTGTTGGTTAATTGTATTTACTTTTTTTTCATATTCCTACTACTGGTTTCATTGTATCTATCATCCCCTTGAAATTGCCTGTAACCTACATTAGAGTACCTTCAGAAATTAGCCAATTAAACAAAGGCACAGACGATTAAGTAACTTAATTGTTTATTCATGGACTTTTCCAGTTTGTTCTTTTTTCTATTTTTTAAAAAAATTACTTAGATGCACAACCAACATGTAAACTTCTGCCTCATCTCAACTGGAAACCATACTCTATTATCATACCTCTTCAGTATCATTCTTGATTACTCTTGACAAGTTTCTTCTGGGTTTTAAACTGAGCTCTTCTGAAAATATCCCAATTATATTTTCAGTTTCATAGCTAAAAGAATGTCTCTTCTTCCTCTCTCTCTCTCTCTCTCTCTCTCTCTCTCTCTCTCTCTCTCTCACACACACATACACACACACCTTTCTCTTTTCTTTTTAATTGCATTGAAGTAGATTTCTTAGCTGGACCCCAAATGCCACTCAGCGATTCTCTTATTTAACTCTAATTGATTCCCTATTGCACTTGCCACAGCAACTGTTTGAAAATGCATCTCAATGCACCTAACTCATACCTGTCAACCTTGTTCTCAGTAAATAACTTTGTCACACACCTAAATCACAGATACCAAAGTCCCTCTGAAGTAAATTCTTATTGTGGTATTTAGAATCATATTGCTGCTCTGTCAGTTTAAATTTTCTAAGAAACTTATTCTTTTCAATCCTGCTGTGATCTTAAGGCAGGAATATCATCCCATTCCAAGACTAATTCTTCCATACTTGGAAAGAAATGCTGTTTTACCTGCAACATTTAGTGTACATGAACATGTCTTCCCTTTATACCCACAGCACACCAGAAACAAAGCTTATGAGTTTAACCTGGCATTGCTGAAGGCCTGGGAATAACAAAAGATAAAAAAAAAAAAAAGTATGTGCAATGGAGGCCCTAATATAATGCAGCTGACCCACCTTCAGTTGATGGCTCCCTCCAGAGTTCCATCATCTTGGACTCCTGTATTCTCCACATAAAAACTGACAGCATTCAGGAACAGATACCTGAATATTGCCCTACCGAAGAATAGACCCAGTGAGTATACAGAGCAATGTTTTCTTTTCTTCCCAGGGCCAACTTCAGAGTACTCTTTTCTTCTCTCAACTGATGCTAGAATTATTCACTCTACCATGACATCACTGTGTGTTCTAACCATATTTTTTTTTCTTTTTTTCTTTGCCTAAGTTCTGTCAATACCTTCCTTATCCTGGATGATCATCTTTCTTCCTGGAATGTATGTCCTCTGCTGAGTCTTTCAAAGACCTACCAAATGTGTGCTTCTTTCCTGAAGCACACATTCAACTTCCATTTCTTACACAATCCTCCCAGCATCTCCCTACCCTGTAATTGGGCCTATTCATTTTTCCTCAAATGAAAAAACTCTTGGTTTATGTTTTATTTAGTTGTGTATTTGGCTGCCCCTCTTACTAGACAGAACTCTTGAATAGTAAGGACTCTTTATCTTTCTCATGTAATAATATCAGCAATTACATATCACTTACCAGTTTATATTTACAGGATATATACATACTAGAAAGTCTGCTAAGCACTTTAAGTGCATTGTCTCATTTTATTTTTACCATATCCATAAGAAATAGTTTCTATTTTTAGCCCATGTATTGGTAAAATAGAGAAGAGAGAGAGAGAGAGGTTAAACAACTTACCCACATTCACAAAGACATTAAGGATGGAGTCAGGCTTTGCATGAAGGTGTCTAGCTCGTGTTTCTACTTTTGTCCACTACAAGAATCCCCTCTTGCTCTCCATGCATGTAATTGGCCTTGAAGTTGGATTGGACCATCTATTTAAAAAGCAAGATTAAATTTTCTCTCTTAGCCACATTCCAAAAGAAAGAAAGGATTAGACATTTTTGAGAAGGCCATGGCAAACCCAAGACTGCAGGTGATTCACAGCAGGAAACATAGTTTGGGTTCATTTGGAATATCTGCATAAGGGTTTGACCCTTAATTGAAAAGCTACTTTTTGAAAAAGGAATTAATAGGTGAAAATTTAAGATCATACAAGTCTTCTTACATTTATATACAGATACATCACTCGCTACACATTCACACATACACACCCTCACTCACCCACAACTAGTTATGTCAACAAGTCTCCAATGGAGTGCAATGTGGTACCACACTTTCATTTTATGTAACATTCTCAGGGTAGTTCTCTCCATAGTGTCCTACTTTCCACAATCTTAAGTTAATACAAAGCTACATCCTGTGGTATACTTACTTTTAAACTGATACATAAAACATTAAAATTGTGCATATTAATGTGGTACCATGTAGCATTTCCATACATGTATATATTATATAATGCTTACACTAGGTTGAACATGTTTATCTCCTCATTTATCATTTCTTCATGGATCTGTGGTATTCTTAATGAATGCCTTAGCATGTTAACCAAAACAATGTAAAACCACATTTTCTTACTAAAAATAAAAGATGATTCATATACTTGATTGGCAAAATGTGGAAAGAAATGAAAACAAGCAAGAACAAATGCTGGTGAAATTCTAAATAATCTTTGACATAAAGAATTTAAACCAGGCAGAGTGGTGATGCCTGTGATCCCTGGAGCAACTCAGGAGGCTGAGACAGGAAAAATACAAGTTCAAGACCCCTGTCAGGAACTTAGGGTGACCCTGTTTCAAAATTAAAAGTAGAAAAGGACTGAAGAAGTGGCTCAGTGGTTAAGCAACTCTGGGTTCAATCCACAGTACGAAAAAAAAAATCTTAAAACGAATTAGAATGTCATTTTTCTAGTCTTAAATAATTAGGGAAGAATGTAGTATCAAGACAATAGCTATCAAGTTCATTCAGTTAAATTGAGCTTATGAAACTGGAATACAAAAAAATACAAGAGGCAGAAAATAAAGCATTTTATTGAATGGGCAATTATAGTTGAATATCAAATGTTTTAAAGATATCTCATTTCCCAAATTGTTTCCATATAATTGTTTTAGTTTTCCTTTGAGTGCAATTTAAAGCAAGACTGGAATTGTGAAACTGCTATATCATATACTCTACAGAAAAATATTTTTTCCAATTGTTTATGGTAGATGTAGATAAGAAGCACTGTACCCTCTTTCAGTCACCTTTTCCTGCAGTGCCTTGCTTGTAAAGATAATACAAAGATGTTACAGAATTCAGAAATCCTAAAACTGCTTTAGAATTCATATAGTTTGTATTTTATTGACTTTTAAAAATCAATTTGTTCCTCTCTTTAATATTAGTGCCTCAGCACATCAATTTAAAAGAACTGTGTCCTGACGGATGGAGAATTTGGATCGCAGCAGGATTCTCTTTCTACAAGATGCAATGAAACTGAGAATGAACTATTAGGATTGGAGGGTGGGCTGGGGAGAGAGTGAGGGATTGCCAAAAAAGACATCATGAAGGGTTCTTAAACCTGCAGGAATTTATGGGATAATTTCTATCCTTAAAAGATGTCTTTGAAGATTTCCATGCTTTCTTGTTACCAGTAGAGTCTTCTGTTGAAATAAGATAATTTTTGTGTTTGTGTACCTCAGAAGAGCAAGATTAAAACACGATCATATTGGTACATTCATTTTAAAGTACCAAAGTAAACAAAATGACAGCCTAAGTGAAGGACAGAGAGAAGTGGCAAGTTTTGCAAATGACATGAATCAGATATATTGTTAGATATTATTATGTGGATGGTATTTATATGCTTACAACAAATATTTGTATAATATAATTATGTAAAACATGACAAAGGTAACACAAATTTTACTGGCCAGTACCTAGGGGAGCAGAACTTCCATTAAAAATTTCTGAGTTAGAAGAAATTGTCAATTACATGAAGAATGAGGTGCATGGATCTAAAAATATTCCCAAGCTTCATAAATTAAAGGGCTCATTTTTTTTTTCTGAGAAAACAACAAAATCAAGGGACAAAATTCAGGGCATGTAATGAAGATGCTGCTACTTAGTTTCATTAGATAAAAAGCCTTATGCAAATATTAGATATTAAAATATATATATATATATATTTCATGGGTTTCATGATCCAACCCTCCACATAGGACAGTTTCCTTAAAAATGCTTATCTTGTTGAGTTTATTATCCAGATTTATATCCCCATGTGGTTTAAGCAAAGGCCTAGAAAGTTTTATAAACGCTTAAAATATGGCTCATCTCACTACAGTGACAAGAATGCCAAAAGAGAAAATAGAAACAGATATTGCATTTTTCATCAAATATTGAAATACAGATTATCTATGAAATGCAGTTTTTTCCCCAGGAACTTCTGGAAAGTGATTTGTATGTATTTGATAGAGATCTGAGCATTGTTCATTGCGTGGGTGGGTGGCTAAATGTGTGTACATTTGCACATTTTAAACAAAACATGCCATCCTGTTCTCAGTGTTCTGCGCTTCCTGGCAAACTGACCACAGTCCCTCCCCCAGTCAGCACTGAGCAGGCATATAAAGCACAGTAGCTTGCCAGGTGAAGGGCAGGCATTCTCCACCATGTCCTTTTCCCCATTCCCTGCTATCCTTGGTTTCTTTTAGCCCATTCATGTGAAAATTCTGAGTTGACTCTTTCAGAAATACCACAAATTTTAATCACTTACTTATCCAATAGTGAACACCTGCTCACCTAACCAAGAATCTGCCTCCCAGTTGTCTCGTGAGCTTGTCACCTTGACAACCTTCTGTGCTTCCCCTGTTTCCTCTCAGTTATGTATAAATTCCCAGCTGCTCAATATAGTGTGAGACATGACAGTATTTCATGTCTCATGAATTGAGTGCAGTTCTACTTAGAATATGAAAGTAAAAGGGGATAAATTTAAGCTGCAGTTCTCGAAATCCTTTGTCTATGAATCCCTTCATATCCTAAAAAATGACTGAGGATCCCAAAGAGCTTTTGTTTATGTGAACAGTATCTATTAACATTGTCTTACTTTGTTTTCTGTTGTTATAACAGAATACCTGAGACTGGGTAATTTATAAAGAACAGAATTTTATTTGGGTGCATGGTTTTAGAGACTGAGATATCCAAGATCAGGTGGCTACATCTGATAAGGGCTTTGTGCTGCTTCATAACATGCTTGAAGTCAGTTGGAAGTGGGAACAAGGCATGTGCACAAGAGCAAAAATTGGGCTCACCCATTCTTTTAAAGAACAAATTAGTGTATTCAGGAGGGCTCTGCTCCCATGATCCAAGTTTCTTCCACAAGACCCCACTTCTGACACTGCTGCATTGAGGAATTAAGGCTCCAACACATGAACATTTGGCAGACACATTCAAATCATAGCATATATTTATTATATCAGAAGGTATAAATGAGAGATTTTTTAAATACCTATTAATTCATTAAATGTATCAATCATAAACAAATTACATGATCACATTTATAATGTATTTACAGAGGCAAACTGTATTTTGCACAATGAAAGAAATTTAACAAGAAGAGTGTCACTATTTAACATTTTGGTTAATCTCTTTAATGCCTGACTTAATAGCCAGAATCAAATTTAAATTCTGGCTTCTCCTATCTGCTCCTGCAGTAAATCTTTTGCAATACATGTCATAGGACAATGGAAAAGTCCATCATACACTTGTGAGTGGGTAAATAAATGCCTATTGTAGCTTGATCTCATTGATTGTGGGGATTTTTATATTCTGTGTGACATAATCCAAAGAGAGTCTCAAAATCCCTGAGGTTTCCCCAGATTACACCTTTAAAATCTTTAGAATAAAAAAGCCTGAAAAAGGAACTATTGAGAGTGTAGTGCAGTGCCTCTTAAAGGTAAATAAAGATGGAACGCTTTTGAAATACAAATAATTTTATGGACATTCCAGCTATTATCTAAATTATCTCTAATATAATATTTGTACAAACAAAAAACTAGGTGGACATTCCATTGCATACGCATTTGGACAACTATTAAACTAAAATTCAAACTTGCAAAGCAAATATAAACAAAATTATGAGCACAATATAAATCAGTGCTTTCACATCGACATTATGACAACTGCTGTTGTTTTGCTGAAACACAATCATCTCTTACAAAGTGAATATAAAGCTCACTGCTGTAATAGCAAGGTTCATAGAATATATGTGTACCATCATCTGCCAGGTGTAACATGTCTCCTTTTCTTTCTCTTTCTCATTGAAACTCAGGTACATCAAATTGAATAAATCACAATCCTTAATTAAAATCACATTCTTATTTTAATTATTCTATTCATGGTCCTCTTTCATTTAGTTAGTTGTTAGGTAGTTTTTTATGATGCTCACTGTCTTACAGTAAATCCATCACTCAAAATAAAATTTAATTCTTTGACAATGGTTTACATTTAACAACATGGTCCTCCCGATCTGTCCCCTAGGCTCCTCCTATTCAGGGCAACCATCACTCAAAAGTCTGAGTTTATCAAACATTTTGTGTTTGAGTATTAAAACATTTTAAACCTAAAATATAGTTTTATAATATATACATAATTTTATGTATTCCTAAAAAGATGTATTTCTCTGTTCTAGAAAAGTACTATTGTTGTTTTATCTTCAAAGAAAGAATTATATACAATCTTTGGAGATGTCATTTTTTCAGTTAATATTACATTGCTATGATCTACCCATATTCCTATTTATTTATGAAAATGTAGCTTTTATTAGCAAACAAGAGAAGATTGAAATAGTCTAGAGTTTCTGTGTTGCATTTTCACTGCTAGTTCAGAGTATGAAAATTTGATCAAAGCACCTTCTCTTTTAGTTTTTCAAATATATTTTGTTTGCAATTGGTGCATGATGGTACAAAATAGCATATTGGTATAAGCATATAATGCACTTTGACCAATTTCACCTCCTAATAGCTCCCCTTACCTTCCTCTACGCCTTCCCTCATCCCCTACCTACATCTTAGTAATCTTATGATTTCATGAAATCCTTCCCCCATCCCCTCACTTTTCCCTCTAGCTTTCACATATGAGAGAAAACGGGATACTTGTCTTTCTGAATCTGGCTTATTTCACTTAACATGATACCGTCCAGATCCATCCAAATTCCTGCAAAAAGACATAGTTTCATTTCTTTTCAAGGCTCCATTGTGCATACATACCACATTTTCTCCATCTACTCATCTATTGGTGAATATCTAGGCTGATTACATAACTTGCCGATTGTGAATTGTGCTTTGATAAACATGGGATTGTGAATTGTGCTTTGATAAACATGGATATGCATATATCACTAGAGTATGCTGACTTTAATTCTTTTGGATAAATACTAAGGACTGGTATATCTGGGTCACACGGTAGCTCTGTTTTCAGCTCTCTGAGGCACATGTATGCTGATTTCCAAAGTTGCCTTCCCAGGGGCCAACTTTGTACAAGGTGAGAGATAGGGATCAACTTTCATTCTTCAACATATGGTCATCCAGTTTTTCCAGCACCATGTGTTAAAGATATTTTCATTTATCCGACATGTTTTTGGCACCTTTGTTGAGAATCAAATGACAATGTCTTTGTGGGTTTGTCTCTGTCTTTCCTTTTATTCCTACTGTTTACATGTCTGTCTTTATGTCAGCATCATGCTATTTTTTGTTGTGACTCTAGTGTAAGTTGAAATCACATATTGTGATGCCTCCAGAATTATTCTTTTTGCACAGGATTGTGCTTTGAGTATTCTGGGCCTTTGTTCTGCCATATGGAATTTAGGAGTTTGTTTTTTTTTTTTTAGTTCTGTGAAAAATGTCATTGGTATCTTGCTGGAGATTGCACTGCATTTTTAAATTGCTTTTGGTGATATGGTCATTTTAACAATATTAATTCTGCCTATCCACAAACATGGAAGGTCTTTCCATCTTAACCGTGTTTCCATATTTTCTACAATTTCTTTTCTCAGTTTTCTGCAAAGGTCTCTCTTCTCTTTGGTAAGCTTCATTCTTAGGTTTGTTTGTTTGGTTTAAGCTATTATGAATAAAATTGTTTTCCTGATTTCTTTCTCAGCAGGTGCATTATTGGTATACAGAAAAACTATTGATTCTTTGTACATTGATTTTGTATCCTGCTAATTTGTTGAATTTGTCTATAAGCTTTGGAAGTCTTCTTGTGCATCCTGTAGAATCTTATAAGTGTAGGATCATATAATCTGCAAATATGGATAATTCAACTTCTGCCTTTCCTATTTGTATTCTTTTTATTTCCTTCTCTTGCCTAAGGTCTGGTCAAATTTCCCAGAACTATATTGAATAGAAGTATTAAGAGTATACATCTTTGTATTGTTCCTGATTTTAGAGGAAACATTTTCAATTATTCCCCATTGAAAATGATGTTGGCATTGGGTTTGTCATATAAAGCCTTTATTGACGGTAACTTCCTTCTAAACCTAGTTCCTTCTGGGCTTTTACCATAAAGTGATGTTGAATTTTGTCCAAGTCATTTTCTGTTATTGATAGGAGAATGTGATTTCTGTCCTGGATTCTATTCATGTCTTATATTACATTTGCTGATTTGCATATATTGAAGCATTCTTCTATCTCTAGAATGAAATAAATTTTATCATGTTGTATGATTTTTTTAAACATTTTGTTAAATATGGTTTTCACATATTTTATTAATGCTTTTGGCATCTATGCTCATCAAGGATATGGTTTTGTAATTTCATTCCTGATTTTTCCTTGTCTGGTTTCGGTATCAGGATTATTCTGGCTTCATAGAAAGAGTTTGGAAGCATTCTCTCCCTTTGTACCTACTCAAATAATTTGAGGAGCATCAGTGTCAATTATTCTCTAAAAATTTGGTGAAAATTAGCTGTGGCTTGATCTTGTACTGGGCTTTTATTTGTTGGAAGACCTTTTATTACTGCTTTAATCTCAAGGTTTGTTATTGATCCAATTAGGTTTTTCTATATTCTCTTGGTTCAAATTTTGTTGTTTAATATGTCCAGAAATTTATCTCTTTTAGGTATTTCAATTTATTGGAATATAAGTTTTCAAAATAGTCTCTAAGGAACCTCTGGATTTCAGTGGTATCTGTTGTTGTGCCACTTTTTATTCGCTAATTTTATTAACTTAGGTCTTTCTTGCTTGGTTAATTTGGCTTATGGGTTATCAATCTTGTTTATCTTTTCAAAGAATCAACTCTGTTTCATTAAGTCTTTGCATTATTCTTTTATTCTCTACTTCATTAACTTCAGCACTGATCTACATTATTTCTCTCCTACTGGTTTGAAATTTTTCTTTAATTTGTTCTATTTAGTTACACACGACATCAGAATGTACTTTGATTCATTATACACAAATGCAGTGCAACCTTTCATTTCTCTGGTTGTGGACGATCTAGAGTTACGCCATTTGTGCAATCATATATGTACATAGGGTAATGATGGTCATCTCATTCCACCATCTTTCCCATCCCCTTGCCCCCTCCTCCCCCCTCATTTCCCTCTGCCCAATCCAAGGTTCCTCTATTCTCTCCTTACCCTCTCCCCCCGCTTTATGTATCAGCATCCACTTAACAGAGAAAACATTTGGCCTTTGCTTTTTGGGGATTGGTTTATCTCATTTAGCATTATATTATCCAATTTCATCCATTTACCTGCAAATGCCATAATTTTATTCTTCTTTAAGACTGAGTAATATTCTATTTTGTATATATGTCACAGTTTCTTTATCCATTCATCTATTGAAGGATGTCTAGGTTGATTCCATGATTTAGTTATTGTGAATTGAGCTGCTATAAACATTGATGTGGCTGCATCACTGTAGTATTCTGATTTTAAGTCCTTTGGGAATAGACCCAGGAGTGGGATAGCTGGGTCAAATGGTGGTTCCATTCCAAGTTGTTTAAGGAATCTCCATACTGCTTTCCAGAATGGTTGCACCAATTTGCATTCCCACCAGCAATGTATGAATGTACATTTTAAGCAATTCTTAGCAAATACAAAAAATACTACTCTGTACTCTATCAGATCATAATGGGATGAAATTAGAAATCAATGATAAAATAAAAAATAGAAGCTATTCCAACACCTGGAGTCTAAATAATATGCTATTGAATGATGCATGGATAGCAGAAGATATCAGGGAGGAGGTTAAAAAATTCTTAGAGGTAAATGAGAATACTGATACAACATATCAAAATCTCTGGGACATCGTGCAGTACTAAAAGGAAAGTTCATTGCATTGAGCTCATTCATTAAAAGAATAAAAAGTCAACAAATAAATGACCTAACATTACATCTAAAAGCCCTAGAAAAAGAACAAATCAACACTAAAAGTAGAAGACAAGAAAAAATTAAAATCAGAGCTGAAATCAATGAAATTGAAACAAAAGAAACAATTTAAAAAATTGATAGAACAAAAAGTTGGTTCTTTGAAAACATAAACACAATTGATAAACCCTTAGCCACACTAATGAAGAGGAAAGAGAAAACTCAAATTACTAAAATTCATGATGAAAAAGGAAATATCACAATAGACATCATTGAAATACAAAATACAGCCAGAAGCTATTTTGAAAATCTATACTCCAACAAAATAGAAAATCTCAAAGACATGGACACATTTCTAGAGACATACAATCTACACAAACTGAATCAGGAGGACATACACAAATTTAAATAGATCAATTTCAAGCAATGAAATAGAAGATGCCATCCAAGGTCTTTTAACCAAGAAAAGCCCAGGACTAAATGGATTCTCAGCCAAGTTCTACATGACCTTCAAAGAAGAACTAATACCAATACTCCTCAAAATATTCTATGAAATTGAAAATTTTCTTGTTTTTTTGAGGACTTGAGATCCATCATTAGGTTATTTATTTGAGATCTTTCTAATTTTTTCATGTAAGTATTCATAGTTATAAACTCTCTCTTAGAACTGCCTTCAATGTATCCCACAGACCTGGTATATTGTGTTTCTATTCTCATTTGATTCTAAGAATTTTTAAATTTCTCTCCTGATTTCTTAGATGACCCACTGCCATTCTAATGTGTATTATTCATTCTTAATGTGCTTATATGGTTTCTGTAATTTTGCTTGTTGTTGACTTCTAATTCCATTTCATTATGATCTGATAGAATGCAAGGAATTACATAAACTCTTTGAATTTGTTGAGGATTTGCTTTGTGATCTAATATATGGTCTATTTTGGAGATAGCTCCATGAGCAACCGAAAAGAAATTGTGTTCAGTTATTGTTGGGAAAATATTCTGTAGATATCTTTTAAGTTCATTTGTTCTAAAATATAGTTTAACTTTGAATTATCTTCATTGATTGTTTTGTTTGGATAACATAAAATCAACAGTGGTGTATTGAAGGCACCCACTATAATTGTATAGGGGCCTATGTACACCTGTATGTCAAATAATGTTTGTTTTAGAAAATAGGGTGCACTGACATTCAGAGCACAAATAATTACAATCATTATATATTCATGCTGGATTGCTTCCTTTAAAAATACTGACCTCATTTGTCTCTTCTAATTTTGGTTTGAAACCTGCTTTATCACAAGCAACAATAGCTACTCCTGCTTGCTTTCAGATTCCATTTTCGTGGAATATGATTTATGGTTCTTTTTACTTTCAGTCTGTGAAGGTCTTTACCAGTGAGGTTTATTTCCAGAAAACAAATGGTTTGGTCTTATTTTTTATACAATCTCTCAGTATATTTCTCTTATTTGGAGAATTAAGACCATTTACATTCAGTGAGATTATAGAGAGATTGGTACAATTTGCTGTCATTTTGTTTTACTTCTAATATTTGAATCCTTTCTATTTTTCATTTGCTTGTATACTCTTCTGATAAGATTCTTCTTTCCCATGATCTCCTGATTGTTTTTATTATCTTTTTGTGGAATTGTTTTCAAGTATCTTCTGCAATTCTGGCTCAGTGATAATTAATTCCTTACATCTTGGATAATTAATTCCTTATATTTTATTTCTTTCAGTTCTGAAGGAAACCTTTGCAGACTATTGTAATCTAGGCTGGTAGTTAGTTTTCTCTTAGGGCTTTAAACACAGTTCTATGCACTCTTGGCCTTTAGTTTTTGTTGAGAAAACTTCTGTTATTCTGACAGGTTTGACTTTATAAGTGACTTTGTGCTTCTATCTTGCAGCTTTTAAAATGCTTCCTTCATTCTTTGTTTGTTTTTCATTTTTGCATTTTAACTATAATATGTCACGGAGAGGTTTTTGTCTGATCATGTCTATGGAAGTTCTACATGCCTCCAGTACCTTCATGTTAGTTTCATTTCCCAAATTAAGGAAATTTTCTGCTATTAATTTACTGAATAAGTCTATTTATTAAAGCAAATTTGAGATACGGAACTACTCAAGACTCAGTATTTTAAGCAGCCCAAATCCAGCTGAAGCTATCATAACAGTAAGTTCATTTATTTGCTTATATACTTAGGGGTAGGATGTTGGTAGTTCAGAAGGAAAGAAAGGGAGGAAGGGAAGGAGGTAGTAGGAGAAACAGACAAATCCAAAAAATGACAGGTTGGACAATTTAGCTCCCTTCCCTTAATAACTGATAGAAAACTTAAACCAAAAAATTAGTAAGATTCAACAAACACAATCTATAGAATCTTAGAGTCATTTGTAAAACACTCTACATGATAGTACATGATGAGTTTTCAAGAACTCATGGAGCATATTCTAAAATAGATTATATCCTGGAAGTAAAACAAATATCAACAAATTTAAGAGACTTGAAATTGTACAGGGTATGTTCTTTAACCAGGCTTATGTCCTAGAAAAGAGAAAATAAAGAAGTTAATTATCCCTGAATTGACATATATGCTTAATGCAATTCCTACCAAAATCCAAGCAAGGTTTTAGTAGTCATTATTACTAATACATGTGTACAGAACAGAGAATCTTTTGCTCTAAATATTTTTTTAGACATCCATGGACCCTTAATTAAATTATTTACTATTTATTTATTTATTTATTTATTTATTTATATGTGGTGCTGAGAATTCAACCCAGGGCCTCACACATGCCAGGCAAGCACTCTACCACTGAGTCACAACCCCAGCCCCACAAATAATCTTTATGATTTTTCCAAAATATATACAGAGAAGCAAAATTACTGGAATAACTAAATAGAATTTTAAAGGAAGAATGAAATTGAAGAGATCAGTCTTCCATAAATTGAAGACTTTATCACTGCAGTAATCAAAACTTTATGGTAATGGCAAAAAGATAGATACCTAGATTCCTAGAGCATAATACAGAAAACTTAAAAAAACACTAATATGTTCAACTTATTTTTGGCAAAAGTGAGAGATAACCTTGTAACAAATGGTGCTGGAGTAATTGGATGTCCAGAGGCAAAAACAAAAACAATAAAGGAAAAAATAAAAACCTTGATATGTGCTTCATACCTTGTGCAAAATTAAACTTAAAATTATCAGGGACTGAAACACAAAACATAAAGCTATAAAACTTTTTTTTAAAGAATAGGAGAAAATCTTCAGAATACAGAGCAAATAGTTATTGAGCTCAGAATCAAAAACAACTCATAAAAGGTAAATTTGATGAATTGGATTTCATCAAAATTAAAAAAATTCTCCCAAGAAAAACTCTGCTTAAAGGATGAAAAGAGTAGCTACATAGTGTGATAAAAATATATGACTATTACCTGATAAAGGAGTAGTATCTATAATATATAGAGAATTCTCTAAATTTAGTAGAGAAAAAGCAAACAATTTCATTATAACGTGGACAAAGAAAATGAAGAGTCTTTTCAGTGAAGAATATACAGATGGCAAATAAGCACACTGCTGTAGTTTGAAAGTATTCCCAAATTGTATGTGTCAGAAAATTAACCCCAAAGACATATGATAATCGTGTTTGATAGATAAGCCCTTTGGGAAGCGACTGGGTCATGAGAGCTCTGCCGTCATGAATAGATGAATCCAAGGTTTAATGTATTAGTAGATTAATGGCTTATTGCATGAGGCTTTGTTATAGAAGCAAGCTGTTTGTGCCTTGCTAGCTCTGCCTTGCTCTGTGATGCCTTGTCATTTTATAATGCAGCAAAAAGGCCCTTGCCAGATGTTGAACAGATGCCAGCACCACAATCTTTGACTTCCCAGCCTCCAGAACTGTGAATCAAATAAACTTCTATTCTTTATAAATCTCCAGGTCTTGGCATTTTAATAGAACACTCGAAAACATACTAAGACACACAAAAAGGTGTTCAACATCTTTAGCCATTGGAGAAATGTAAATTAAAATCACAATGAGAAATCATTATGTACCTATGAAAGTGTCTAAAATAAAAACTAGTGGCAGCATCAAATGCTCACACAATCATAGAGAAACTGGATAACTCACACATTGGTGGATGGAGTGTAACAGAAAAAAAAAATTGGCAGTTTCTTTAAAAACTAAACACGTAAGTACCATACAACCTAGGAACTGTACTTTTTGGCATCTGTCCCAGAAAAATGAAGACATAAGATCACACAAATTCCTGTCCATGAAATGTTTATAGCAGTTTTATCTGTAATAGTCAAACTCTGGAAACAACCCAGATGTCTTCAGTGGGTGAATGGTTAAACAAACTAGGATACACTCATACCTTGGAATACAAATCAAGAAAACAGAATAACTATTGATATACATATCAACTTGAATGAATCCCCAAAGAATTACACCAACTGAAAAAAGCCAGTCCCAAAGGATTATATACTGTATGATTCTATTTACATAAGCTTCCTAAAATACAAAATTAGAGAAATGTAGAAAAGATTCGTGGCTGTCAAGGACTGAGCAGAGTGTGGAGGGGATCAAGTTGGATGTGACTATAAATGAGTACATGCAGGATCTCCATGGTGATGGAAATGGTCTGCATCCTGGCTGTATCAAAGTCAATGTTCTAACTGTTGTTTTGCAACATGTTACCATCAGGAGAATTGGGTAAAGGACACATTAGTACTCTGCATTATTTCTTAATACTGCAAATGAACCTATGATTATTGCAAAATAAAAAGTAAAATTAAAAAATTTTTAAAAATCAGCTTCACCAAGAACTTTTGCTTATGTATATAATATCTCCTGATATTTATCATATTGGAAATTATAACAGAAATTCAAAAAATGTTTTTATTAAGCCTTAAAAAGAATATAATAATAAATCTGCTGCAGGTTAAGATAAATTCCATCTTTTATGAAAGAACGTTTTTAGAACAAGAAGTTTAGTGAGAAGACGGGTATTATTTTATGTATTTTAAAATCTCTTCAATGCTGATTTACTACAGATGGATGGATTTTCCTATCTGCTTCTTCATTCAATCTCTCAACATACATTGATTTAGAAAAGTATAAGAAGAAAGTGTGACCTTATGAAAATATGTAATTGGAAAAGGACAGAGCATATTCCCAGCCTTTGAAGTTAATTTTTTATATTCTTTCTTGACACTATACATAAATTCAACAAATGGTAGTTTCTTAAAGATTGGTGGTTTAGTGTTATAAAAAATAACATCAATGGATATTTACTACTATTTACATGAAAATCTGTTAGTCCATCTTGAATTTTAAGTGGACCTTTTTTTACCCAAGAATGACTTTGTAACATCATGAGTCATTATTTGAAAAATATTGACTTCATTAAGTTATACAAATATCCTAAATGTTGACACATTACATTATACAATATCAAAAAAATTGTTAATGCCATCACTGACCTTTTTAAAAATGTTTAAGCATTGACAAATACAAGTTTTCAAAGCTTCAAATTTTTGCTCTAAATTGTATAGTTGTCATTTTTCTTGAAATCACAGGTCTATATTGTTCATTTGCTTTAAAAAAGTTTGTCAAATTCCTAAACTTAAAAGCTATATTTTTTCTGCTAGTAATTTTTTTCAAGTAAAAATGGTGTTTTCATGGAAAAAGTTACTATTTTAGCTTACAACAGTCATACAAGTGCTTCTCCTCAAGACAATAGTTCTACATCAGTGTGCAGAAGTGCTTCCTGAACACTTCACTTTTTTTTACACTGAACATTTAAAAATGTATACGTAATAGCATCAAATGTAATAAAAATATTTTGTTGCTATGTCTATGTCATTCTTAAGTAAAATGCCATTAATTCATTTTAATTCAAGTTATGTATGGCTATGAAGGAGACCATAATTATTAACATAGTTTGGTGCTCTTCCTTGATTCATGTTAAGGCAACAGCAATTTTACTCATCATTTCTTTTGTGTCCTCATTGAAATTACAATATAGCAAAAAGGTCAAGCAGTATCCTAACATTATCATTAAAGTGGTTTTGAGTTCATGGCCCCTGAAAGTGTATAATAGACCCCCAGTGTCATAGGGACAGACACTGCTCTGTGAGAACATGCCTTTTGCTTCTTTAGTTCAGTGAGTGTTTCTGAGCTCATATAACAGTAACTGGCACATGGTGGGTATTCAGTAAATATTTGCCGAATAAGTAAATGAATGAATGATGCTTCATTGGATGCTTTGTTGAAATTTCTTTACCACTCAAGAAGTATACAAAGACAATAATTCATCCATATATTAGTTAATTCACTCAAATCATTCAAAAAAAGAAACTGTTCTTTTTTGAGGTCTAGTATGTAAAGTCAGATGCAAACAAAGGAGTAAACATAATATGTATACAAAATAGATAGATTCATAAGGCATATATTCCTTCTTATTGCCATCTTTCATGTAAATCCAAAGGAAGATGGTAGTAACCTTTTTGTAAGATGAGGAAGATGATAAATTTGTTATATTATTAGGGACTTCATGATTACATATAAGAATTTTTTACTCTTTTAAGATTATCCTGGGAGAAAAAAATGCGTGTGATGGTATTCCTTTGGTATTATTACCCCAACGTATAATATAGTTATTATGATTATCTGTACTTTTATTACAGATTTAATACCAGTAGATAAAACTCTATTAGGTGTATTAGGTCTTTTATTTTAGTAAACTGTAGCTTTTTGTTATAAAACAGGCCACTTCTTCACCTAAAACACAGGGAAAGAGTCAGTCACATAATGGAGGAATTAGAATAAAAAGCAAAATTCAATACCTTCTACCTTAAATAACAGATACGTCACTCACAGGCAGAAGTGGACAATCAAAAGAGCTGAGGGTGCAAGCCATCACATGCCTGTAACCCTAGTAACTGGGGAGGCTGAGGCAGGAGGATTGCAAGTTTAAAGTCAGCCTCAACAACTTAGGTAGACCCTGTCTCAAAACAAACAAAAAAAAAAAGAGGAAGAAAGACTAAGGATGTAACTCAGTGGTAAAGTGCCCTAAGATTCAATGCCCAGTATATAAAAAAATTGGGGTTCAAAGGTACAAAATTGAGGTTGGAATCCTAGCTCTGTTCTTTTCTAGCTCTGCTAAGTTCCCAGGTGAATCAACAAGTTTATTTAAATTAGGTAAATTGTATTTATTTTTCAATATGAATGACATTGGTTATACCTAA
>JAJEJO010000127.1:635483-812268 GCA_020662805.1 Glaucomys volans | reverse complement strand
TTTTCAATATGAATGACATTGGTTATACCTAAGTCATCTTAAGTCATACCAATATTTGAAAAGAAAAAAATTTCTTGATTATTAATATTAAAAATAAAGGAAAATAGCTCTTATTTTTGAGAATAAGGAATATTGGAAATTTAAACAATCCTTTCCTATGTCCAAAAGAATGAGCTCCAAATTATGCATGTTCTAAGTCTCCCAATTAAAACAGAAAAAAATAGCATTTTCGGATCCAGATAGCAAATGAAAAAAAGGATTAATTACAATTTATATACCACTGAAAAAATACCTTATTGGACTTTTAATGACTACATTTAGAGTAATACATTTGTCCTCACTTGAAAATATTTTTTGCATGTGAAATACATCTATCCTTTATGTACTCAATTACTCCCACAGCATGAGACCATTCCCAGCACATGCACATGAGAGTAATAACATAAAAATACTGTTTGTTTGAAAGTAATAGGTGCACTCTAACATTCTACCATACCAACATACCTTTAATGTCTCAGCATTAAAAAGGCTCTTTATGATTATGAACTAGCAATAGTGTACAAATGCTCCAGTATATAGGACTGATTCAATTACTTAAAACGTTAAATGAATTGGGAAATCTCTATTTTTGTTTTGTGTTTCTCACAAATGCAGAGAGAAAAAGGCTATAGGGATCATTTCTTGTCTTAGTCAGAGCACCCCTGTGGAGAAGATCCAAGCGTGAAGTTTCCTTTGAAGTGAAAGGAATCTCCACACTTAGATCAGCTCTGAGGGTATATAGAGAACAAGAAACTGGCCGCATGAAAACAGACATTAGCATTTAAATGAGGCCAGGCTTAAAAGAAAAATTATGCATCAAAAATGCTAAGATTCAAAAACTAAGATACAATATTTCAATAATCTGAGGTCAAACTGCCCTGTATTAGGAGCAGGTCTTTCTTACGTCTAACATACGTGCGCAAGTGCACACACACACACACACACACACACACAAAATAGAAAATGTTCAAAGAGCTTAAAGATTAGGTCAAAATTAAGGGAACTATATTATATTGAAATATCACAGATTCCAGGTATTCCTATAATGAGTATACACAAAAGACTGGCATCATCCATAGGTTAGTAATGCCCCAAATACTGATTTTCAGTCAGCATTTAAAGTTGGTGGACTAGGAAAAAAAACTACACAAAATAAAAATATCATCACAAAAATGATATTCCTTAAGAATTCAAGCATGAATCTTGCTGATATGGATAAATCCAGTGTAGGAAACATCATCTTCTTTGAATGCAAAAGTACCTGCCACCTGTAAAACCAAAATAGAAATCAAAATCAGAGTTATTTTAAGAGTACTTGACATCTGTCAATCCAAAGCCAGTCTTTAAATAGCATCACTGTTAAACTTCTGAGCAGGGCTGAGTTTAAGTTCTGGTTACTGATTTTGATATATACACATAAAAAGTTAACTAACTATATGAGGAAATGTAAATGAAGGACCAAAAATTCTATGAGAAAGAGGATCACAGCATGCTAAGATGGTTAGAAAGGCTTCCAAGGATGGAGAGCCCTTAGCCTCAGCAGGATGAAGTGTTGAATTCTCCTACATAGAGGGAAATGCAAGTAATTTTGGAAACATGCTGGAACAATAAGTTTATATATGAAGAACCTCATTGGGTAAGATTAGAACAAACTGTCCTGTCAGTCCCTGTGAGAAATAAAGGAGGAGAGGAAGGATGAGATCAGAATGTGGAGGTCTCTATGCCAAATCTCTCCCCACAAGTTATGGACTCATTGAACAAATATTGCAGGGCCAGTGGTGAGGAACAGATGCTAGCTACCAGATAAGCCTTGATTCCCTCTTCACATACCCATCACAAATCATTGTCCAGTCTCTTTGTACAGAAAGTTGTATAATCGATGAGCGCACTTTCCAGAAAGCAAGCTCCTTTCTTAGGACCCTCATCTTTTCTCCTTGCATACATCTTAGATTCATGTAATATGAATTCCCAAGTTGTGTTTTAATGGATGACTGAATACTATGCTCAGAGTTGGAAGACTTCAGGAATGCAGATAAAATATCAGGGAAAGTTTCACAGAAATGGAGGACATCAATGAGACTTTGAAGATTGAATAGTGCCTAGGTGCAGAGAAGAAAGGAATGTTTTCTAGGTGTGTGTGGGGGGGAGGGAGTGTTAGGAACAAAATTTCAAAGGCAAAAAAAGGAACATGAATTAATGGTAGGGACTACAAAGACCAGTTTATTTAACACTGAATTTTTGAGAAGTAGTGAATATGAAGACTGTTGAAAACATATCAAGAATTTGGATTTGTTGATGTAGACAATAGGTTAGTATAGTAGGTTCTTGAGTAAAATTGGATTTAGATTGTGAGGAAAACAAATGCTGAAGGCAGCACTTTAGGAAAACCAGAATAATGCTAGTGGGCAGGATAGACTGATTTGGATGAAAACTAAAGGCAGAAATACCAATTAAGAGTCTTTTTAATTAGAAAACTAGTAAGGATGAAATCAGTGAATTCACTTTGGAAGAGAACTTGACATTACCTGGTAAAACTGCACAGGCATATAGTTCATGGCCCAGCAATTCTATTCTTTTGATATATTCCCTAAAGAAACTCTTCACTATGCATCAGAAAACATGTATATGAATGTTTGTTTCAGCATTATTGGTACCAGTTTAAATCTGAAAACTACTCAAATATTCATTAAGAAAGAAAAAAATACACTGTAGCATATTCATACATAGCAATGAAAATGAGTGTATGACAGCTACATCAACATGTAGGAACCATTAAAATATACTGTTGACTGGAAAAATAATTCACAAGAGAATTTTTCTTATTATGTTGATTATATGTGTGTTGTACATATGTAAGTTTTCTTGTGAGCTATTTTGATATCATGATTATTTCATTCTTATGAATTTAAAAAATGCATAAACAACTACTTCTTGTTTGGGAATGCCTTGAAATATAGAAAACCTATTTGGAAATGACAAGAGTCCAAATGTGTACCGTTGAGAAGTGACACATGGGACCTTCATGAGGTTCTAGCAATATACTATGTCTTATACTAACTGTGTTTATATGAGTTTACTTTGTTATTATTTGGCAGTATAGTTACATTTTATATGCCCTTTGGTGATTGTGATATATGTCACAATTTAAAAGTTTTAAAATAAATAATAAGAACTTGATCTCAAGTAACGATAGTGGACAGGTAAGGAAATACATGGGTGAAGAGGTGCATGTTGTAGTCATTTGGCTTAGATGATGAAAGTCAGTTTTGAACCATCAATACTGGAGCAGAGGAAAAACATTTGAATCAATAATGCTCTAGTGCAATTACTTAGATGTGTAATGAACGAACAATGCTTAAAGTGTTTTGCCTAAACTTCTAGGAAGGAAGGAAGGAAGGAAGGAAGGAAGGAAGGAAGGAAGGAAGGAAGGAAGGAAGGAAGGAAGGAAGGGAGGGAGGGAAGAGTTTATTAGGATTGAGCATGAACTACTAATGCAAGCCAGCATGTTTTCATCTACTTAGGGGTAGAATGCAATAAGGTTTTCCAAATATGTTGACCCTCTGTTCCACTCCTATTCTATTCTACTAATGCCATTCATAGCTATTGTTGATTCCTTGACTATAGAATTTATCTTTCACTTTTCTAAGAATATTTATGGTAATTAAAGATTTGGAATATTCCTCCCTCTCTGCTGCCTTCTTTTTACCTTCTTTTCACATTCATTGTTAGCTGTGCACAAACCAAATTTTAATACTGCACAAGGTGCTGACAGTCAAAGGCAGAAAGGCATAGATCTTAGTTCTAATACTAAATTTAGTGGACATATTTCTTTTCCACTGTTACCTTAACTAATTTCCACAAACTTGGCACCTTAGAGCACACTATATTTGTCTTACACTTTCATATGTCTGAAGTCAAAGTAGGACTTACCAAGCCAAAATCAAAATGTGGGTAAAGATGTGTGGTATTCATATCCTTGTCCATTTAGGTTGTTGGCAGACTTCAATTTCCTGGGGTTATAGGACTAAGGACCCTGTTTCCTTCTAGCTATTGTTTTGTGGTTATTCTCCATTCTGAGATCTACCCATCTAACTTGACTTAAGGGCCCCTTTGTCTTCAAAGACAACACCACCTGTCAAGTCCTTCTTGTGTATCATCTCTGCTACTGGTTTTTCTATTGTTGAATCTTTCTATCTAACTCATCTGCCTTTCTCTTCCCTTTGAAGGACCGATGTAATTAGAGTGAGCCTCCCATGACAATGCAGGATAATCTTTCCTTCCCAGTTCTTTAACCTTCATTACATCTGCAAAAGTCCCTTTTACCATGTAAGGTAGCATCTTTCCAGGTTCCAATGTTTAGGCTGTTTATCTTATCTTTAGATGTTTATCTTTGAAGTCTTTTGTTTCTGCCTACCATAACAGCTTTTATTTATTCATTGCAGAAAGAATAAAAAATGTATTAATGCATAATAATTCTACAGAAGAGTTAGTTTCATTGTTGCATATTTGTATATGCATAAGGTATTTAGATCAATTTTTTTCCCAGTATCCCCTTTCCCTCTCTTCCTCACTCCACCTGATCCTGTTTCTCTACCCTACTGGTCTTCCTTCTATTTTCATGAAATTCCTTTTCCCCCTCTCTAGCTTTTACATATGAAAGAAAACATATGACTCTTGACTTTTTGAAGCTGGAGTATTTCACTTAACATGATGATTTCCAGTTCCATCATTTTCTTGAAGATGACATAATTTCATACTTTATAATGGAATAAAATTGTGTTGAGTATATATACCACATTTTCTTAATCCATTCATCTATTGACAAACATCTAGGCTGTTTCTATAACTTGACTTTTATGAATTATGCTGCTATAAACATGGGCATGCATGTATCTCTATAGTACAATGACATTAGTTCTTTTCAATAAATACCAGAGTGGTAAAGCTGGAACACACAGTGGTTCTATCCTTGCCTATAAAAGCCACATTCTTATTAGTGTGCAGTGATAGGGCAGAGATTCACAGAGAAATCATGCTAAGAAGAGATTAGTTACCAGTTTATTTAGTATGTTTCTCCAATTTCTTTGTCTAGGATGAGAGAAAAGACAAATGAGGGGCATACACAATATAGATTCAACAATAAACATAGTAATCATTCAATTAATAGGAAATCGTCTGCAACCCAAAAGTTCTCAATAATACCACACTCAGTTGCCTTCCCTCTAATACTCAAAAAATAATCAAATCATCCAATCTCCCACCTAGTTAGATTGATAGAAGCCATCTAGCCCTACGTTATAACAGGTTCCACTTCCCTGTCAATTCAAGAATCATGACATGTTTCACAAGGCAGTCCCAGAATTCCTCCTTACCTCCCACTCTGCACTACTACCCCAGGGTCTTCTGCAGGTCACTTGTCATCATTTTCCCACTGTCACAGCAGTGACATGATTCTCACAGCTCCTCCCCAAGCACAGACCCACACTTTTCTCTTCATTCTCTAAAGTTCAGCAAATATCAGACTATGTGGTTGAGTAAATGAACATAATGCAGGCAGACAAACTTAAACTTAGATATTAATTATATCTCTTTGCTATGTCCTTTACTTACACCCTTATGCAATGATTTCCCCATTGACTATCTCTCCTTTATTGCTCTGCTGCAAGGACCAACCTAGTTGCCACTAGCCAGAGTGTACGTTGCCCAATCCCTTCATACTTGCTTCAGGGATTCTGGCATCCAATGCCTCCAGGCCTCAGGTGTCCTGTCCTTTGGAGGTCCTGGTCTTTAGGAGAGTAAAACACAGAAGGCCTTCCCACAGCACAATTCCATCTCAAAAATGACAATAGCATAATGCCTGGCTGTTCAAGCATCAAGAAAATTTTGGTAATAGCTGGGTCTTGTAGCCATCAATGTTTAAGAAACACAGGTCTTGGCTTGAATCTCAAAGCACTCCCTTGCATTAATTTTTGCATCATTTTTCTCATATAATTATTTCATGTGGAAGGAAACTTGGAGTCCTCCAGGCCAACCCCTCTCTGTATAATGGAAAAACTGAGACCCAGAGAGCAATGCAGTGCACAGCACACAGCTAGTTAGCAATGAATACACAATAATGAGGATTATATATTGTGACTTCTTGTGTGCTATTTTGAAAAACCTTTTCTATTTATAAGAAAACCAAATGACTTTCAATATTCTTCTGTGATTTTCTTTTGCTGCCAAATATTACTGAAAAATCTATGTCATTTTTTGTACATCTGGGGATTTTTCTTGTTCAAACCAAATCTTTAATGCCTTACCACTAAGAACCTAAAATAGAGACACAAATCTACAGCTGCAAAATGAAAAAAGAATACAAATATGTTAACAAAGAAAACTATTTATGTACCAAATATACTTTAGTTACTAAGAAGATAACAAAATGTTATGACAAAGAGGAGGATTATGCCTTTTAAAAATAATATTGATCTTTTCTCCAAAAATAAATATATTACAGATGATATTTATTTTGGAAAATCCAGAAATGTATAATGTATTTTTCATAATTTGACAAAATTGAGATTATTTATGCAAATATTTTAAAAGAATTTATCAATCCTTCAATTTGATTTATATGTCATAATAACTTTTGATACATACCTTTCACTGGAAAATATGTGCGATTCCCCTTGTCCTTTATATTAGAAAATTAAATTACTTCATCTGGTGGGGAATTAATTTTCTTTATTTTATTTTATTTTATTTTTTTTCAGGGAGGATGGCTCTGAGGATCAAACTCAGGGCCTTAAGCAAGTGAGGTAAGTCTTCTACCACTGAGCTGCTTTACCAGCGTCAGAATAAATTTCTTATGGAAACAAAAACAAAATCAAACTATGGAGCAGTGCCAGAGACATCAGTTTCCAGAAACTTCTAGTGAGTCAGCAGTTATTTTAGCCCCCATCATTATCACACCAATCTCTCCAAATCAGACAGTGGAGAGAAGCAATATTCACATAGACTTTACCTAACTTGTAATCTCCACTGTCCACATACTATTAGCTTATTAGAATTCTCAAACACAATAGTCCCACTTATCTGTGATTTTTACCTTCATGGTTTCAGTTATCCATATTTAACCATGGTCCTAAAATATTTAATGCAAAATTCCAGAAATAAACACTATTTAAACTTTAAATAAACTTTATTAGAGTATGTTAGAATTATTCTATTTATTATTAGAATCTCTTACTAATTTATAAGTTGAACTTTGCTATGGGTACATATATATATATAGAAAAAAATCAGTATACACAGGGTTCAGTACTGTATCAGTATAGTACTGACATTCTGGCATTCACTGGGAATCTTGGAACATATCCCTCATGGACAAAGAGGGTTTGTTGTATGTTCATTTCCTATCAACTAATTTTCTCCATCTCCTGATTCCATCATTCCATCATATTAAATTGTGTGGGTAAAGCTAGTATTGCTTATATTATGATAACGTATCTAAATGCTCATATATCTCTTTGAGGTTAGATTATTTCTATTTTACAAGCTTGCTGAACAGAGTAGCTACTCATATGAAGCTGTCAAAGCATTTTAACACTCATTTTTCAGAATAAAATATTTTGCTCTTTATTAGTGATGCATCTCCATAAAGTTGATGGCCCAGGTTATTCTTAAAATTATTTTGTTTCTAAACCTTGGACTTTGTAGAAAGAATTAATTAAAAACATGTATCTGTTTTTAACTGCTAAATTAGATAACAGCTTAATAGCTCAACGGGATTACTTGTGAGACTTATAAGATTTAATTTCCCCCAAGTCTGTTTTTCTTCAGTGATCTATGGCTTTGATTTCAGTTACAAACCCACCAAATTTAGGTCATGGATTTTTATTGTGAACCAGTGTTGCTATCACAGCCAGATACCTAAAGTAGGTAGAGAGAATATGACTTGGTAGGTAAAACTTATCAAAATAAATTAACATATTTCTTGATTTAAAAAAAAAGGTAGGGCTGGGGTTGTAACTCAGTGGTAGAGCACTTGCCTAGCACATTTGAGGCACTGGGTTGGATCCTCAGCACCACATAAAAATAAAAAAATGAAATAAAGGTATTGCATGTCCATCTACCACTAAAGGTATTCTTAAAAAAATAAAAATAAAAGAGGTAAAGAACTGCATCTAGTAGGTAGATCAATTAATATTTAATATTATAATTTTAAATAAAATGATTTTATTTTTATTTGCTAAGTGTTTAACTTTACCAATTCTTGGCCTCATTACACATAAAAATCACCTGGGGAATTACATAAATACCTATCCTCAGGCTCCACCCCCAGAGATTCTTGCTTATTTGGTCTGAGGCAGGGCTCAGACATCAGAAATTTTAAAGCTCCCTAGGTGATTCTAATGTGTGGACAAGATTGAGAATCAGTATGTCTAACTACTAGAACTGAAACTTATTTTTCTCCTCTCAATAATGGCATTGTGTGAAATTGGAGGGACCAGTTCCGGGAGAATGTGGGATATATGAATCATAATTAGACTCTCTAAGTGTCAACCACAGTCTGGGCAGAGAACACCTGTGGAGCAGAGAATTAAAAATGAATGATGGCCTTTGTACCATAATGATAATACCTTCTACTCTCTGGGAAGCTATTAAATACTCCCCTTAAGAATTTTTTTTTCAAAGTTATTTAAAAGTGTCACAAGAGAAAGTACGATGAGGTATTCAAGAAAGCTCTGTGTACTTAACCTGGCAGAGTTTTCTACAGAATATATTGGTATTTTATTTATATGTGCATCATGCAATGAAAGAGGGGAGAATGGAGTTTGCCTGAGAAAGAGAGAAAGCTTTCACATTTGCATTAAATCAAGGAAGTTTGACTTGGCCTAACTATCTCTTATTGCACTTTTCAAATCTTGAGGTCTGTTTGATGCATAAATTTCATAAGAAACTAGCCTCATTTAAATGATAATTTATGTCCTTCGAATACCATTTCCAGCTTTGTTCTTCTGGAACACCCCTGGAGCTGATCAGAACGTGGTGATCCCTTTGTTTTCAAAGGAAACTCTATGTTCACATTCTCACTATGGGGGTTAATAGAGTGAAACTAGAATAGTTCCATAGTGTTTCTTCCAGTTAATGAGGAAAATTTTTTTCTCATACATATATATATACATATATATATATATATATATATATATATATCATGATAGGTAATTGAATTAGTACTGCAGTAGGAAAGGTTTGCTATTTCATACTCCTATAGTTTTTTCTTAACACCATGAAATTAAAGACATGCTAGCATGGAGCTACATATTCCTGATCACTTTCAAATAAGCAATGTAGTATATCATTTCTTTTATGTGCTTTTATACCACATGCTGTGCAAGATAATTGACTCCATGACAGATGTCTATATTTCAGAAGAAAATTTACTTATGAAAGAACAAATATGTATTATTTTAATATAAGGCTATTCATTATGTGGCCCACAAGGTAATTTTTGATGACTTGTAAATTGAAATTAATATTTTCTTTTGTCATTCTGTATATGTATAAGCAAATGTGACTGTTTGAGTCAATCAATTTGAAGCTTATTTTACTATATCAGTATAATGTTGTGTTCTTAATCAAGGTTGGGTACTCTTAAATTGTGTTTGAAGTGCTGTAGAATGAGGAAGGACTCTCTTTTAAATCTTTTCAGAAAAGCCTGTGGACCTGAGCATTTCTCAAGTTGCCCAGCATAAGGTTCAGACAATCAGATCCATCCTTACAATGAATGGTATAGCTATCTGAAAGGTGTAAAAATAAGAGGTATGAAAAAAGAGTCTTTATGAATCTGTCTGTACTCTCTCAATTCTGCTTGAAAGATCACTCTTTTTCAAGACAAACACTAGTAGGAGGGGATAGCATCTGAAGTTCCTAAAGGTTTTGTATGAGGTAGATTGGCTTGGAGACCTAGGTGGGCAAATTGGAAAACAAACAAAACAAAACAAAACACCAAAAAACAAAAAGCAGAGCTGGTCATGGTGGTGCGTGTTTGTAATCCCAGTGACCTGAAAGACTGAGGCAGGAGGATCACAAGTTTGAGATGATCCTTAGTAACTTTGCAAGACCCTCAGCAACTTAAGGAAGATCCTTTCTTAAAATAGAAAGAAAAAGGACTGCAGATGTAACTCTGTGCCCACCTCAGTTCAATCACCAGTACCAAAAAAAAAAAAAAAAAAAAAAGAAAAAGAAAAAGAAAAAAAAATTTATGGAGGAATGAATGTATATCTCCATGTACTTTGAAACACTGCCTAAGACAATGTTGTTGCCCATAAATAAACGTTCCCATTCTTTATAGCTACAGGAATTTTTCTCAGGAAAAACTGGACCTTTTATCCCCATGAGCTGACTACATAGTTTTTGCAATAAGACTACACATACTATTAATACAAAATTAAATTAATGGAGAGATTCTCATATTCAGAAAGGATCTAAGTTTAATAAGATCCTTTTCAGGGATGATATTCCTTTTAATAAAAGAGTGAGAAACTTTGTTCAGACCAGCCTCTTCTGGCCTCTTGAACTTTCAGTGTCCTAGCCTTTTTTATTATTCAATAAAGGAAGTAAAGGAAGAAAAAGAAAGTTTACAATTAAGTTGGGTGTAGTCTTTTTGAAAGTAAAACTGGGCCATTAACCATTGTTTCTGTGGGGCACTTTAGAGTCAGAGGCAATCTCAGGTGGATAGAACCCTGAGAACATAAGGAAAGGTGACTTCTCACCCACAGTGGATGCTAAATTCATGTTAATGTCTGGCCTGTGCACAGACTGAAATGCCCTGAGGTTGTGTAACTACCAGGCTCTGGGCTTGGGGACAGATTTGATTAGGCACAGGACTGGTTTGGTTAGGCACAGGACTGGTTCTCTGACAAAGCTGTGGCTGTGCTAACCAGGACTTGAAAGTATGAGAAATGGTTACCATCAGGTTACACTTAGAAGTTTTATTTGAGCCTCTCTCCCACATTTAAAACTGCAGTCATCCATTGAATAGGAAAATTGTCTTGAAACCAAAATGCACTGAATTGAACTTGAAAAGTGACAAATCAACAGCGAGGGACTTCTACTTATCCATATTTTATCCTGTCACCAAAAAATGACTTAATTTTTTAATAGGAGATAAAGGCATGCAAATTTATTAACGGTGCATACCCTTAGTGATTAACCCATAACTTCAGATTTATGGGAGAGTTTCAAGTGTTCGTTTTCCTTTATAATTCAGGCCAGTGGGAAGGGAAAAGTGATCTAAGAGATGCCTAAAGTTGAACAGTCCAGGGAAGCAGGCAACTGATGAAGCTCTGTGCCTTCTTGCAGCCTTTTTTACCTTCAGTTTCTAGAATGAATTTCTCATCGCTGGCTATGAGCCTGCCTTGGAATTTAGGTCGAGAAGTGGAG
The DNA here is from genome assembly GCA_020662805.1 of Glaucomys volans. NCBI lineage: Eukaryota > Metazoa > Chordata > Mammalia > Rodentia > Sciuridae > Glaucomys > Glaucomys volans. The sequence continues at coordinate 800,799 of JAJEJO010000127.1, read as the reverse complement.
ATCCAGGAGGCCTGTTCTAGGCCCCACTAGTTTATCCTTGCCTACGCACAACTCCTGGAAAGTCTGTTGGGAGCCAGTCCAGATTTGCCACTGCAAGAATGGGTGGTTTCCCAAGGGCGATATGGGTTTTCTTTCCGGGAACTTTCGAAGGGTTTGAGGAATCGGCCTCATTCCCCCAAGGCTATCCTCCTTAAGTTGGCACTTTCCTTGCTTCTCCTCCAACCACTGGCTTCATCCTCATCTTCTTCAATGTCCCTCCTCTCAGCCTCCCCCAGCTCTGCCCGGCTCCAGACTGGCATAGCATGCAGATGGCATGACAGAGCTTGGGAAAAAGGGAGGATAAAACTCTGGGAGAAAGAGAAGCGGCTGGCACTGGGGAGAGAAGAGCAGCGATAAATAAAGTAGTTACCTACCTGCAGAAGGGGAGAAGCAAATACCTGCCCGCAATTAAATGCATATCAATTTGTGTGTGTGTGTGGCAGGGTTGGGGGGGATGGTTGTCAGTAACGCACATTATCAAGTTTGCCTGGTTTCCTTGCTCCCAGTTTAGGTGTAGAGGGGATTGTGTGTGCGAGCTGGGCGCTTGTCAGGGTTAAGGTTTCTCAGAAAAAGATGTGCCCATGGAGGTGGGAAGCCAGGCTAGAAAGGCACCTCCGCCCTCCCGGCCCTTTGGTACAGACAGGGAAGTACTGCATAGACCTAAGCGAGGTGGCCTGAATCCGGGGACCGAGCTATGGGAGCGTATATAGAAACACTCCTGTAGTGTATATAGTGGTGTGTATACAAAATCCATCTCTTCCAAGGGTTCAGACCCGGTGTCTGAACTGCCAGTTCCGCGTACTCTTTGGACGAGCCCTAGTTCTGAGCCAGAGCCCGTGGTGAGGGTCCTTCGTTTCCTCGGGAATCGTCCTCCCAACCCGGAGCAGAGCGGAGGGAGAGCCGGACATTTTCCTCGGCCTCTCTCCTGGCAGCTGACGTGGCTACTTCACAGGGCGGCTTTTAGGGACAGTGACTCGGGCGGGTCAAAGAGAGACTTTCAGGCTGGGCCTTCATTCGTCCCTGGGGCCCTGGGGCGAGAGTTCTAGCTCGTGGCCACCTCCTGCCGGCACGTGAGTCCAGACACCTACGGCACCCTGCTCCCAGGAAAGCTGCGCGAGACGCGGGGAGACTCCTCTGGGCTGTTCTCCAGCCCGCGGGCCCCGCGCGCAGAGGGGCAGAGGCGGAGCTGAGCGGCGGGCGCGGGGCGGGACCGGAGCCGCCCCGGGGGAGGGACCGGGAGCTGCCCGGGAGTCGAGGGCGAGCAGCGGGCCGGGGTGGGCCCCGCGCGCGCCGGGAGGAGGGAGTGCCCGCCACCGCCGCGGTCGCCGCGTGCTCAGCTGTCCCCGCCCAGGGACCCGGAGCCTCCAACTAACTCCGCCCGCCGCTCCGCCGCCCGCTGGCTCCGGCTTTCGTCCCGCACCGATCCCGCGGTCGCGCAGGTTGGTGCTGCTGCCGCCGCGGGGCGGACAGGGCAAGGATGAGGGTGGGGGCGCGGAAGGGGGTGCGGGAAGTTGGGCAGATGCTGGGCCTGGGACGAACATCCTGCTTCAGTTGCCTCCGCCTTCTGGCGCCCGAGGCTGTAGTCGATTTCCTCCGGGGCTACCGGGTCGGGGGATCCAGCGTCCACCGAGCCTCCATTCCCCAAACCTGTCTCTGACGATCCGTCAGCACCACTAGTTCCCTGGGCGGTATGTGAGGGATCACCCTCCCCTACTGTCCTCACCTTCGCACTTCTCCTTGTGTCCTCACCCTACGCCTTTTCTGCCCCCAATTTGGACAACTCTCCGCAACCGCGGGAAAGCCCCCAGTCTCTTTGGTCGGTCCTTGAGACTAGTTTGGGGCCGGTAGGGGCCGTCGCGCAGGTAGAGAGCAGCGGAGTGGAGAAGCGACCTGGGGTGCTGGAGTACGGGCGAGTGCCGGGAAGCGTGGAAATTCCCTGTCCTCCCCTTTACTGTGCCCGCCCAGCTCTGCTCTTCCTGCGATTTCTCCAGCCTTAAGAGTATGTGTAATACACCGGAGAAGGGCGATCGTTGAGGCAGAATGGAAAGTATCCGCCACTTCAGCTACTAGTTAAGACTGGCTTCAGTTATCTTCCATCTGTGTGGCCTGTGACCCTATACATCGGAACTTAAGTGTTGTCATCAGCAACCTGCGCAGCTACTCTGCCCGCCCCTGAGGGCCCTTGTGGAGATTCAGTGGGACGATTTAGGGGTATTATATGGTTTATGAGCCAGGTCTTTTGTCTGCTGAAACTGCATGCTGGCCGATATTGTGTCCTAATTCTGAGTTCAGGTCGTTTGACTGAGATGTGATTATGTTTCCCTAGATGTTTTGGCCAGGTTTCCTCTGTTGGGCTAAAAGACAGGTGTTCTTGTTGGAACTTTAGGTCTTTGGGGTTCAGATTTGAAATCATCCCTTTAGGGTTCAGATTTGAAATCGTCCCTTTCTCAGCACACCCTATGTACAAAACTTATACATCTTATACCAATATGGTCATAGACATTTAAATAACAGGAAGATCTTATTGATCTCAGTCCTTGGAAATAAGAACTTCACTTCAGATACTTTCTATTCTTTACAATGACTTTTGTATCCTAGATTTAAATTTACTGTTAGTGTTCATAATTCTGGAAGGAGACCTTCATGTTCATGAAATGATTTCAGACAGCTCAAACTAAGTGTGATGTATCCTGTGTCAAGTTTCAGTTAATCACAGGCGCAAGAAACAGTGAAAAGCTAGAAAATGGCCAGAGAATAGCATCTTTAGACTTGGTATTAAATGACCAAGTCCTGTTGTTTATGCATTCCTAATTTAATAAACAATCTCATGAGTTCCTATATTGTGCAAGGCGCTTTGCTCTGTGCTTTACAGATTGAAAATTATGGAATGTGATCCTTGCCCTAAAGGGCCTTCCACTCTAAATTGGAGACATTATTTTACATTTTATGTGAAAATCAAACATTCTAATAACTATGTGGCAAATAGAATGCTAAGAATGCATTCTATAAGGCACTTTTAGATCATAATTTGGTGACTCTGCTTGGTAGAGTGGAGCAAATATCAGATTTCCTAAGGAGGTGCTTTCTTTTATCTATCTCTCTGCCACTGAGCTACATTCCTAGCCACATATTAATAATATATGGGAGGCATTTTGCTTTTTTTATTTTTTAATTTGTTCTAATTAGTTATACATGATAGTAGAATGCCTTTTGACACATTGTACACAAATGAAGCACAACTTCTCATTCCTCTGGCTGTACATGGTGCAGTCACATAGATAGTGTAATCATGCATGGATATAGGGTAATAATGTTGGTCTTTTTCCACTGAATGGGAGATATTTCTAGAATAAAATTTCAAATGCTTCTACTTATCAAATATAGGTACACTTGGAAATCAATTCTTTTTTTTTTTTTTTTTTAAGAATACAAGCTTGGAAAAAGCATCCTAAATATGTATTGTTGGTCATCAAATATTAAATTGCTATAGTAATTTCAATCCTGAATTCACTAAACAAATCAATAAATTTATGGGACCTACATGCAATTTTTTTCTTAGCTTTTTGGGAAAGGAAATTTTAATGGCTAGAAAAGTATTTGGAGATTATTTGTAAAATTTTTGTTTGTTTTATCCATCCCCCCTTCCTTTTTCCTGAATAAAATTTTTAATTGGCTGGAATTTGAACACTTAAATGCCTAGTGGATGTTAAATTGACTCTGGGAGTTTGAATTAAAAAATTAAGACACAGTAGTGAAAGTTTGTTTTTAAAACCACTTCTTTATTTGACTTAGGGCAAAGGATGAACAAGAATTCCATCTGGAAAAAATTGATCAGGCTTTTTTCCTTCCAGCTAGGTTGTATTTCACATGACTCAATGACATTTCTGATGTTTTCACCTACTGGCTTTGTTGAGTTTCTTAGGGGTTTCATACCACTGAGCTTTTGAGAGCTTTGATTGAGTGCACACAGTAAGGCATGGCAGGCTGAGGGACAGGCTGAGGGGCAGTCTGAGGGAGATAGTCATCATTTTACACTTGGCCTTACTGTGCAGTAACTTTGTTTTTCTGTTTGCGGAATGAGATTAAAGATTCTTGTCACTGCCCTGGAAACTGTGATTTGGTATAATAGTCATGAATATTGAGCCAGAGAGTTTCGTTATATGTAAGAACTTTCTTCACCTCTAACTCTTTTAGGGAAGAGCTAATTTTTAAAACTGCATAAAAATATCTCAAAAAATAGACTGTGAATAAAGTTGTTGTTAGTGTCAGTACTTCTTGGGTCTTCTGGGAGAAATTTTAGACATCTAGTATCTCTTACTATTTACTGTACTATTGTGGACCTTTATTTTATTCAGGGTTGAACAACTAGTTGGTGGTAGGAGTAGGACTGTAATTCCAGTTGATTGATAAATAGTTCTGTGGTTTACCCTTATACTGTGGGACCTTATCTCTTTTGTGGCACATTTAAAAATCTCAAGCCGGCACGGTGGCGCACGCCTGTAATCCCAGCACTTGGGAGGCTGAGGCAGGAAGATTGTGAGTTCAAAGCCAGCCTCAGCAACTTAGTGAGGCCCTAAGCAACTCAGTGAGACACTGTCTCTAAATAAAAAATACAAAATAGGGCTGGGGATGTGGCTCAGTGGTTGAGTGCCCCTGGGTTCAATCCCCAGTACCTAAATAAATAAATAAATAAATAAATCTCCATTTTTAAATTGTATTTGGTTAAGGATTTTCTTTGGGTTCTGATGGGCCTGACTTTGAGTTCTCCCAAGTTATTTGCCTGCTAATTTAACTTACTTAATTTCTCAAATCCTCAGTTTTCTCATCTCCCAAATAAGAATAATGGAAGTACTTACCTTAAAGGACTGTTGTAGGGATTAATGAGCTAATCCATGAGAAGTGCTTAGCTCACTGCCTGTTTTCTTGTGCATAGATACTTCTGTGCTATACAGTGCAGTGGGGGTAACGGTATTTCATAGGCCCAAATTTTGAAAATATATAATATTTAAAAATGCATACACTTACACATATTCCAAATAATTTGAAGCAGCCCTTCTTCAGCCAATTCGTGTCCATTTTTTATTGAACAAGTGCTTATTGAAGCCAGATATAGTGGCACTCACCTGTAATCCTAACCAGGAAGATCACAAGTTTGAGGCCAGTGTGGGCAATTTAGTGAGACCCTATCTCAAAATAAAGTTTTTCAAAAGGTGAATATGGATCACTTCTCTAGCATGTTCAGGGCCCTAGGTTTAGTCCCCAGTAACACCCTGGGTTTGTTTAGTGCCCAGCATCACCCAAACCCAATAACAATGTTAACAAGGCCAATTAGTGTTTATGAGTTTTGTGTGTTTGGCTCTTTCCTAAGCACTAGCATACAATGATGTCTGAGACTGACATAGTTGCTCCTCAATGACCTAAAAGTCTAGCAATGGATGCCTATTTATTAGCATTTTTATAAAACTATGTTATCTGTGCCACAATAGGGATAGTGTAGGGAATCACAGAAGACATGGGGGATATTAGGGTCCTTGGTGGGTGAGCATAATACACCTAATCATCTCATCCTGGTTGGGTTGGTGGTGGTCAGTGGTCAAGGAAAATAATCCTAGAGGATATGAATTCACTAAGATTTGAAGCAGCTTAAGAATTTGGAGGGTTGAAAGAGTGTTCCATCTAGATCAAGGGGACATTAGATTAGAAGTCAGGTGAATAAAATATAAGAATACATTTAAAAAGGGGGGAGCAGAAGGGAGATGTATGGCAACCTGAAGAATCCAGATTTTGTTTAAAAGGAACAGTAGATACTCATCTTTAGCCAAGTTTTGTCAGGTTGGGATGTAGGCCAAGTGTTGCCAGATGCCCAGATTTTAAAAGAGGAGCTTAAAATTCACATTTTATAATTATGAATCTCCCAAAATGTGAAATGGCCCAAATGCTTTTTAAACTATTATATGAACCAAGCCAGACAAATTTGTAGTTGGATTTCAATCCAAAGCCACCATTTTATCATCTCTGCATTTAAGGGAGAAAAAGTTTAATGTGACCAAAGGAATGAATCTTAGAAGGACAAATAAGGGAAGTGTCTACATAAAGAGACAGCATTACATCATTCAGGGACTTGTTGAACTTGCTGAGGCAGGCAATGTGTGACATAGAAAGGACAGTAGGTGACATCAAAGATTGAAACAGGAGTGCCACAATTAGATTTATATCTCATGATAAATTCTGGTTACTGTATACACAATGCCTGAGAGAAGGAAATAGATGAAGCAGGATAACCATTTGGGAAATTTTCAGAAGTCCTAGCAAGAATTAACTATAGTTACAAGCAGGATATTCAAGCAAGATGGAACAAGATGGGTAGATTTCAGAGGTGTGTATAATACTAACACTGTTGGAGACCACTCTCCATTAATCACTTAGATTTGTGTATGTCTTATGAACAAAGGAAGTTATTGCTTTCATTGTAGACTTTCTTCTCAAGGCCATTTAGATGTTAGAAAGCCTTGGAAGATAGAAGTCTTTTTTTTTTTTTTTTTTCCTCCTTTGGAGCAAAAGGCAGCTAGGCATATTATCCAGTATAAAAGATACAGATACCATAAGCCCAGGGTTCAAATTATTTAGTATACGGGTGTCACCTGTCCCCTCACATCATCCTGTGAGAATTGGGTGTGTCAGGGAATTGGCACAGCTATGCTCCTACACCTATTACTATTGTTTTTATGAGTAACATAGTCCTTTGTCTCTGATCTCAGAAACTTGTGTCTTCTCCCAACGTCTGTGAAACTGTGGCATGCTAATTTATTGGCTTGCAAGTAGGATAAAATCTTAAATCCTTAACAGTTTTCAGGAGCCTCTAGCCACATTGTCTGTTTTAATTTAAATTAATTAAAATGTAATGAAATTTAAAATGTCAATTCTTCAGTTGTACCACCATGTTTCAACTGCCTAATAGCCACACATGTTGAGTGGTTACTGTACTAGGTAGAACAGACAGAGAATATTTCTGTGACTGGAGAAAGTTCTGTTGGATATTACTTATTTAAAACTTCAGATTTGTGTGTGTGTGTGTGTGTGTGTGTGTACTGATGGGTGAATAGAGGCAATAGAAGTTAATGACTTTTGACAACATAAGCATGGTGCTAGTCTTCATGTTAAGATTCACAGGTGTTCTTGTAAATAGAGGATATATTTCAATTTGGATATTATATATAGTTTGGGGAAAAAGGTACAGATTTCTCTACACTGTCCATTTGAGGATGTGTGGCAACAGAAGTTCCACATATATATGGTGTTACTCAAAATCATGTGACTGAGATTAGGATGTGTGCTAAAAAAAAAGAGTTTGAATTTCTGAACACTATCTTGAGCTTCCTCCACTAGCTTTCCTAAGCACAAAAGGATAAGAGTCTCATATTAGCAGTGAGGTTCTAGAACAAGCCAATCCAATGGCACCCAGACAGAATATGCTGCACCTGAGCTTTTCTGGCCTGGACTCACTTACAGAAGGGAAGACAGGAACAAGATTCCCAGATGGCTTTTGATCAGGAAGTTTAAGAAGACAGAATCAAGAAAGAAGGGAACTGGACTCAGAAAATTAAAGGTGTAATATTTTAAAGCCTAATGTTAAATGACACAGCAGAGTTGTTAGGAAACGCCAAGAAACAAAAGCAGTCCTTGCATGTTCCTTTATAGATGGCGGAAGCTCATTATTGTGAGGGCATGGACCATGAGTACTGGGAAACGAAAGCACAAAGAATGAGAGCCCAGCTCAAACCATAACTACAGCCAGGAAAGACAGTTTTTACCTGCACTGAGTTTGCTGTGGACTTCTAGGCAGATACAACACAAACAAAACAAAGGATAGTGGTAGAAATACATCAAAGTGACAGCCGAGGACCTTATGAAGGAATCCTGCCACCATCTGTTATATCCATGGCTAAAACTGCCCTATCATAAATTTCAGATATTGGGGATTTCATAAGCCTATGCAAAAAAAGTTTACTTCTAAATAATACTTAGTGGTAATGCAGCCAAATTTTTTTTATATGAGGACTAATCAAAACTTCCAAAAATCTGAGTTTTAAAAGACGATAGAAGTTGAATTTATTTTTTTAAGCACTTACATACATAACCCAGAATTTATGAAGGCTGTCACCTTTTAGAACTCTTGAGCGAAACCTTTATAAAGAGATAAGTTTATTTTGAAGCAGCATGATAATTATTTGCATGTAACTGGAGCCTTCTGTAGTGTTCAAAGAAAACTGGTGTAGTTACAAATGAACTTCTTGTTTAGTAATTGTCAAGAAATCCTTGTTTTCAGAGGTAATCCTCAAATTTCAGTAAATTTGGGAAGAGCAGAGGTCATATGCTAACAGGGTTTGTACCAATATAGACTCCTTGCATAAAGCCAGCAGTTGTTAGTGAGATTTTACTTCATTTAGTTTTAAAATGCTGCCTTATTAAATGTACTTTTTTCCATTGTGAATTTTGGAAGCTCCTTTCTGTAGGGATGGTAAAGGCCTGTTATTTCTCCTACAATCCCCCTTCTAACCCCCTAAATCTGTCCAGTGAGTTGTCCAATGTGCTTTCATTTTTCCTTTCAGTTTTGTTAGCCACAGTTCTTATCCGTGCTTTAGGCTTGTATTTCCTTGTGCCTCCATTCTTGTCATATAAACGGCATGAAATTGGAAATACTCGTTGTCTGTTGTATTTTTGAAGATCAGAATTTTCACCAACTTCATGCTGTCCTTTCTCAGGCAGGGTGTGATGACTAAGTCATCTTTGGAAAACGGATTCCAGTAAAACTGGAGTATGCTGTTGAAACTGCTGGTGCCCTCCTCAAAAATAAAACCAGGAGACTTGCTGTTTATTGCATGAGTCACTGATGAGTTCAGATGAAAGGAAACAGATTTTTTTTTCCACACTCATCAGTGTTCCATCTTATTTTAAAAGAAGCTGAAAATAAGGAAATAAAAGTAAACTAATAAGCTCTTTCTTTCCCCCCAGAGAATTTAGAATTATAAAGATTCTAATGTTTTGGGAATGAAGCAGTAACAACAGAGGTTAAAAAAATCAGGTCTTGTCCTTTAACCCATGTAGTGCTCAGAACTTTTTAGTGTGTACATTTTCTCAAGCTGCACATGAGTAACTTTAATCAGGAGCAAACTGGGTTCTTTCTATTATATGCCATTTTCTCCATGGCCCTTGCCTCACTTAGCTATTACTGCATGCCTAATCGACCACAGTGAAATGTCTTTAAAACATTTTCCAGGGAACTAAGGACTTTTGGGAGATTTTTATATATATATATACATATATATAGGAAAATGCTAAGGAGAGGAAAGTTTGGATGGTTTCTCTGGATAGATAAATGTTTCCAGAACAGACTGATGAGTTAAGGAGCTGTGAATAGGATATGTAAATGTAACCTTTCACCTAGTTACTGTCACTACCTAAGTCATAATTAAATTGTTTGAACTCGTTCTTGTCTAGTTCCTTAATGAAACAGATTGTCTTAGGTCCATTATTTTCCAGTCAATAGACAGGGCTGTACCAAAGTTTGCATTGTCCTAGGCTTCCCATCTTTTGTTTTAGTAGTAGCTCACTGTCATATAATAGGTTGTCACTAATATCTTTGCCTTTAGCTGTAACTTCAGTATTTGCAGAAAGTTTTTATATCTGTGTATTTGACATTGACATTGATTTCAGCACTTTGGTTTCCAGTAAAGTATCTTCTTTCATTTATTCAACAGATATTTATTCAATGGCAGCAATGTGTGAACCTCTATTTTTTGTTGTTGTTGTTGTTCCTGGGGGTCAAACCCAGGCTCTTGCACATGCTTGGCAAGTGTTCTACCACAAAGCTACATTCCTACTGTGAACCACTCTGCTTGATTCTAAAGATGTGACAGTGAGCAAAGAATTCATGGTCTGTGCTATTCTGGAGTGAAGAGTCCATGAAGAAGACACTCACTAATTAGACACCACAATAACAATGACTGGTAACTACGTAGTTACAAACAAAGGTAAATGCTCTAAAATATAGCAATTTGATTTCATGAGTTTGCATGATAGAAACCTAAGGCATTGACATTTGATGAATACGTGAAGTGTGAGTAGAAGAATATGAGAAAGGGTGGGAAGAAGAGTCTTCCGGAAAGCAGAGGGAACTATCCTTTGTGCAAAGGATCTGTTACAGAAAGGAAGAAGTTCAAATCAACTAACTGAGGAAAATCAAAAGGAGAGTTGAGTTAGATAAGGCTGCACCTAGGCTGAGGCCCATCCATGCAGGGTCTTGCTGTCCATGTTAAGAATTTAGTTTGCATCCTGATGACAATAGTTAATGCTGGTGACTTGTGATTTCTGTTTGATGAGTTTTCCTGTGGATGAATAAGTTGGAAGGGTGCCTGAATGTCAGTGGGAAGAGGTTGGGTGACTGCTGCCTTAATCCAAGAGGAAAAGATGGCATGAACTGATGGTGCATACTGAAAAAGAGCTACTGAAGATGAATCAAAAATAATTTAGGGTATTATATCACTTGAACTTGGGAGTAGGATGGGATGTTTTTATTCACTGAACAAACATTTTAGTGAGTTCCTAATTAATACAGAGCTCTGTGCCAGGCTCTGGGAATAAAATTTTGAACAAGACATACAAGATCTTTGTATTCTTGAACTTATGCATTCATAGGAGTGACAGATAATCATTAAAATATAGTTTTGGGTAATAATAAGTCCCATAAAGGAAGGGAAATGCAGTAGTATAATGGAATGGAGAATGGCAGGGGAGGTCCTTCTTAGGATAACAAAAGAGACATTTCTGAAGAAGTAGTATTTGAGCAAAGACCTAAATCAAGTAGGGGAACTAACCATTGCAAAGAGCCTCTGCCTCACAGAGGGAATAAATACAAGGTGTCCAGGCTGGCACAAGAGGGACCTTGCCATCAGCCAAAGACTACTTAAAGGCCAGTGTATTCAGAAATATGGGATTGAGGGGGGAAAAGGTATCAAGGATGTCTTGCCAGTAGCTGAAACTGAACACATCTAAATAGATGTCTCTTCAGTCCTAAGAATTTTTTCCTGAGCCACATACTACACCAGCCCCAATACCATGTTGTTCTGCCACTCAAGTGGTTTTAACGTAGCTGCTAGAAAAGCCTCCTTTATCATATCACACCCTGCTCAAGAACTGGCAGTGAGAACTACATTTCCATCCCATTGACCATGACATGTCATCAGTGCAATTGAAGGACCCCAATCTCTTTCAACCCCATTTCCCATTACAACCCTTCCTCAACTTTTGCAGTGAGCCGAGCATAGGCCTTCCTGCAGTGTTTGTTTAGGCTTCCTCATAATTCATTTTTTTTTCTCCTTGGCATTGCATTTATTCATCATGGAGCCTCTTTTCTTTCTACAGTCTATTTCCATCTCTTCCTTGGAGGCTTAGTATCACAAGTTAGAGGTTGCTTTTTCTACCAATTTCTTCTGATTTATTCCATCTTACCATAATTGTTGAGCCCCTTAGCCTGCTCAGTCTGTGATACTATTTTTGTCTTTCTTCCCTGAGCCACTTGAAGAGGCACTACTTTTGAAGTGCCACCAGTGTTTCAAGTTAAAATATTTATGAGTAAATTCTCTCTGGAAAAGATTTGGCACCACTACTTGCTTTGCCATGTAGATAGAGGATTGAAGGGAAAATTCACCTCTACTCTCTGAAGGTTTGCTGGAATAAACTGACAAAGGTTAAATAGGAGAGAAGGCCTACAAATTTATTATTGTGCAAAAGGGGAAAAATCATAGCATGGGTATAATTTCAGGACTGTGATTACCCACTGGCCCCAAATTATTCACAAAGTTATGTGCCCCCTTTTCTACATGGAGAGAGAGAACAGGGAATGTAGACCTGAATTTTGAAGGCTTATAATTGGTTATTGAGGAAATGAATGTAGATAGTCTCTTTGGAATTTGAATGAGTTCAAAGGACAGACATTATCTTGTAATGGAAGTAGGTCCAGTTATGGTTATATTCCTTGGTATGCTTTTCCAAGATAGATAGTTGGCTTTCAGGATGGGGATGGAGAACAGTCTATTCTTAATGCAGATTAGGAAATTCCATAGACTTTCTCATTACACATGGGTGAGCAGAAGCAATACAAGATTTTCTTTTGGATCAAGTGTTCAGCAAGCTCAACATATCATATTAGGGATGTTATGTTTAGCTATGAGGTGTCCCCTAAAAGTCCATGTGTGAGACAATGCAAGGTTTAGAGGGGAAATGAATGAGTTTTGTTAGCCTTAATCTAATCAGTGCATTAATCCCCTAATAGAAGTTAACTGGATGGTAACTGTAGGCAAGTAGGGTGTGCCTGGAGGAGATGGGTCATTGAGGGCATGCCTCTGGGGTATATATTTTGTCCCTGGGAGTGGTGCTTTCTCTGCTTCCTGATTGTCATTGTCCTGGGCTGCTTTGCTTTATTGCACCCTTCTTCCTTGATGTTTGGTCTCACCTTGGGCCAAGAACAATAAAGTTGACCATCTATGTACTGAGACTCCTGAAACTATGAGCCCTAAATAAACTTTTTCGCCTGTACATCATTCTCATTAGGTCTTTTGGTTACAGTGGTGAAGAGCTGACTAAAACAAGGTGGTATTCCTTCCTGGGGGGAAAAAATGGACATTGAGCAAACATTCAGTTCTTTGAGAATCATGTTCCTTTTCAATAAAATGAAGATAATAATCCTCCTCTTTTACATTCCCAGTGTACAGGGAGGAGTAAAGTACAACATGTAGAATGTGTTTTAAGCAAATGCAAGACATTGTTTTCAATATTTTAGGGAGCATATTTCCTATCCCCATCTGACCTGCAGGTTTTTCACACCTCTTCTGACAGTGTGGCATCATATGGGTGCTGCAGGAATTCTGTGGTGCATCTGGTGCTTCCAGGCACACTGTGCAAGCTTTGGTCAACTCCATCTGCAGCATATATTAGTTTCCTGAGGCTACTGGAACAAAGTACCAAAAATTGAGTAGCTTAAACAACTGAAACGTATTGCCTCATAGTTCTGGAGTCTAGAAGTCAGCTGTGGTTTGAGAGTGTCCTCCAAAGAACATGTGTTGGGAACAAACCACCCTACAGTAGTGTTGGGAGGTGGGACCTCAAGGAGGTGGGACCTCACAAGTACTTAAGTCCTGACTGCTACCCCTTAAATGGCATTTATAGAGGAGTTTGAGGCTGTGAGTTCAATCTCTTACTTTCTCTAGCTCTCTCTCATCCACTCACTTTCCACCATGGTATGATAGAACAAGAAGCACTTTGCTATTGGACTTCCCAGCCTCCAGATCTATGAGAAGTAAATTTCTCTTTATGAATGTCCTAGTCTGTGGTACTTCTGTTATAGCAACACAAAACAAACTAATACAAAACCCAAGGTCTACATACTGCAGTTAATTCCTTCTGAGGTCAGTGAGAGAATTTGTACTATTCCTCTTTCCTGCCTCTGGCAGTCTCAGGTGTTCCTTTCTTTCTGTTTCTCCACATCACCATTACGGTCTTTCTTCTCTGCGTGTCTGCCTCTTTGTTCAAGTTTCCCCTTCTTATAAATTATATAGTCATATTGGATTATAGCTCACTCTAATTGACCTCTTCTTAACTTGATCAATCAACAAAGACCCAATTTACACTGGTACTGCAAGTTAAGTCTTGAACATCTTTTGGGGGACACAATTTAACACAAATCAACATGGTGCAATAACTCAGTAAGCATGATAAGTTAGTTCTGTGTGAATTAGTCCCAAATCACTAAAGTGATTCATAAAGGGGAATAACTAGGTAAAGAGCTATGATACAGCATATGATATATACGATATAGAGCAAAATAAGCAAGATACTTGATAAAAATTACATGTAAGATTCTGTATGCTCATATTTACTTAGAATTATGCAAGTTGTGTTAATTTTAAATTGGTATAAATTAGAGTAGAGAAGTCTGGCCAAGAAAAAAGAACAAAAGAACCTATTCATTTTTCTTCCAAATTTTAATAGTATGTTCAATTATTATACTTATGTCAGTGGAAAAATATACAAGTTGGGTGCTTAGTCATATAATCTTTATGTGACTTTTTGTATTTGAATTATTTTAGTGCTGCAATTGGTTTTTTGACCCTCTGTGCTTTTCTGTCACTTTCTGAAAGGCCACAGAGTATCTTCTGAACACAGACTGACCCCTCTCTGCAAACACCCAGAAGGTGAATGGCTTGAAACTTATGAGAGGCCTTGGTCTTAGTTGATAAAAACTCATTCCTCTCTTAGACTTAAAAATCTCATTACCATTATGTACTTTTGTATCAGTTACTTTTTGTTTGTTTTTATTTTGTGTTATTTTTAAGTAATGCAGATAGAGTTTGATATATTTTGATCTGTTGATATTGAAGAATATAGAAGCACTTCTTTTGTGAAGTTTTATCCAGACTTGGCAGCAAGAAGTTCCATTTTACCTGGCAAGCATGAATTGATCTTCATAGGACCTCTAATTCTGGCATTAGGACAGCTTCTTGGCGTTGGAAATGTACCTGAATCTGATGTGCTATTTCCTTTGCACCTGGCTGACCAGTTTAAAAGTTTAACTGTTTTTTATTTTTAACAGACTGGCACATAGATCACATCTGAGAAGGCTATTATAGGAAGTCATTCAGATTTAGTGAATAGAAATTGGATACTTGACCTTTACCTTGAAAAGTGGCTGTTTTGTTGTCAACCAGAAGAGCATTCTTAGTGCATTTCCTACATTCCAATAGCTATGTGCTATGGAAGGTTTATAATTGCTGTACTTTTCTTAATTTTGTTTCATTATTGCTGCTGCATGGAGATATTCACTAAAGCTTTATTCCTGCTTATTGTTTTTTATAAAAAATTAAAAACAAGCAATGAATTTCAGATTTCACAGCTATTGTAGAAATAAATTTCTTCTTGGTATCCTATCAAGGAGCTGTTACCTAGGGAATAACCATTTTGATTTTAATCTTTCAAACCTAACACAACACCTGTTTTGTTTTGTTTTTTAAACTATAAAGGAATGAAAGAATGATATAGTAAGGACTATATAATGATCAGGGCATTAAATATTTGCTTCATCATCCTTCCTTGCTTTTAGGTAAAGTTTTTGATGTAAATAGTTTCCCTTCTAAACACAAATACAAAAAGGTCAAAATAGTACTTGAAGTGTTGATAACATCAGCCATAAAATGTGGTGAAGAAGGTGATTTGTTATGGAGTTTCCTGGACCTGTGGGGAGATACAGGCAGGATATTTAAAATAGAACATATTTGTTCCTGGTGCCAGGAAAAACCATTTAAAATTTTTTGTTTTTACAATTGTCCATTGTTATTACAAAGTGAACTATTAATATATATGTACATATGTACATATTTTTTTCTTTATTTCTCT
Source organism: Glaucomys volans (assembly GCA_020662805.1). Taxonomy (NCBI): domain Eukaryota; kingdom Metazoa; phylum Chordata; class Mammalia; order Rodentia; family Sciuridae; genus Glaucomys; species Glaucomys volans. The sequence goes on along the minus strand of JAJEJO010000127.1, from coordinate 785,313 downwards.
TAGTACATGAGTTTCAAGCTACACCTAGGACCATCTGGTATTTAGTGTGATCTCAGTCTCCAATAGAGGTCTTTGACCTTGTGGTGCATAGCCACCAGGTCCCATGGCAGTCAGAACCACAGTTGATATAGTTGTCATATTTGATGAATATCCTATATTTTCCCTGAGACAGAAATACAAAACCAGTCATATGTGAAACATATAGGGGACTTTTTCTGAGGTGGTTGAAAAGGTGTAGCCTCTAGAGTTGTGTGCCTGGGTTCAACACCATGTCCAGCATTAACCAGCTGTGTGACTTTCACCATGTGATTTTGCCTCCCTACTCCTTGGTTTTCTTATCTCTGAGATTGAATAATAATACTAATAATTAGTAACAGCTAGCTTTATGGTACATATTATGTGCCAGATACTGTTCTAAGAATGTCACATATTTTAAATACATTTAATCCTCACAATTGCCCACTATTAGTCCTGTTTACAATTAAGGAAAATGAGGCATAGGTTAAAGTAATTTGCCCAAGGTCATGTAGGTACGAAGGGGTTGAGCCAGGATCTAAAGTCATAGAATCTGGCGTGGGGGACCTGGGTCACTCTGCAAGCTTGTTTGTGGGAATAAACGAGATCATTCATGCAGTGCTGTCAGGATAGAGTCCAGCACATAGACAAAGACAACTACAATGGAGGCAACTCCTCCCTCTGTGATTACTATAATGGTGAGGACCACTCTTACTACTGTCTGCTTTGATTCTTACCTGTGCTTTAATAATAGTTAACAATTTCCCCAAACACTCTCTGTGGTTTGTGAGAAATGGCTTTAATAGTGTCTCTCTAGAATTTTTTGTGTGTTTCAGGCAATAATACTTGTATTGGTTCTCAGGGGTTTATTTTTGCTTTCAAATATAGTATTTTAGCATGTTCATATAATAAAGTAGCTTGGTACTGGAGCCATTGCAAGGTTGCCAGCACAGGAAAAAAAAAAGCCAAAGAGTTTTGGTTAAGGCTTTTGGTAGTTAAAAACTGCTGGCCTTTTAATTCTCTCCAAAGAAGTCGAGAGAGGTAGTCCCTGTAGCAATTTTAAACCTTTACTTTTTAGTACAATGTATACTTGATTCCTGGTGATAGAACTTGGGCTGACTGGGATCAATTTTTAGTTCCTTTTTTTTTTTTTTGTCACTGTGAGCAGAAGACCTGAGAACGATTTTAGAAGGGGGCTCATGGTTTTAAAGGTCTTAGTCCATAGACGGCCAGCTCTATAGCTCTGGGCCTAAGATGAGGCAGAACATCATGGCAGAAAGGTGTCGTGAAGGAAAGCAGCTCAGAACGTGGCCATCAGGAAGCACAGAGACACTAAGCTTGACTCACCAGGGACATAATATATATACCCGAAAGGCATGCTCCTAGTGACCTCCTCCTGCAGCCACACCCTACTTGATTACAGTTATAACACAGTTAATCCCTATCAGGAGGATTAATACACTAATTAGATTACAGTTCTCACAACCCAATCATTTCATCTCCAAATTTTCTTGATTGTCTCTCACATAAGCTTTTTGGGGAACTTGACATCAAAACCACAATATGTACAAAAAATTAGAACAAATAAAAAAATTTTTTTAAAAACCTCAATAGGTTATTATATTACCTAATAAGCTTTTATTCCCCCATTTCTAAAAATTGTATTTATGTTAAACTTTTTTATTGCTTTTAAAAATGAAAACACCATTTATTGATAGGAATGAAATTGAAATTCTTTGTCATCAGTGCTTTATTCTAAGCAGGGGAAATGAGGGAGATGGGAGGGAAGAAGTCCTGGTCTTAAATCCCAGCATTGCTGGGGTTTAAGTTGTACAGTTCTGTCTTGTTAGCCAAAATGGCTTTTCATCCATAGACCGCCAACCTTGGTGATGGTTCTGGCTGCTTCCCTCAAGAGTTTTTGTCTGTACACCTCCTGGCTTAGTCTGGAGATTCCACTGGAGGAGCACAAAGGGTAGAAAGTTGGGGAAGGGAACTTCAGAATCCTGAGAAGAGAGGAAATTGATGTTTACACTGCTGTCTGCTAAGATTTTTAAATCTTTCAGAAATAAATTTGCTCTTTAGGCCCCAAATTTTATAGGGAGAAGTCCAGTGCCAGTTGGAAAGTAGCATTCTGCAGAGGTCTAACCCCAAATAGCTTTGAGGCCCCCTCAGTAGCTATGGTGTACCAGAAGTCTGTGACTGTGTTTAAAAGAAGAAATATTAGTTCTCATCCTGCTGAACTATAGACATCAGTAATGTAATAAAATTTCTCCCATTTTTTGAGGGTTTTGTGGAAAAGAAAGCCAATTTCCTTCTGGCATTAGGCAGTTAGGTCAAGTCTTCCTTTCTGACTCTTGGCAGCTCCATGATCTTGTACAGATTACTGAGACTCTTAATGCCATGGTGTTTTCATCTTAAAAACAGAAATATGTTGGTGCCTACTTCATACAGTACGTTAGTTATGATTATTCTTTGAGGTTGTGCTTAAAAAATATTTATGCATAGAAAAAGCTCAGCACATGGTTACTTGCTTGGAAAATATTAGACATTATATGTGTACTTTACCTGGTGCACCTCTAATGTTTTGTATGGCCCTGCCATGGAAACCATCATCCCTGTCTCATGGAAGAAGAGAAAATTGTGATTCACAAAGATTAATTGCTTTGTTTTGAATGTTAAATCTCTCTCTGGTGCTATATTCTTTGCCCCCACGCTTTGTGTCCACCAACACAATGCTTGTGAGAGAGACCAACCAGGGAATGCAATTGGTCTTTTTCTCAAATTATGTCCTAGAATGCTTATGCAATTCGGGAGATACACACATCGTTCTCAAACTTGTGAAATGTACCATCCCCTTTTGAAGGAAAACATCCTTCCAATTTGACTTAATTACATTTGTCAAAATGTTACTTAAATATATTCAAACATGGAGTAAATAGTTAATAGCACTTACATGGTTATAAAGTAAAAAAATTTGTCATTTAAATGTCAACCAAACTATAAAACAAATACAATTTGATCAACAACAGTAACTTTTCTGATAAATATTAGTTTGCTGAAAGCAAACTGTCAATTTTGGATTCATCCTCACTTGGGATCGAATGTGTGTTTAATTTGTATCTGCCTTTTGATTTCATGGTATTAATATATCATAAGCATTTGTGTATCTGCAGTTTCATGTGATTCAACCTAAAAAAATGTATTTTTAAAGAAACGTTAAAAAACAATAGAACTTCAGGAATACCACTTTTAATGGGTGTTACCTGTAAAGTCCAAAAGCTTTTATATTCCCTGGGGAGTAGAGACAGTGGCTCAGTATTTAAGCATAGACCTCAAGCTTCCTAATCCCAGACCTAATTGTACGGCATGGAGTCTCACATTCTGGGTTTACACTGCTTATTTTTGATTGATTGATTAATTGATTGATTATTTTGCTCTATTTGGAATTGAATCCAGGGTCTTGCACATAATAAGCAAGTGCTATAACACTGAGCTAAATCTCCAGCCCTGCTACAGTGTTTTTTTAATATAAAATAATCTATGAATTTTGCATTTCTTTGTGATAAACTAGAATTACTGTGCCAGCAAGTATATGCAGTTCTTGCTTTGTGTTATATTTGATTGCCATTTGCCATGTACAATGCAGAAAACCCCATCTATCATACCCCATATAGAGAATCAACAAACTTTCTGTAAAAGGGCAACTGGTAAATATTTTAGGCTTTGCAGGCCACACATTGTCTCTGCTATAACTACTCAACTTTGCTATTATAGCACAAACGCAGTCATTTATGATGCATTGACAACACTTTAATCAAGGGCCGTTGAAATTTAAACCTCTTATAATTTTCATGTGTCACAAAGGATTCTTTAAATTTTTCTTCAGCGATTTGGAAGCTCTTCAGTTTTAGCTTGAAGACTGCAATAACAGCAGCAGGGCCCAAGGCTTTTGGGCCTAGTTGGTGGAAGCCTGGTCTAGATAACATTTGATATTCTCTGTTTTGTTTTTATTTATGGAGACAGAGTAAAGGGTGATTAAGAGAGCAGCTCTGAGTGAGACTAGCCTTGAAAGGAGACCCTTTTGTGACTTTGTTTTTTCATTTGGAAAATAAAGGAAATTTTTTCTTTCCACCTTGAACAGATGTGAGAATATAAAAATTAGTATGGACATTTAATGGTTCAAACAATGTGTATGTAGAATAAGTAGTCTGTGGCTCAGCTATAACTATTCTTTAAGTACTGTTTAGATTGAACAGTTTTTATTGTGTGTTTATTGGGCATTTTAATTTTTTCATTTTTTTGTGACTTCTACGTTAATATCTGTTTTTTACATATTGGTGTACAAGAGCTATTTATAAAACTATGTTAAGGTTATCAACCCATTCATTATCAGATATTTTGCAATTCATTTTTGTCCTGCCTTTAGCTTTTCATGTGGTGGATTTTATTTTATTTTTTTCATTTAGAAATTTTTAATTTATTCTTTTAAATATTCATGACAGTAGAGTGTATTTTGACATATTATACATACATGGAGTGTAACTTATTTTGATTAGGATTGTGTTCTTGTGGTTGTACATGATATGGAGTTTCACTGGTTGTGTATTCATACATGAACATAGGAAAATTATGTCCAATTCATTCTAACATAGGAAAGTTATGTCCAATTCATTCTATTCTCTTTTCTTTTTTAAAAAATTTATTTTGATTCATTGTACACAAATGGAGTACAGCTTTTGTTTCTCTGGTTGTACACAAAGTAGAGGCAACCATCTGTGCATTCATACATGTACACAGAGTAATGATGTCCGTCTCATTCTGTTATTATTCTTACCCCCCCACCCCGACCTCACCCCTCACTTCCCTCAATGCAATCTATCCTTCCTCCATTCTAGCCTCCCTTCCACCCCATGTTATGCATCATCATTCACTTATCAGAGATCATTCGACCTTTGGATTCTTGGGATTGGCTAATCTCACTTAATGTGACAGTCTCCAACTCTATCCATTTACCTGCAAATGCCATAATTTTATTCTTCTTTAAGGCTGAGTAATATTCCATTGTGTATATGGACCACAGTTTCTTTATCCATTCATCTGTTGAAGGGCATCTAGGTTGGTTCCACAATCTAGCTATTGTGAATTAAGCAGCTATGAACATTGATGTGGCTGCATCACTGTCCTTATTTTAAGTCCTTTGGGTATAGGCCAAGGATTGGGATAGCTGGGTCAAATGGTGGATCCATTCCAAGTTTTCTAAGGAATCTCTGCACTGCTTTCCAGAGTGGCTGCACCAACTTGCAATCCCCCCAGCAATGTATGAGTGTACCCTTTTCCCCCACATCCTCGCCAAAGAAATGAACAGACACTTTACAGAAGATCTTCAAGCAATCAACAGATATATGAAAAAATGTTCACATCCCTAGTTATAAGAGAAATGCAAATCAAAACTACCTTAGGATTTCATCTTACCCCAATTAGAATGTATTTTAGTAACAATACAGGCAACAACAGGTGTTGGCGAGGATGTTCTAATTTGTTGTACATAACAGTAGAATGCATTTGTACATTTTGATAGATCATACATAAATGGAGTGTGATTTCTCATTTTTCTGATTATACATATTGTAAGATCACATTGGTCATGCAGTCATATATGTACATGAGGTAATAATGTCTGTTTCACTCTACTAGCCTTCCTACCCCGATACTCCTTCCCCTCCCTTCATTCCCCTCTACCTAATATAAAGTAACTATTCTTCACTATCCCCTGTCTCCTTAACATTCAACCTTTGTTTTTTTGGATTTGGCTTATTTTGCTTAGCATGATATTCTTTAACCCCATCCAGCAAATGACATAATTTCCTTCTTCTTTAAAGCTAATATTCCATCATATATATATATGTATATAGACATATATATAGATTCCACCATACACACACACACACACACACACACGCACACATATATATACCACATTTTCTTTATCCATTCATCTGTTGAAGGATGTCTAGGTTGGTTCCATATTTTGGTGAATTGAGCTGCTATAAACATTGATGTGGCTGCATCACTGTAGTATGCTGATTTTAAGTGCTTTAGGTATAAATGGAGGAGTAGGATAATTGGGTCAAAGGATGGTTCTATTCCAAGTTTCCTGAGGAATCTCCATCCTGCTTTACATAATGGTTACATTAATTTGTATTCCCACCAGCAACGTATGAGTGTACCTTTTTTCCCACATCCTCACCAACATTTATTTTTATAAAATATTCTCATTCCAAAATCAGATAAATATTTGCCTATGTATTTATTCTAGTTGTTTTATAATGTCACATTTTATACTGAACTATTTAATCCTGGAATTTAATTTTATTTATATCATCATATAAGTAACTAAGTATATTCCTTTCATATATTTTTCAAATTCATTCAACATCATCAGTTGAATAACCATTTCTTCCCTGCTGATTTTAATACTACATTTATTAGACTTAAGACAATTTGGTTGACTGGAATATAGCTTGAAAAAAAAGTTAAAGTAGTGTCATCAATACAACACTAATCTGTTCTACAAGCATTTTTATTAGGTATAACAAAGAATTTTGTGTTCTTTTAAAAGTTTTGTCTGTCTTTAAAATTTTAAAAATATTTTGGTGAAAAATATATAAGTTAACTTTAACTATTTTATGTGTGCTGTTCATGTTGTTAAGTATATTCAAGTCATTGCAAGTATATGTAGAACATTTGGTAACATTACATACCAGGTTAAAAATATTTATTTCACACTCTTTTATAGGGATGTTTATAGAACTCGGCCAATTTTCTTTGTTTTTCTGTATTGTACACATTTCTTATAACTGCATCTTTAGTAGATTTTGTGTTTGTTTGTTTGTTTGTTTTTTAGAATTTTGTAAAGAGTCACTTCTTCTCTCTTGTACCCTTATATTTTATGATTTGTTTTTGCAGATATGCAGAATAGTTTTTTGGTAGGGGGCATATTTTATTGTGCAGTTGTTTTTTGTGCATGGAACTTTATCTTACTTGAATAAATGTATTTTTTAAAATGACCATGTAGCAATAAAAAACATTAATGTAAATTAGAAAAGTGATGCAACATGTGATTTCACTTGTAATCTAGAGAAAAAGGAAAGTTTTCTATGAATGAAGTTTATTGAGTTATTGAGTTTATTGACTTCTAATTGATACCTACTTTGACTACACAACTGAAAATTGCAAACTTTTACCTCTATTTCTTGTCTACTCCCTTCTTTTTCCCATAGAATTTGTTATTATTATCTAAGATATGATTTACTTACTCCCTAGCCTTATGTCTGTCCCCCCTAGTACTGAAGTTTCATTAGGCTGAGGTTTCTTTCAGTTCCCTGGACCTAACAGGTAATCTAGAAATATTAGTTGAATAAATAAAACTTTAGATGGACAATTTGTATTAAAGTGGATGTTTTTGAAAAAAAAATTGACCCAAGTTGTTTTGGAAAATGAGTGTTGTAGAAAATTTAAAAATGAACCCAAATGAGGTATTTTTTCTTTTCCAGAAGGCATCTATGGGTGAAATGCACATTAGGAAAACAGCCTTCCAGCTCAGAGGTATGTGATTTATACTTGAATATGTGAAGAACAAGGAATGTTGTCCCATGGCCTGTTTTACATTGTGAAGGTATTTCCCAGCTGCAGAAATTGAGAACATATTGACTTAAGACCTTTTTCATTTTCCCTGCAAAGTATAGGTCACTGAAATGACTGTTCTTTGTTTTTATAGGTGAAAAAAAAGAAGGAAAGTTGTTTTTCTAGATCAGAGATTAATATGGGATGGTTTTGTTTATTTTGCTTCTGTAATGTTGTAAATGAAAAGTCATTTGCCAAATTTCAGTCTGCCCTAAAGAGACCTGCAGTCATTTCTTCTTGCAGCACTGTGTTACTTGTGACTTCACACATGAATGGTATTTTACCATCTTGAGTGTAAGCAGACTGGATGTCAAGTAAACACCTCTTGGATCCCCACTAGATAGAAAAATGGAGAAAGCCTAAATTACAGAAAATTAAAAAGGAGACTTGGGAGAACTGCCTTTCAGCTCTCATCTCCCCATAAGTCTTTCCTGTGATTTGATTTGTTTTCTTTAGTACTTGCATATTACTCTTCTGCAGTCTCCTTGATTTTGCCCTATTGTGTTGTATGTGTTTTTATTTCTTCTGTCTCCTTCTTAGGTGGTAACATTGTCAAAGGCAGACAGTTTGTCTTCTACTTTATAATTCCCTCTAGCATTCTGCCCAGTATTTTAAACAAGAAACACGCAATTAACATTTGCTTAACAAGTAAACAAGAGGGAAAATTAAGGTTTCAGGAAGGAGACTGTAATATTACCAAAAATCATATTAAGGAGTCAGAGTAATCAAAACTGGCATTTGGTCTCCCTGGCATTTAGAGTGAAATGAAAACTGGACCCCATATGAATGGATAAAATGAGTTGTGGGACTGCTCAAGTAGATGATTATTATTGTTTTCCTTCCAAAGCCTGGTCTGTGGCATTTTGTTCCAAAGGAAACTTTAGACCTGTGGTGATTTAATCTTGCCAAATTAGAAACCTCTGAAATGAGTCATTCTTGTTTTCATTTAGTTTGTTTTTACATGGAAAAAAAATTGCATAGACAAACAAGAAAATGAATGAAGCTTGCTTTCCTGGTGAGTTGGTGATGACGGCTTTCTTGGTTTGTCCTTGTCATGGTTCCCATGGTAATATTCTATATGCAGATGCTGTCCAGATCAGGTTTATGTTGTGTTTTGGGAAGGAATATTTTGTACAAATTTGAATCAGGCAATCCTTAGTACTCAGAGATCTACTGATAGGATGTACGTAAGATCAGAATAGAAGAGAATGGCCTATCCTGGAAAACCCCCTGGACTTGCCATCACAATCTGGAGGGCTCCTCTCTGGGCTTCACTCAGCTTCCAGAAAGTGACAGAAAGGTAGTCTGTATAAAGCTGATCCTCAACCTTACTGGATCCAAACAGTGACACCTTTTTTTAATAGCATATGCTTTACAGTGCCCTCTGGACTATCACAAGATGAAACCAATATATATTTTAATTGCCTACTTGCATAATTAAGAGTATTTAATTCTTAATTGTAATGTAAGAGAAATAAAAGTCATTTATAACAAAATATTTTAATATGTAAATGTTTAGTTATGGTTAAGTGAAAGACAGAATGAAATGTTCAACAGCTCGTACCTGTAGATAGACCAACAGTGTATGTGGTAGCTGAATGTGGTGTATTGATGGATCTTTGTTTTATTGGCTGCTCAAATACCACAAATGGCATTGTTGTTGCTGATGTGATTTTTTTTCCAAAATGATGAGCAACTCTAGGCAAGGTTCCAAATTAAACAAAATACTGTCTTCTTTTGATTCATATAGTAGTTTCATTTCTAAACATAAGGATTTTTAAACCATGTAAAATATTCTTCATGTTTGTGAAATAGAAATGGGATTAGGATCAGAATCACAAAGAGCTTTATCACCTATATGATTCATGGGCTCTTTGAACGTTGAGAGGGTGTGGTAAAGTACTTCATTAAAAGGGAATGTCTTCAACATTGCATGATGTGTCTTCGAATTGGACCCCTGCCTTCTCAGTGCAGCAGCCCTCTCCCCACACCAGCTCTAACAACTGGATTTCTGAGTCACCTAACAAAGGTTGTAACCCCTTCCCCTCAATGAAAAAAACACTGTTCTAAGGCAGAGTTTCTCAACATTAGCACTTTCAACATTTATTGCAGGGATTTTCCCGTGCATTGGAGGAGGTTGAACAGAGTCCCTGGCCTATACCTACTCGATGCTAGAGTACCTACTGACCTGTAATAACAAAAACATGACTTTAGACATTGTCAAATGTCTCCTGGGAGGCAAAATTGCCCCAAGATTGAGAAGCACTCTGAAGTCTCTATCAGCTTCAAAAATTTGTCATTAGAATGATATAATATTTGTTAATGTGGATTGAAAACATTGCATACCACACTAGCAGACATTATTAATTTTTTTTTTTTGCAAGACTCACCTAGTAAAAAGAGCTTTTAATAACTCCTCATTCTTGTTTTTCTGGTCATTTAATGCTGGGATTATTTTATCATCTGACTTTAGAGGGGTGGAAAGTATTTACAATATAAGATGATAAATTTCATAGTATGAGAGCATAGGGAACTGGAATTTCAAGAAAGACTGCCTCAAGAAGGTCATTTGGTAAGTAGAAGTTCACTGAATTTCTTTCTGACAAGTTGGACATTAATGTTAAAGGTTACAAAATCAGAATTTTATTTCCTCAAGAAATATTAAAAATTCACTGGGTACCTTTTCATATTATAGATGAGAAAAAACCTAAATGCTAAAGTATAGTCACAGCTTACTTATGAGCTGGGACTTTAATTCATGTCTTAAGTATCCCTGTGCTGCTCCTTATAACACAATGCAATGCTTCTCAACCCCACTATATTTGTAAAATATTCTTAATGTTGTGTAAGCCATGAGCCTTGATAGAAAATAAAAGAAAAAAATAACATTGTAAAAAACCTTGATTTTTATTACATATGCCAAGAAAAATAAGTGAGAAGGTTAACTACCATCTACAGGGAATTTACATTTATTGATTAAGCTAGGAATGTTTTTAGTGCTAATGTAATAACAACTCTTCTTGTGGAATAGATGTTGTTTTAAGAACTATACCTTTTCAATGCTTACAACCCTATGAAATAAATACCATTATTATCATTCCATTCATACAGAATAGGTACTAAGTGTTTAAAAACCTTCCCCAGGTCATGAAGGTAAATGACTGAGCTGGGATCTGAAGATGGGCAGTCTGTTGCTGGCCACCTATTCCTGTCTTCTTGTGTCAAGCCTTAAGTGTTGAACTGAAAGATAGATTGGTATTCTATCCTGTCCTTGAAAGTGACATTCTCAGGAGCTCAAACATTTAGAGAATTTCAAACCTGAACTCTTTCAGAATGCATTATGTTTTTTTTCAAAGATTAAATCATTCTTCATACTTTTCCAACATTTACACCAAAGATGAACTTGCTTTTTATAGGATATAAGAGCTTCTTTCATCTCTGAAAAGGAGTAAAGGAGAGCACTGGTATGAAGTTCTTAGCAGGAAGGAATCAGGATCAGAAATGAAAGGATTGTATAAAGTCATTTTCCTTGTTTGTTTCACCCTTTGTTTTTCCCCAAGAGGAAGGAGAGATTTTGAAATCCTTTATTGCAAAATGAGTTTGAAATAGACACAAATAATATATGTGATTGACAGCTATAGAAAAGAAAGAAAAAAAATCCAACCCTCAGTTCAGTAAGACACTTGAAGGAAAAAAAAAAATCTATATTTGTTGAAAAATGAGAAGTGGATGCATACATTTCAGGCATGATATTAAAAAAAATATCATTGCAGGTTTAGAAATATTTCCAAAGTCAATATTAAGTTCTTAAGTTGCAGGAAGTAGAAAAACCAGAATCAATTAAGTTCTGTCTTCCGTAAGTGCATGTTCTCTTTCTCTCTCAAATTTTATTTAGTGCTAGTGATATTGGTACAGGTATGATGTTGGCATTTTTTTTTAATATCCAATCAGATGGGGATTTTTTTGTAGAAATTGTGCTTTCACGAAATATCTCTTTTTTAAGTTCTCTTTGTATTCTACACTTTTCAATTTGCTGTTGTATCTGAAACACCAACAAGCATTAATGCCCAAGTTTTTAGTTTTTAGTTGGCAGTAGCACTTTATACCTTCTCAAAGATAGAAACTTGATAGGAACATTTTATGCCAGGGTGTATTTCTGTGCTTATGTATGTGTGTATGTGTGTGTAGGCAGGTGTTCAAGGGCAGGGAAATAGCCCAAATAAAGAGAAAGTCTTTCTTTCAAAATGATCTGAGCTGGTATCTCCTATATCATTCAGTTCATCCATTTTATTATGAAATTAACGTTTAAATTTGTTGTCAGATCAGGATGAACTACATAATTTTGGGGTCCAGTTAAAAAATGTGGGTAGACTTAGCAAACATAAAGAGAAGGTGCCCCATAAAATTTGAATTCAGATAACAAGTATTTTTTGGTACGATTATATCCTATATAACGCAGGACAAATATTGAGTGTTCTATCACCAAAAATTATTTTTGAATAATTACTGCATAGTTCCACCTTTACTTTCAGGAAAAGCAAACATTAAAACTCATCTAAGTTGTTAAGAGATGTGTTTCCTGGTTATTAAAGGTGTTCATTTTTTCACTACCAACACCAGTATTTAGAGTCATCCCTTTAATTGGGCCACCTACAGTTTGTCCACCATGAGACAAGCTCTATAGTAAAATTAAGCCTGAAAGTCTGGGGTAGGAAAAGGGAATTTGCAGATTCCAGCCTTTTTCTCAGGCTGTTGAGTTTTAGGAAAGAATATAAATGAAGACTGAGCATCTAGAAAGTGATTCTCTTAAAATTACCTCTGTGCTGTTTACTCTCAGGAAAGTCTGCTGGCATCTCCCGGGATAGGCAATGTAGCAGTTTGAGGGCTGTGGTCAGAGGGGAAGATGCCTGCTGGAGGGTGACAGCCTCATAAAGACCTAATCACAGGAACACTTGAATGGTTTACTTTTGCTCTTGGATCAAGTTCAAAATTCTGTTTTGGAAACAAATGGGGATTGACTTACAGAGTTGAGAGTTCCCACTCTGGATTTAAAATTTTTAAAATCTTTCATTCAAATGATTATACAGTATATGTACTAAATTTTTAACATGTTTAATTCCTTTCAAATTAAGCAAAAGATATTGCACTTTATACAAAAATATGGTCTCTTACATTTGGTTTATTTGTATGAAGTTATTTTTAGTAATTAGAATCTATAGACTATGTTAGCAGAATTATAGTAAAACAGAGTTTACTTTCTGTAAACTTACTGTTCCTTCTTGGGTTAAGCTTATACTGAACACATCCATCTTCAGAAAGAAAACTGAGAAGGGAAAAACAGGAATAAATTTTGCATTGCATCTATTAAAGGAGGCAGTTTTGTGTCGTGATTAATCTCACAGGTTCTGGAGCCAGACTGAGTTCCACCATCCCTGTCCCCCGACACAGAACACACAGAAGGTGTGACAGGATACCTCAGCTCTCTGTGCCTCAGTTTGGTCCTATGCAAAATAGAAAGATAGTATTACCATCCTAGGGTTTTTATGAGAATTGAATGAGTTAATACCTACAAAAGTACTTTGAGAATAGTGCTTAGTATTTAGGTAGCTATCGCTAATTATGAGTTCTTAGTATTATTATTAATAATAAATTTTCAATTATTAATATTTAAATTTTTCTGTCATTCAGTCTTATTTTCTAAGTTGTTGCTATTAATAGTTTTTGTCTTTTTAATGTGATTTCTTTAGTCTTATGAACTTCTGAATATCAATGGTAATGATCACAAACCACTGGATTTCTAGGAATTGAATTCTGAACCATTGGATTCTGCAAGTGTGTCAGCCTCTGGCCTTGTACTTGGCTCTATTAGAATCCCCCATGCCCTGCCTGTTTCTTGGTCAATCTTCTGAGTAATTCAGTTCCTTCATGGAGAAATGTAGAAATGCATGCCAAAAAAATGTCATGTAATTCCTAACTATATAGAAATTAAAATTTACCTTTCAGTTTAGATAATTATTTTTTAGCTTGAAGTTGGAGACTCAGGAAGGTACTAGGCTCAAATTCTTCACAACTTCAAGTCTTATTCATCTTCATTCTGAGCATGGTCAATAGCAAATCAATAATTTACAGGAACAAGCAAATTACCACTAGTTCGATGTGTGGCATAAAAGTCAAGAATATATTGGAAAAATTCTGCATCAAAAGTTTTAAGAAAGAAACTGGCAAAGATAATGTCATTCTTAGTAGTACCAATAATGACACTAATGATGAATCTCAACAGATACAGTTGACCCATAGGGTGTAACAAGAAGGCAGTGCCTCTGGAAGCAGAGAGAAATTGTACTGTACCATCTGAGATTTGAAAAATTAAGACTGTTCATCACTACTCTTGAATTATAAAGATTTCTATTTCACTTGAAATCTTCCTTTAGTCTCCAAATCATTATGCTGATGGAAAGGCCAGGACAAGTACTTCATCTTTAACTTTTTATGCATCTCCCTCAAAACAGTTTCACATGTTTTTCAATCTATTTCAGTTGGGGTGGGGAGCTGGCAGAAGAGGAATAGATGTAGCTCTTGGTATTTGTATGTCTAGACTGTACAAGACCTACACAGCTTTTTAATTGGCACAAGATCCAGTCATGTTCTAAATATAGCTACCACTATCCTGTGCTACTTGGAATTCTTAAGTTCTGGCACTGGCCCATGGTTGGGACAGATTTCCTGGCCTCATAAAACATGCTGCTCAGTCCTCCAAGTACTTAACACTAAGAATGAATAGGAAGACCCCAATCATTTTACTACGAGAGAGAACCATTGTGCAACTCTCAGCAAGGAAGTCCATTTTTCATGATACTCCTGTGGTGCCCTTCAATGGTATGGGTCCCTTGGCAAATGGATGGAAAATTCAACCAATTATAGGACTTTACAGATATTTGAAGGATAATGTTATCTATTCTCAGAAAATGTTGAATATTTCCAGTATTTATTTGTAGCCTCAGTCTAAAGAATCAGAGATTTTTAAAGTAATGATTTAGCCTGCATAGTGAATATGTGGGCTGGGATTTGTTAAATGGTACATGAATAGTAGATTCTAGCTTGCTAATATCACTGTTGGTAGATTTGGTAAAATAGATTAATTTGCTTTTGATTAAAAATCACATCATACCTTTTAGTCTTCCTCACTGTAAAAATAGTTAAGGAAAGTCCTATTTCAGTTCATTTGCACTTATACAGCTCCAATTGACTTCAGTGTTGATCACTGAATTCTAGTAACACAAATCATATGTTTGATGTCTTGAATGAGAAATGAACAAATACAAAGTAATTTTCTTTTATAATTTAATCACATAATTCAGCCTGCTTTAAATTGTTTGTTAACAAGGTGTGACAATTTATGTATTAAAATAAAAATTTATAATAAGAAACTGCCCACATACTTTATTTGAAGGGTAATTACCCTTCATATACTCCATAACTCATCTGCTTTGATGAAGGTGGCAGTGAGTTATTATAGTCTTTACTTTGTCAGAAAGACTTTAATAACTTCATCATGCCACTGGTGTCTCAAAGTTATAGATCGTATGTAAGGCATAATAACTCTTTTTCTTTTAGAAACTACATTTCTCTTCACAAGTGGTCAGTAATTCACAGTTAAGAATTAAAAATGATGGCTTTGTGGCTCCAGATTTTATATTCACCCACAATAAAGACAAAATGCCTTACTTATATTTACATAATTTAAGAAAGTGCAAAGAATGATCATTTTTTAAAAATAAAAAGGAATGCTTCTTTGACACCACCAAGTAACAGATGATAACGTTTGTATTATGAGTCAACTGTGTCACATATTTTTTTAAGATGGTATCAAATCAATTATTGAATTTGGAGTGGCTCATAATTTCATCTGAAGCATGTTACTTTGTTCTTGTTCCATTTAGCTGGAATTCTTCCTATTAAGCAACTATTATCTTAACAGCAAAACTATGAGCATGGTGGTGACATTATTAAAATATGTATGTGTTATCTGGAAAGTGAAAGATAAGAATGTGTTAATAGTTCCAAGGGAATGTAACAGCCTGTGAAGACAGAGGTTTGGTGGTTAAGTGCCCTGAGGGTTGACACTATCAGAAGCTAGCTGGTCTGTAGGTAGGTGTGAGAATAGGATGAGTATTTAAGAATGGCATTACTACAGAGTAATGAACTTTCCTGGAAAGAGCATTGACATTTTTTGGTAAATTTACCTTAAGTCATAAGTATGGGTATAAACAGTACTTTTAAGTCATAGGTATAAATAGTACTTTTATTTTTAACTTGAGTTTTCAAAATATACAATTAAAGAAAATGAAACAATTCTTTTGCTGTTAAAAACTCAATATGGAGACTGAATTTGATGAAAGTTAAGTTTTTAAACATCAAGAAATGTTTACTTAAATTTGTTTTAAAAGCAAACTCCACCAATAATTGATTATCTAGGTATATGACCCCAAAATTGAAAATGAGGACTCAAATTGATATTTGTAAGCCAATGTATTTATTGTAGCAGTCTTCACAATTGTCAAATGGTGAAAACAACCTGTGTCCATCAACAGATAAATGTATAAACAAAATGAGGTATGCACATAGAATGCAATACTATTTAACATTAAAAAGGAATGAAATTCTGATATCTTCTACAACATGGATGAACCTTGAAGATATCATGCTAATTGAAATAAGCCAGACACAAAAGGAAAACTGTGGTATGATTTCACTTATGTGAGGTACTTGGAACAGCCCAATTCATAGACAAAAATATAGAATACTGGCTGGCAGGGGCTAGAGGGCCAGGGGAATGGGGAGCTATTATTTTATAGGTACAGTTTTGGTTGGGAAGATAAGCCATTCTGAAAATGGATAGTGGTAATGGATCCACAACTTAATTCCACTGAATGTATAGCTAAATATGGTTAAAATAATAAATTTTAGGATAAGTATACTTTACCAGAATAAAAAAGCAAAACTTACAAAACTGGAATTATAAAGTAATAAAATGCTTTCAGTGATTTAGAGAAGAAATTAATAATACAAATTTAAGGGTTAGCTAATTATTCATATTTATAAATATTCAGTACCTACCATTAGATTAAGTTTGTGAAAAACATAGTTCCCTTATCTTCTATATGATCTGGGGAATGGTTTTCCCCTTAAATACTTAACGTAATTCTTGGAACATGGAAAATGTTTAATAAACAGTTGTTGATTCATACTTGTTCCAGAAGTTATAGGCATAGCTTCATATGCAAGGCAATCAGCTTAACTGTAACTCTTCAAGGCTATTTACATGCTTAGTGAATAGTTTAGAAACAGCCAAAACAACAAATAAACAACAACATAAAAAAAGATATCATGCAATACACTAGATCATGGAAACTAATGTATGTTAGCTGTTGGAAAATATACCATAAATTGTTGTTATTGGAATAAGAAGTTCATTTCTCACCTGAGAAATGAACAGCTATTTTGACTCCAAGACTGTGTTGAGGATCTGTAGTGCAATTCTCCTCCATTTTATGCAATTACAAAGAATTTAGAGAGATTACAGTGGGACTCCTGGCCATCCTGGTACTTACTTTACTATGATGGTGGCTTTCTCTAAGTTTCTGGTCTTGTAAAGGTGATTTGACTCTTCTCCTGGGAATAGATCTGAGTGGAGAGGGGGAAGCTCTCTTAAGAGTGTGGTATTAGGTTCAGCATCACTGCGTTGTATGGCTGCATTTCTAAAGGCATTGGGTCCATTTGACCTTCTTACAGGAATATAATTTTCATTGTTATTAGTAGTGTTAACTCCAGATATGAGAAACTGCACCTGAATAAGAAGTTAGTTTTCATTTTTCTGAGCAATTTATATTTTCCCCTATTGTTTTCTTTAAGTATTTTTTTAGCTGTAGATGGACACAATACCTTCATTTATTTTTATGTAATGCTGAAGATCACAAACTCAGTGCTTTACATGTGAGAGGCAAGAGCTCTACCACTGAGCCACAACCCCAGCCTCTCCCCTATTGTTTTCTTGAATTATACTTGTTCATTGTGAAAAATTGGCCAATACAAAATAAAAAACACAAAGAGGACCATATTTTTAAAATAATCCAGGGCTGGGGTTGTGGCTCAGTGGTAATGCACTTGCCTATTGTGTGAGGCACTGGGTTTGATCCTCAGCACCACATAATAATTAAACAAACAAACAAACAAAAAGCCCTTTGACAACTAAAACAATTTTTTAAAAAATTATCCATAATTTCACCACCCAGTGCTAAACATTTGTTTATACATTGTATTTTTCTGCCTATGTATATGTGAACACATATAGATATGAAACTGGGAGATGTAAAATTAAGATCATATTTATTCTGTGTGATAGTCTGAATTTTTTCAATAAGCATTAGACAGTGTTCATTTTCTCATATCATTATTTGTTCTTTCACAGCTGCCTTCTAGGAGCTGCACTGCATTTTATTTTGTCTGTATTAATCCTCTAATATTGGAATTTTAGATTTTTTTGTTATTATAAATTACACTATAATGAACATATTTTAGATTGTCTTTTGCATATCTCTATTTTCTGAAAATAAATTTCTAGAAATTAAATTAAGTTAGAGGATATGAACATTTTTCACAGTGTGATACATGTATCTTGTCCTTCAAAAAAAAACCCTGTGGATTTATACTTCTGCAGAGCTCTATGGGAGAACATTTTAGTTTTTCATAAACTCTGAATTTGAGAAGTGTAAAATAGTAACCATCATTTTAATTTACAGTGGTGACAGCACTTTTTATATAATTGTTGGGTATATGCATTTTTATATGTTCTGGTTAATGTGTTATTGTGTTTCTCTTTTATACTTGTAAATATTGTTTATATATAAAAGGTAACCCAGTAATATGTTTCTTTTGAAATTAATTTTTCTCTAATGGATTTTTCAGTTTTCAATATTTTTTCATATGGTATCAAGGAAAAAAGAAACAAAATAAATTTAAAAAATAAAAACTCTTTAGACAGTTAACAACTTTATTTGGCATTTATTTCTGAATGGAAGACAGATATAGTAAATTCCCTTCCTTTAACTCCTAGTGAAAAATATCCTGTCAGCCAATTAGTTGTAAAGCATTCAGTCTGATAGTAGATAACCAAGTAACTTCAGATAGCTTGTCTCTAGGGTTTTATCTAGAACATGCTGGGAGTTTCTTGAAGGAAAGTACAGCTATGGTGAACATTTCAATTTGGAAATGTTCCATTACTCCAAGTATTACTGAAGCACAACACCAACTGTCATTTTTTCTGGGCAATATGCAAACATTAAGAGAAGTTGTATCCATACTAGTAAGGAAGATAATAACAAATTGGTGATTAGAGTCATTTATTTATTTGGTGTTAATTTTATTTAAACATGGTATATGGAGGCTGAGGTTGTGACTTAGTGGTAGAGTGCTTGCCTTGCACGTGTGAGGCACTAGTTTCAATTCTCAGCACCACATAAAAATAAATAAATAAAGGTATTGTGTCCATTTACAACCAAATGTTCTTTTTAAAAAAAGGGGTATGTATGAAATTTGAGAAATTTATTTCAGACATATGAAACATTATTGTATGTGTATATGTGGGTTTGTGCATATGTTGGAGCAGATAGGAATTAAATACCCAAAATCACAATGTTAACAAAAATATTGAAGGTGAATGAAATCTTTATTGTTACAGTTGCTCTCCAATCCAATAGTGATTAAAGTCATATGAAAAGACTATGGAGATTACTTTTAAAACAAATACTTATCAAGCTTCAGGAAATGAATATATTTGTATAAAAAACACTTAGCAATTGCAGGTTGTTTCTTTTTTTGCTTACCAAAATTATTCTGGCAAAGTCCCTTAGGATGCCTGGTGTACTTGGTGGACACTCTCTTAAACTTTGAAGAACATATAAAATGCATGGTGATCCATCTCCTACGAACCGAGAGTGTGAAGAAGTGGAATAGGACAGGGTACTAATGTGGAAGGCTGGTGGGAAATTTGGAATTTCAAGTCTATCCTCAATATACTATGTAGGGGTGCTCCCTATTTAAGGGAACCCCACAAAATATAATTTTGTCAGGTGAAGAATTTGTAATAGAATTATGATTGGTTTATTGCTCTCATCAAGCAAAATATAGCTTCACAGTTTTGTGGTTGCTGTTTTGTTTTGTTTGGTACTGGGGACTGAATGAACCTACGGGCGCTTAACCCCTTAGCTCCATCTCCACCCCTTTTTATTTTTTATTTTGAGACAGGCTCTTGCTAAATGCTTAGGGCCTTACTAAATTGCTGAGGCTGACCTTGAACTGCCTCATCCTCCTGAGTCCTTGGGATTATAGATGTGCAACGCCATGCCCAGGAGCTTCACAGTTTTTGAGACTCATGATGATTTCACACTGACTCCTCCTGACTGATGTTTGATTGTGAGCAGGACATGTCCTTCTTGAGTCCTTCTTAGGGGGAAAAAAGTGACATAAAAGCCTCAGGTCCTGAAGTGGCATATCCGTTAAGCAGGCTTCCCAGAGCAGTTTACTGTAAATCAAATAATACTTGAATAATAAAGTAATAATACTTCTTTAATCCTCTAAAAATTTTCTCCTTTGGCATCGTAGATGGTTAGGAGCCTTGGTCTTCAGAGAAGAAGAACTTTCTGCACAAAAAGAATTTCTTAGTCCTACTTTTTCTTTTTCCCTTTCAGAATTTTTAATGTTTTTATCATACAGAAAAAAAATAAAAGACAAATTGATGAGTTGATGGATTTGTTAATTAACTGAATTGAACCTTCCGATAATTTATAATAGATCAGAACATAACATGTACCTCACAAATATACTCAGTGGTAGAGCTCTTGCCTGGCATGGGTTCAATCCTTAGCAGTGCATATAAATAAATAAATAAAATAAAGGTCCATTGACAACTAAAAAAAATATATTAAAAAAAATACATTTTAAGCCAGGCACAGTGGCACATGCCTATAATCCCCAGTGCTTTGGGAGGTTAAGGCAGGAGGATTGCAAGTTCAAGACCAGCCCCAGCAATTTAGTAAGGCCTTAAGCAATTTATTGAGACCCTGTCTCAAAATAAACTGTAAAAAGGGTTGGGAATATTGCTCAGTGGGTAAGCACCCCTGGGTTCAAATCCCGGGTACCAAAAAAAAGAAAAAAAAATTAAAATGTTAGTTACCTTTACTGAATTTGTGAAAATGTTAGTTACCTTCACTGAATATGTCAGTTACCTTCACTGAATATGTGAAACCTTCACAGAATACCTAAGATTATTTGTGTTTAGGAGGTCTGGAAGAGTCTGGTGCTGTAATCCCAGTGACTGGGGAGGCTGAGGCAAGAGTATCCCAAATTCAATCTAGCCTCAACATCTTAGTGAGACCCTAACTTAGAGAGACCCTGTCTCAGAATTAAAAATAAAAAAGGTTGGGGATGTGGCTCAGTGGTTAAGCGCCCCTGTTCAATCCCTGGTTAAAATAAAACAAAACAAAAAAATTCCAGAAAAAAGAGATATGTATATAAATTGAGTGATTTTAAGGTATCAAAACTTTTCTGTTTTTGACATTTAAATCAAAAAGCACTTGTAATTGGAAATTTTCAGAATATTGACACTATTGGAAAATATTTAAAATAATTGTTGGTTAAAGTGCAGTATTTTGAGTTATTGGAAACATAGAATTAAGTATACATTGAGTACAGTAAATACTGGTTGTATTTCAGAGTTTAGACCGTAGTGATACAGAAATATTCTTTCATTTAAAAAATGAACTAGTAAAAGATTTTAAAATAATTTTCCAAATATAAAACGTGTTGAACAACTAGAGCAATATTTTTATCCTCGTATTCTTTTTTTTTTTTTTTTTTTTTTTTTGCGGTGCTGGGGATTGAACCCAGGGCCTTGTGCATGCGAGGCAAGCACTCTACCAACTGAGCTATATCCCCAGCCCTTTTTATCCTTGATTTATAAACAAAACTATTTATCAATTTTGCAAGGAATTAGAGTTAGAGCACATTATTTATTTTACAGTTAGAATAAAGCACTTTAAAATTCAGGAATATGAAAAACATACTGAATGTTATATGTTCACATATTGAGACTGTGTTTTAAGAGATTATATGCACATTCTCTTTCTAAAATTTGTTGATCCTGTTTATATAACTACTGATCTCTTTATTGGGGATTTTTTTGAAAATGCATTATTTATTTAATGCTTTTGAATTTATAATGTACTTGAAATGGCATATTTATCTTTGACCAGTTACCTCTTGAACTTTCTGTTCTTTAAATTATCATTTAAATATGAATTGCTGGCATAGGGTATCTCCCATTTCCCTCATACTGGGGTCAGCTTCATGCCACACTGACCAGAATGACCAGGTCCCACAGAAGGGACAGAGGGAGGGAGACAGGACGTTTCACAGCCTGGTATGGAATGATGATCAGGGCAAGTGGAAAGCTGTTTTCCTAGAATGAATTGCTGGAAGTAGGTTCTTACTGATTCAGGTATACTTTTGACCAACTGAAGGCAGGAATTATTAAACCTGGTGCCTAACAAAGAATTCCAAGCATTTTGAAATATGTGGTTGCTTCAAAGACATTTTTCTTTCCTACTCAGAGAGAAAATATTATTATTATTGTTACTATTATCATTATTATTAAATTAGCTGATTCTTCCTAACCTATACTATTATCAGGATAGACTTTTAAGAAAGATTTAATTTTTATAGAAAACAGAAGACATTTTGATTAAATAGGAAATGTAGTGATATTTACAGTTACACTGATTCATCTATTAAAAAATGTGTATAAAGATTATCAATTCATATATATGTATTTATATATAACCCTTAAAATGTGACTATGAATATATATTCAGTATATAAAACAAGACTATATATGTATAAATATGAATATATATATATAGCATATAAAACATGACTATGAAATTCTGTTGTTAATTTTTTAATTTTGTAACACTAAACTTTAAAATCTGGTATCTTTCATGAGAGTGACAAGGTTATTTCCATTGCATTGTTTTCTTAGATTCTCTGACTTTTCTCAAAATTGAAGAAGTATTAGCAGGTTGCTCCAGACAGTGACAAATAAACAATAAATGAGAGTATTTGGAAGGGAAGATAGGGTATCCCACTCTGGTACTTTTTCAGTTTCTACTTTTTGCTGTAATCTTCCTTACTTGAAATTCAAAAATTATCCCTGAGATTTCTGTGGGAACCGAGTTAAAAGAAGAGTTTTAAACTGCTGTCTAACCCCTATGCTGGCAGTGCTCATTTTTGAGTACCGCTAACAGTTTAAAAGTGCTTATCAGAGCAACTCTTACCGCTTTAATTTGTGTGCACAGATTGCTCTTAGTTTCATTACTATCTGTTTTGTATCAGGCTTCCTAGCTAATTTCCTTGTTTATTAGCTAAATGATTTTCTTAATGGCTACCCTTTTGACAAATGTAGAAATCTTAGCTGCTCTGAGAGAGAAAACTGAAGTTAAAAACTCACAGTGAAAGCACGAGGAACATCTGTATTCATACTGCTGCCGTGGTGTTGGTGTGAGAGAAAATCTGTTGATTGACCTTGATTCTTGACTGAAAGTCACAATAATATGCATAATTTGGCCTTTCTGCACAAAACAAATAGCAACTGTCTCCAGTGAAAGCAGAGAATTCAGTTTCCTTTGCTTTGAGTGTGGAAAAGAGACTCTTTCCCAACCTTATTATCAGAGGGTTTAGTGACTTTTTTTACGGAAATACTTTCAATAGAAGCATTTTTAGGTCATAGTTTATTGATCATGAGTTATTTAGTTTAATTTTTACTTGCACATATACTTGTAGATTTAAAGGTCTGTAATATTGTGTTTAAAAGAGGAATGTCTTTTGTTAAAGGATCAAACCCAATGATATCAATAAAAAGTTCCATGATCTGATATATTAGATTAATTCAGTTCAATGAGTGCAACCCCTGCAGAGCCAAACTCTCTAGAGTGAACAGTCTGTGAATTCTTCTGACCATTCATGAAGTCAGTCTTTAAGAGTTGCCTTGGATCCATGTGGGGAATAGGTTCACAGGAGAATAGTCTAGGACTCCTATACACTTATCAGTGCTTATGCGACTAGTGAATCTAACATGGTACCCAAATATTTGTTTATTTACTTACCAGTTGCTATCCAGAGTTTGGGCACCAAGATTGGGTATTTATAGCTCCACACAGCAAAATCCATCCTTTTAAGGAAGGCAAGAAAAATTGAGCTTCCTAATGTTTTAAGTCTGGTAGCAGTAACCTTTGCTTTTGCGTACCTGGTTACATCTGTTATCTCTTTATTTTTGTTTATTAAGCACTATTGAGCCAAGTAAGATTAGAGAAAATTGTGAATGAGAAAACATTTGTTGCTATTCTATCATTTCATTTGGTACTTTTTGAACTTTTGCCTCCTATGTTTTCTTTCCTTAGATAGCCAGTCACATTCAGGACCCCACATTCCCTCATTTTCCATAAGAGAAACTGTAAGTTTCTATTCTTAAACCTTACCCACTGTTATTTGTGCCGATTACTTAACCCCCAGTCTCAGTTTTCTTATTTATAAAATAGATATTCCCTAAATCATAATATTGTTATTAGGATTAAATGCACTAAGGTGTCAAATATTTAGCTTAGTATTTGGTTGTCCAAAGTCCTGAACAACCAGTTATTGAATAATTGCTAATAGAACCTATTAATAAAATACTTAATTGCCAAGTTTCAAAATATTAAATAACATGAAAGTTTTGAATTATTTTAAATGTTCAGACTCACAAGTACTGATGATTTGCTTTTTCTGTGCAAATACACTTGTAAAATGCCTTCGAAATGCAAAAGGACTGTTGGTTCAGTCTCCAGAAGATTATTGGCATAAGAGAGAATAATCCTAAGAATCCCAGGAATCATAATGAGTCTCTTATTGGAAAAGGAGACAAAAGTAGCCACATAGTGTTGAGTTGGTTGATTATTTTATATCTTCTATAACTTTTGTTTCTTTCAGAGTTGATGAGGTGTTTTTAAAATCAAATATGTTCTAAATATCAAAATGTTCTAAATTACATGACTATTATCAGATATTATTTTAAAATTATTTTCTGGCATTGTGAATGTATTTCTTTTGAGACATCACATTTTTATAAACATTTAGAATATAACCTCACCCATTTTACTCTAAGAATACTATATGCAAAATAAATTTGAAGGACATTTTATTTCTTGGCATGTATTTTCAGCAGGTGGCTAATGGCTTTTGACCTGCTGTAGCAGCATACATATGAACTGAATGTCAGATTCAGTATTTTTTTAAAAGATGCCTTTTCATTTTGCATAATGGAGCATAGTAATTTTTTTAGATTGCCTTACATATTTTTCCAAGTAGTTGTTGATTCAGTGGTGTCAATTTAGTAGGAAATAGAAGAGAACATTGTTAATTTTCCAGCATTCAAGTTTTAGGAATATTTAAATAGGGTTGCTAAATGTAAATATTTTGATTAAAATATCAGATTTAACACATTTATATGTTAAAATCATTTAAAGCACATGGTATCAGCCTTCCATTTTTTCCGTATCATTTAACTGTTCTTATGAAAACTCACACATTTTAATCCAACTGCTTTTTTCTTTAGTGAATTCTATTATCTGTTATTTTTGTTGAAATATATACAGCATATTCCATGGTCTACTTTCACATGAACTTTAAAAATAACACATGCTAAGGAATAATTCTCTATTTTTGTGCAATAATAGACCATGATTTGTACTGTATAAATGACAGCAATGGATCATAGTTCCTAGATTAGTGATTTCAGATCATCATTAGTGTCAGTTTCAAATTAAATCCTGGTACACATTTTTATACAGTAGTTTTTTCAATCAGGTACCACATTGGTTGGACTTGGACTTCTACTTAGGTGGAATTTTGCAATGTAGTTATGCATGCAGTTTAGTGCACAAAGTACCTTGCAGTATGTGTGTGTGATGTGGGAAAATGACAATGTGAAGAATAATGTTCTGCATACTGTATACATTACAGCTGGCATTTTGCCATTGAACCATATAAGGGAGGAATATCATCCGGCTTTGCATTTAAGGCATAATTTCTGAGACAGAGTTCTAATTTTGTTTATTCCCTTAGGTAATTACTGGTTTTCAGCATGCAAAGGAATTTTATTATTGGATTTTTTAATGGTTAAACTTGTACAGTAGATGTCCTTTCTTTAAATTTAGGCACTAAAAATTCTCCCACATCAAAGTAGCTTGTGATTCTCATTTGTGGCTAGAGTGTTAATCATCTTTCGATAATGCTTTGAAGTTTGCTTTTTTCTTCTTCTTCTTCTCCCCCCCCCCCAACTCAGCATGAGTTCATGAATAAAACCAACTACTCTGTTAGGTATATAGTGTATTATTACTGTTCCTGCCTATGGCTCTTGCTAATAAATATTCCATTTCTGGTTAGTTTGCTGGAATCAAATCAATGTAGTATAAGTCATACATTTTTCTTGTTATGAAGCCCTCCCTCAAAAAATAGGGAGAAAGGAGAGCATGAGTGGGGAAAAAAGATAATTCAAGGTTAAATATGTGTTAACTTTCCTGTCCAAATTGTGTTTACTCTATAATTTATGTATGAGTCAGAATCCTCATTGTCCTAAACCCTTAAAATTAAAATTCCTATTCGTTAGGACCAAATTCTTCAAGATTCCTATTCATTAGTTAAAGTATGAATTCTCTGTTGTACAGATGAAGTATCAATAATAATAATGGCAGTAACAGTGTGAGAATATGTGTGTGTGTGTGTGTGTGTGTGTGTGTTTAAAAGCAGCTAGATAAGAAGCTGTCAACTGAAGAATAGAGTTGGTGATGCAACTATTGCTAAAATTACTTGGAATTCTGACAATTGCTAAAATTAAGTAAGCTTGCTTACAATATTACCTAATCACAAAATCAAATAGGATTTGTCATTTTAACAAATAGGATGTTTTTCACTAACTTCAATCCAGAAAAAAATTGTGCCTGTATGCTTGCTTCAGAGTGTAATATATGAATTTAGAAATCAGAGAATGTGCCAGAACTAGACTGATGATTGTTCAAGACACTCCATACCTGAGCCAGGTATACTAGACTCTGCTGGAAAGAGCCTTGAGATATATTTATGAGAATACAGAGAAGGAGCTTATTTTTGCATATTTCAATACTTATATCACAGTGGGTTGGGAACATGACCTCCAGGTTTAGATACATTCAAATTTTAAAGGCTGGTCTATTTAGGCATATAAATTATTCTCTCTGAGCTTTAGATTTCTTAACCATTAGTAAACAAAAACAAAACTGCAAAGTCCAGAGCCTTGGAAATCTTTCCCATTTGTGTATTTTGTATATAATGGAGCACAGAATCCTTCTTAAGACAAAATGCCAAGAAGTCCCTACAATTTCATAGATGTTGACACTGAATGTGAGACTTATTTGCTCTCCTTGAGAGAATCCAACCATACCCATCATTTTTCTTTTAATTTTGCTGACAGCCTCCCGAATGCAAATATTAACTTAGTTAGTTGAAAAGGTGGGAAGGGAAAGATTGCTTATCTATATTTTAGGCAGCGTGCTGGGTGCTTTACAGAGATTTGTGTTAAGTAGGTGGCTCCCAAATTTCTCTTTCCAGTCTTAGCCTCCACCTAACACTCCATTCATGCATCCCTGTTTTACTTAGTTCCTTCATTTGTCTAATGTTGTATCTACACTTCCTGTGTTCACCACTCAATATACTGCAGCCACGCTGGGCTTCTTCACATTCCTTGAGCATTCTAAGCTTATTTGTGTCTTGGAACCATTGTTCTTAATAATTTCTATGCCTGGAAGCCCCTGTCCTTTTATGCTTCTTGTTCCTTCTTATTCAAATATCTTTTCTCCTGACACTGAGGTTTTTCTCTGACAACTGTATGTCAATCATCACTCCTCCTAGTCAGTGCATATCTTATCTCCTGTGGTATGGTTCTTCTGAGCCCTTTTCTACTTACATAAAATTGTGATTTATTTCTTTAATTGCTTATTATTTTATCTTCTGCACCAAAATGCAAGCTTCCTTAGAGCAGTGGCCTTGTGTGACTTGTTCAACACCATGCCAGTAGCTAAACAAGTGCCTGGATCATAGACATGCTCTCAATAACCTTTGGAGGTGTGATTGTTCTTAATTTTGTGCTGACAAAAGTGAGGGCCAGGGAGGTTAAGTAGCTTGCCTAGGATCACAGAGATCAGTGGTGGGAGAGCTGGGATTTAGAATCTGTGCTCTGAAAAGCTAGGCAACATTGGCTCCCTTCTCACAGTTGAAGGTCAGGGGTGTTAATGGGAGGGAGGGGCTGTGTTGAGTTGGTGGAACTTCCTTTGAGTCCCTGGCTGGCCGTTACTGTTTCCACAGCCTTGCCAGACAAGAGCTGGTCCTGATCACTTTATATGCTGGTATCCCTAGCTTATCTTCTTTTCCCTTTTCCTTTTAGACTCAGTGTCTGGGACATGCATGATTAATATTTTACAAGAATGCATTCAATCCCTTACCGCTTGAGCAAAACAATGAAACGCCGGTTTTAAAGAATCCCCCAAGGGGCTAGAATCTATGGTTTTGAACCCAGATGAAATTTTCCACATGGCCTGGGTTCTACCTTTTCATATACTTACTGTTTTCTGCTCATTGCTTACATGACAATAGTTATGGCCTTCTTTTGGGAGTTTGCATTAATAACACAGATATGGCTTTGATTTTGGCTTGCTTATTTTGTATTTGGCCTCTAATGACTGGAATGTTCCACCCCTCTACTCCTCCCTCCAGAGTAGTGCTGAATCTAAGCTATTTATATTATTTTAACCAGCTATAGAATAAAACATGCTTTCTTATAGTTTATATAGTTTTGTATATAGTATATATTATAGTATTATATATATAAATTATATAATATAGCATTTTATAATAGTATATATATTATATAATATTATAGTATTATATATAATAAAATATATATATAAATTATGTGGGAGCTGTTTTTGGAAAAGAACAACAACAAAAAAGACAAAACCAGGGCAGTTGATTAAAATGGGATAATCCACTGCATACCCTAGCAGATTATAGAGGGAATAGTTTATTGGTACTTTTTAACTCCAAGAGGGACATTTGGTGTATGTTGCTGCATTTGACCTTTTAGAAGCTATTGACATCAATTGGAAACTGCCAGTAAACCTGCCTTAATCGGTTAAGCGGAAGGAATCTTAGCATTGTGAAACTGACTGGCTGATTAATTTAAATCCAAACGTACACAGTCCTGCCTGAATGCCTTTTGCAAGACCCTTGCACAAAAGGGCTTCATTCAGAAGCTGCACAACCTGCATCCTGCTGTCAGCCCTGTGGGTCTTCTTAGGCTGCAGGCATCCTCCTTAGCCCCTTAGGCTTCTTTTTATTTCACAGAAAACAGTATCTCTGCCTATATCCACATAAACGCTCTACATTTCCCTCAAAGTTTCTTATTTGTGTCCTAGGGAAAAGGTATTTTAAATTCCACTAATTGAGAGACTAAAATAAGAATTTATCTTAAACTTGCTTCTTTAGAAAAAGTATATTAGAATTTAATCCAGTACTACTTCCTCTGGGACTTATAATCAAAATTAGAATCATGAAATGTCGAAATAAGTTTTTGGTATTAAAGTAAGCCATCATCTATAATTCCTTTGACTTTTAGATTCAAAATATTGAAGGCTTTCTATTCTGTTTTTAGTTTTGGAAAATTATTAAAGTTAATTGACTCTTAGGTGAATTTAAAGGTAGTGTAAGGATACAGTTCTGGGCCTTTAAATGAAAGCAAAATTACGACTCCATAATGAAAAAACCTTGAATAGCTTCAATCTATGGCAGGGACTGAGGAAAGTGCCCATATGTCAGGCCCTCTGTTGGGTTTGGATGCAGAAGAAGGCAAATATTGCAAGCAGTAGACATCCAGATAAGGAACATGTTGGGAATCAGGTACTTAGAAGTTTCTTAGAAGAGAAATCATGGCATCATTTCAAGCCTATGTTTTCATTTTCATTTCTGAAAGTGAAATTCTGACTTCTCCCTCATTGTACCACACTGGATTATTCAAAAGTTTAAGTGAAACAATTTAATTTTAGTACATAGAAAATGAAAAATATTGAACAAGTACTTATCCAGTGAATACCAAATGCAAGGCATGATGCTATATAGAGAATAAGCAGTGAATATAGACTTTGTCTCTACCTTTAAGCAGATTGAAGAAAGTAGCAAAACAAGATAAACAATAATAAATATACAATATAATATTTTTATGTGTATGCCAGAGATTGAACCCAGGGCCTCCCACTTGCTAAACACATACTCTACCACTTAGCATATCCTTAGCCCCACAAATATTTTAAGTGCAGGGAAGTGAGGAAGAGAACACTGGAAATTCTGAGGAACCAATTTCTGATGGAAGAGATGAGATGGGTCTTGAGGACTGGTAGGGTTTGGATTGGCAGGGAGAAGAGACAAGAGAAATGTGGGGGTTACATGGGGTTAATGGAAAAGTAGATGTGGAGTATCAGGGGCAGGAAACAGCAAAGTCCTCAGTAGGACAAGTCTAGGGACATATTAGTGCATTAGATTGTCTAATCGTAGCTCAAGGTACAAGAAGGGGGTGGTAAGTCTGGCAAGGACAAGCCTTAAGTTTGGACTGGAATCTGTGTTCTGAAAAATGTGAAATCTGCAGCTGATACAGTGACCTACAAAGGGAGCTTTCAGCGTTTTTGGATTTTGGTGGTAACCTGGATAAAGCAGTGTTTTATGAAGACTTATCAGGGACAAAGTGATGCATAAAACAATTTAAAGGGTGAGGCATTCTGAAGACAGGGAGACCAGTTAGGAGACCAGTTAGGAGGCCAGACATTATGACATGCCTGACAGCGGAGATCTAAGATAGAGGGTCAGCCTTGGGGCCAGAACAAAGAGTAGACAGAGCAGGGAAATTTGGCCACCAACTGGATGTAAGTATAATGGAGATTCACAACCCTTTTGCCCCTGAATTTTTTGTGATAGTTCTTCAACAAACTGATGTGAATTTGTTTTAATTAAAAAATCGAAACCCAAATGCTAATAATAAAGTCCCAAATACCACTGTTATTTTCAGTCCTTATAATATGCTTACCCAGAATTAGGAAAATTTTCTGTCAAGAGCAGAGCAAAGGTGGAGCACGCCTGTAATCCCAGCGGCTTGGGAAGCTGAGGCAGGAGGAATGCGAGTTCAAAGCCAGCCTCAGCAAGGGCAAGGCGCTAAGCAACTCAGTGAGACCCTGTCTCTAAATAAAATACAGAATTCTGCTGGGGATGTGGCTCAGTGGCTGAGTGCCCCTGAGTTCAGTCCCTGGTTCAAAAAAAAAAAAAAAGGAGCAGAGCAGCCAAGAACATTGTTCCCTTGAGCTAAAAGGAAGTTCAACATAAATTGTGAAAAAAAGCTAGTTTAGGATTAAGGGTGTTTTGTGTTATCCTTAGAAAGTTGATTTGGGCAGGGAGCAGACTGAGCACTAGCTGACTAGTCAAGGATTTAGAAATTCCAGCCAAGTCTCCCTTCAGGAGTGGGACTTTAACCCCCATTTGCTTCTGAATTGACACTTGCCAACATGAATTCACTTTAGTTAAAGAACAAGTTAGGTTCAGGGCCTTTTTATCTCCAAACTTCAAGGTAAAGGCTAAGGTGGTTGCCTGGGAGTTAGAGGTAATCTATCATAGCTTGGTAGTTCATGAAGTGATTTCTTTGGAAAATATACTTTTTTATTTTCTTATGAAAAGGTATTTCACCTTCTAATTTTTGTTTTCTTTCAGTTTGAGAAATTACAGTCTTGTTTTGATGCCTGTAAAGCCTCAGGACCTTCTGGAAAAAAAAAGTGTGGTTTTCTAACTATAAATAAATAGAAAAATTAGTAGAGTAGAGGGAAGAGAATGGTGGAAGGAGGAGGGAAGGAGAAGGGGAAGTTCTGGGAAATGAAGTAGAACAAATTATATTCCATGCTTTTATAATTATATCAAAACGAATCCTATTGTCCTGTATAACTAAAAATAACAATTGAAAAAAAGTAATGAATTTTGGAGATTCAAGAGAAATAAAATGTATACAGTTGTCCAGCAGGAACATGCCATAGCTCAGTGAAGCCAATTCTTTTCCTGGGTGAATTTCTTCCCTGCTCCCAGCTCTGTGTGTCTAATTTCTGGACCTTGTGCTGCTGTGCGTGGCCTAATGTGGGTGTGTATTGCATAGGGCCTCTCTGTTGTTCCCCTTGAGAATCAACACAACCAAGGTAGAAGGTTTTGATCAAAGTTTGCATCACGCAAGTTTATTATCTTCTCTAAGAAGGCAGTGAAATTGCACTGACTAAAAAAATTTAATGATGTAGCATGAGCAGATAAAATATGGACTAGAACATGTCACTTTGAATCGCTTTTGAAGATTAAGAGGAGAATGAAAATGAATTAGAAAATGGAAGCTGGAGAAATTCCTGTTTCTGCTGGTGGTCTTCCATTGTTTCTTCAGTCTTTGGTAGTGTCATCTCTCTCTTGGTTTGATCTTATTTTGGGGTATGCTCTTTTTCAAAGTATACGTTTTAAAAATTCTAACAAACTAGCTTTATTGTTGGACCATTTCTTCATAACTGTCTAATCACTGGAAAATCATTGCACCTGCTCCCTTTTGTGCGTATTGCCTAGAAAACCTTTAATTACTTTTTACATCCTAACTCTCTGTTTAGACAGGTGGATCATGTCCTCCTGAGAGTTCCTTGAAACCACCTTAAAATGATGGAACCTGGTCCACTAAAGCTGTCATTGGCCCAGTCTGAGAGCAAGTAACCAGAATTACAAGTTCAAAATATATTTAGAGTAATTTCCATTTCTTGAATTACAATAGTAATTCATATTCATGATTTAAAAACTTTTAAAACTGTAAAAGCATATTATATAAAAATTGGAAGATTCTTCCTCAAACCTAGTCTGCAGTTGAAATTGCCAGAAGTACCACTTCCAGCAGCTGAGTGAATATTCTAGATATTTTTAGTGCATATTCAGATAAACAAGTATATTTATTTTAAAGGAATTCATACCATACATATCTTACCATACACAGAAAATATATGTGTATTACTTATATCATGGTAAACTGGGTGGATTTTGCTCTTCAAACTCAGGATAGAAGGAGGAACAGTGAATATATAGGAGTAATTTCATTTAGTTGGAAAGCTTTTTCCCTATACCTAAGTTTAGGAAGATTGAATTATGATGTTTTTTGTGAGGGCTGACTTTACTGTTTTCCTCTCAGAATTCTTAATCTTTATAGGAATGAAAGGACCAACTTGTCAGTTAGGTAAAATTCTTTACGTTTTTCCAAATTGAAAATTTGTTCTGTTGGATTCCATTTTACTATTTTTGAAGCAATATTATTGTTAGACATTTTTACACTATTTACTCACAGGGGAAATAGTAAAAGACAGGCTTAGCTTCATCTAAATTGAAATAGAGATAATAATAGTTTCTTTGAAATAACTGAGATCTAAGTATATAGTACAGAATGACAACCTTCATTTTTTATTGTTTTGAATATCTTGAGGAATATCTGCCAACTTACTTGCTTACCTTTACAATTACAGTATTTACAATAAAAATTAGACCATGGTATTGTTTTAAAACATGTCAATCTGGTATTCACAGAGAAGAAAACAATAGTTTTCTTAGTATAGGTGATGAATTATATACTTTTGAATGTGTTGCATCTGATCAAATAAGCATGGTATATTATTATAGATTCAGTTGATGTTGAAGCATAGCTAATTTAAGCAATTAATTTAAACCTTGTATTTTAAAGAGGGTTTGTATTCTTCTGAATGTGGTGACAGATGCAGGGAAGGACAAAGGAATCCAAAGGAAAGATTTAAATTATGTATACTTTTGAGGGTCTTCAGAACTAGAAGCAATTCTGCCTGTGATAGAAGGGATTTTATTAAGACAATTGTGGCAGTGAGTCTGTGGATCTTATCTGGGTTTTATCTGGGTGTCATAATTAGGCATTTCACTGGAGGTGTTTTCTGGATAAGTGATGTATTGGCAAGTATTTACTGGAGCTCCGAGATAAATGGAATGGGCAGCTGCTGCCTCCTGGAGAAGTAAATAGAATCAGTTTTCATTGTTATCAGTACACTGACTTCCGAAGGCAGAAGGCACTGAAGTGGGTTTTCCTTTCAAAGGGAATCAAATATTCACCCTTAAGGAAAGGGGTATTTGTGATGTGATAATATTAATGCATCTCAAATGAGAAAAAACATCTATGAATACTTAGACTGTTGCTACCTGGGAGCTTTATTTATTGACCTGTGCCTTTGTCACAGCCTCAGATGTGAGATGAATGTTGCTGATGGAATCATGTAATGATATTTGTCATTAAAAAGTCACATCAAAATTAATAATATCAGAATTCATTGAGTCCTGCTCTGTGTCACACTTGCTGCCTCTGTGACAACCTTCATTTCCTACTTAGCAAATCCAAGTCTGGTAGCTTGAGCCCCAGGAAGTTGTTAAAGCAATTAAAGGCTTCTGTCTCCCAGCACATTGCTCGGTTACCATAGTATCCTCTGCCTCCAAGTCTCTCCTGATGATGTCAGTATGCATACAGGGGTTGTTCAGAGCATCTACGTGGGAATGATTCACCCCACAATAAAGCCCCTTTCCCGTTGCTTGCTTTCCAGTGTGATTTCAGACGTCCCTAGCAATGGAAGGTAAGTGCCTTGTTTTGCATAGAATTGCAGGAATTACTAAATGCCTCTATTATTCTGCTTCAGGTTTCTTGCTTTCTAAGATATACTACTAATTGAAATTCTAGTGTATGGGAGAATTTCAGCCAGTTACCTAGAACAGATTTGCCATTTGTACTTAAAGTGTTTGTGTATGTGTGCATGCACACGTGGAGTAAGCTTATAAAAATCACTGAACACACAATGTAATGCCTGCTACTCTCCCTGGTAAGTAGCAGTAGCACCCACAGTAGAGCTTTTAATTCTAAACTATCTGAAATGCAAATATCCTAAAATATTTTGACAGTTGTCACAGTCCAACTCAGGCTTTTTTAAAGTGTGTGAATTATACATTTTAATAGTTTATTTATTTTATCCAGATTAAACAATATTAATGTAAATATGGGAAGATATTATTAAAAGTAACAGCATATTATAGAGATTAGAACTTATATGATAGGATAAAGATTTAATTATGGAAGATTTTGTGAGGTTCAAAGTATATTGATAACCATCATTTCATACTTATACTTTTATTGCTTTCTCATATCTCAGTTTGGCAGTAAAAATAATGCTTCTATTATTGTGATGAATGAAATTTGTGCTTCATAAAGTTTTTCTTAAATACAAGTCTACCCTTAGGGCTGGCTATGTTCAGCTTTATGAAGAGAATACTGTAGAATCACAGCATTCAGACAGAGGAGCTATGAGTGAATATTTTCCTTGAGAAGTTAATTATGTTTAAATATTTCTCCTATCGTATGTCTCATCAATAAACAACAAATGATGAGGCACACCAAACCAGTTTCTTCTGTCAACCAATTTTATCAATCTCCATTCTGAGAGTTCTGTCTGTATTTCCTTTCCTTGTTTTCCAATGAACTATTTCAGTATATTCTGTGAAGAATATAATATGAAGTTTAAAAGGGATAATAGGTAAAAGCAGTTTCTAATTGATACTTTTGAAAGAGAAATAAGAAAGAGTGAATGGGGTGGGGCATGCTACCTGCTTTTTGTGTAGCGGAACCATTACTCTCTGTGAAGGGTAAGCAGATGGCTTTGTTGAGAGGTAGGTTAGTGGTTTGGACTGTCCATTTCTAGAGTCTTGTATTTTCGGAGTCTTCTGGGATATACCCTGCTCCCGAAGTTTGCTGTGTTTCTGCATGAGGTTATGTTAATGGACTGATGGTATTCTTCATATTTCTTTCTATAAAGAATCAGATATACAATAGTGAGAGAGTGGAAAACAATGTTAAAATTTCAAACTTAACTACTAGTATATTATGGCTATGTCTTATTTTAAATGTCACAAACACTTGTTTGAATTTCTGTCCTGAAAATATGCTAAATTGGTTTGACTTAATTTCTTCACTATTTTGGATAGTTAATCCTGAGTGTGTTTGAAAATTTGTTAGTTTATTGCTGGCAGAAAAGTTTTTTTAAAAAATATAGAAAGAAATTACAATACTACCTAATTTAGATTGTGGTAGATTAAATATTAAAGAAGTTCAAATGTAAGTCTGAAATGTTGGCATACTTTTAAAAACTCTTAATGAAACCCTTTCATAATGTTTGTGATGTAAACTAGACTAACATGTTCTAGGCTAAATTATAGCAGGTTTTTGAACTTATGGTATTAATGTTGTAGATGGTATAATTTAACCTATTGATGAAATGTATTTATAATTGAAAAATACTTCTGTGGTTTTGAACCCTCAGAATGTCCATGAAAATATTCTTCTGCTGCCTTGACCAATATGAGAAGTACTTATATAGAATGTACTTCAAAGATCATGATTTCCTTCATGCTTGAGTCAGGAAGTGGTTCCAAGCAGTTTGGGGAGAGTGATTTAAAAAAATGGTCTTGGAAAGTTTTCATTTTATTTTTATGTAATAGTAAGAATATTTTATGTTTTCATACTTAAACTTGCTCCTGACAAAATATGTAAATTCCTGTTTCTATACCTTACCAACATGAAACAAATGAAATATAACAGAAAAGGAATTACCTTGGCCCTCACTAGGCACATAACAGGTTAAATAGAACCAATATCCAAAAGAATTAGAGAAAGCTGTTTGGAGAACACAGACAAGAAAATAAACACTTTGTCTAGTGATAGGAAAGGGTTGTGAGGGATTAGTTCAGTGCATTACCCAATGGTCTGTGTTCAGAGCCTGGAACCTGGGCACATGCACGTTGATAGGCCACTTTCCACTTTTATGGCACCACACTCCTAGTTGGAGTTCACACTTTTTCCTCGTCAACTTTAAAACTTATTTTCTCCCACAAAAGCAGTGATTGATTTAGTATAATAACCAGGGAGTTCTATTAGTTTTCTGTTGTTGGCTGTAACAAATTACCACAGAAGTGGTGGCTTAGAGAGTACAAATTTATTGTCTTGGGGTTTATTGGTAAGGAGTGTGACACATCTCAGTGGACTAAAAACATCAAGGAGTCAATAGGACTGCATTTTCTTTCAAGAGACTTGGGAGAAAATCAATTTCCTTGTCTTTTTCAGCTTCTAGGGGCTGCCTACATTCCTGGGCTCATGGCCTTATTCTCCATCTTCACAGCTAGCCAGTGGAGACCAAATCCCCCTGCTGCCACCTCTCTGGTTCTCTACAGCCAGAAAAGCTTCTCAGGAAATTAGGATATGGACACTTCTGTGGGGGCAGTATTCTGTGTACTACAGAAGGAATACAAAACACAATGCCAATTTTATCAACCTTAAATTCACAAATCTGACATTTTTACTGAAAGCCATTGAATTAAGTAGTGATTGCCAATAGAGAATGTGGAATTTTAACCTAATTCACTGGATGCTGTCACCCCCAAGGATATTAAAATGCCTCAAGATAATTGAGGGAAAATCAAATTAGAAATGTTTCACCAACTCAAATGTTCAAAATTCTGAAGTATGGAGACACTATTCTCCATTTAATATTTTTATTGAGAAGCTTACATCAGATGAAGTTAATTACACAAAAATTCTATTAGCTAACTCCTATGTGAATGAGCCTGGGTTTCTTTAGAAACTGAAGGGTAATGGCTAGGCCACTAGAGACCCAAATGTGAGACCTAGTAACTCTAACTTTTGAATAAGACTGTTGTTTATTGATCTGGCATGAATCCACATGAGTCACAAGTCCCAGAAGATGAATCTGGCAGGTGTGCCCCACATGGTTTCCTAGGAAAGACACAATATATTACCATAATCAATAACTCTAGAGTTGAGGCCAACAGGTGCAAAATTTTCTTTTATTGTTTACATCCTGGATTTATTATAAATTTCAACTGATTCATGACACAAGGTTCCATCCGTACTAACCATAGTAGTAGTTTTTTAACCTTTGCTAAGCATTAGCAGAAAAAGATGTCGAAGAGAAACTACTGTAAAGGTTAGTTTTAGACAAAAAAACCTAAGATTACATTTTGCTCTGGTTCTCCAAAGTAAAGGAAATGAAAGAAAATGGTTTTCCTGCTTGCATTCTTCTCTCTCTCTCTCTCTCTCTCTCTTTTTAAATCACTTTCTAGAGAAAGACTAAATGATAGCTTATCACCTTTGCTTAGAAGACAAAGGGAAGGTTTATGGAAATTATTTTGCAAGAAGTACTTATTTTGATTCTGACTCTTTTTGGTACCAAGGTAGTATAGAAAACTTCAAACTATATATAAATACAAAATCTGGTTTTATACCATCAAGGTTTTGTCTGTCAGTTGAAATATCATCGTTAAAGGAGAGATTTTAAATGACAATGCAATTAGAAAAATTAGATCAGCAAATTATATAATTTAATAATAACAAAACAGTTATTAATCTATAATACTGTGAATAAAAATACATAATAAGTTGAGTGTTCTACATTATGCATATATTAAGCTCACTTCACTGTTTAGTTTCTTTTATCGATAGCATGTACCCTTTCAAGTGCTAACATAAAAACAAAACCCCAAACCTTTAAAAATGTGCTCGTATTTTTAGAAATATACAAAATATTCAATATAATACTGATTTTCTCCAGTTCCAGTAAATTAGAATGAGTAGAGATTAAATCTATTTCACTTAAAATAAAAAAAGCACCTCAGAGAGCAGCTGCCTTCTCTGAGATAGAAGAGACTGTTTAATCTTTAAATCATTTTGAACTGGCTCAGTTGCCATACTAATCCTTTTTTACTTTGTTAAAAATTATCTTAAAAGTTTATCTTTGAGAGAAATCAGAGATAAAGGAACTAATGGAAATGAGAGTTTTGAGGTTTTTGAATCTTATTTGGTCAGTGGGTGGTAGATAAGATGGAAGGAGACTTCAAAATCAAAAACTTCAAAGACTGTTATGATTTCTCTCTATTTTGAAAACTGGTTCAGAATTTTGTTTCTCAGGGGAATTTTCCCCAGTAATGGTAATAAAGTCAACTACCAAGGAAGTGCTGGCACTAGCAAAGTCTTGACTGCCCCAAAGTCTTTGCAAATCTGAGAACCATTATAAGCCCTCTGCATTTTCCTCCCTGATCTTGTATTTGGTTGTTTTTCTTAATTTATTGCTGCTTCAATGTTACTTCCATTTGTAAAACAAAAGGAAACTTACGGGAAGAAAAGCACTTATTGAAATTGTTTTCAATAATTTGAAACAAGTTATTATTTCCCCTAGTTTTGCCAATTTATGCTATGGAAGTGAGAGCCTATAACTGAAGGAATTTTTGTTATTAATTCCTCTAAAATAGTTTTAGAGGATTAATGGAAATAAAGACTACACTTTCTGCAAGCAAAGGCTTGTGGCCTAGGGCAAAGAAGGAGAAGGGTTGAGTTGCTAAACATTAAAGGTTGTGAAAGCCAGGAGCAAGTGCTTGCAGTCTCCTGCTAGGGGCTTGCTGGGTCCAGCACATGTGGAGGAGCCAGGTGGGAAGCTTAGGGAGAACTGGGCCCATGCCTGAAGTTTACTCTCTGTTCAAGTTCAAGGCAACTTTACGAAAAAAGTAAGGAGCCTGTGGTGGCGGCTGGAGGTTGGTTCCTGCATGTAGCCACAGCGATGCTGGGAAATCAAGCCACTCCTGAGAGTGTTTACATCATGCTAAAGTACAAGAGAGGGGGCCAATATTCATAAGTCAGGGGCTGAGCTTACCAACTAAAAAAATTTCATAAATTCTAACCCTTCCAATCGCAAATTTATGCCACAATTTAAACTAAAAAATTTCTCAAGAGTTTCCCTAGAGAAAGCAACAGAGGAATATGATCTATCAATTGTAATATTAGCATATAACAAGAGTCAGGTGGCATTGTTTTCCTTATTGGAAAGGTCAGTTCTGTCCTCTTCAATCAAAATGCAATTTTAGTAATTACTATTGAATGCCCTCCCTTGCATGATGGTGCACTGTGCACAATACAGAATTAATCCAAAGACAACATGACCTCAGATTCCAAGGAGTTTCACCTAAGAGCATGACTGTGGAGAATAACTTTCTTATCACTTAATAACAATTATTGTTTTATTTTCATGTTTTTTTTTCCAAATGGTTAATTTCAATTAAGAAATAATGTTTATTTTATTTGCATTCAAAGTGTGCTATTCTTAAAATTCTGAATGGATTATTTACCTGATGACAGATCTATTGTTATTCTGTTAACCTTTTTATCCCCTGACCTCTTTCAGTCCCATTTACTTGACTGTGAAACTCATAGGTTTTTCCCTAGTGTTCTTTCTGTCACAGAATGTTTTTCTCTCTTTTTCATAAACACCTACAAGCGCAGCCTGTGTCCACTCAAATACAGTTACTTTACGATGAGCTATTCCAATCCTAGTCCTTCTTTTTATTCTTTTTGTGTCTTCCTTCACACTCCTTATGACATTTATTTTAAGCAACAGCTTCTTGTAACGTTTATTTTAAGCAACCAACTCCTGTTTATTGAGCACGCACTGAGGGTCCTGCCTCACGTTCCACACTGGCCTACTGCCCCTATTTTCCCCCACTGCGGATCGCTCTTGGTACAGTTATCAGTATTGCCTTCAGATGGGGAGAAGGTAGGAGAAATTAAAGGAGAGAGTGGGCAAGTGGAAGGGACATGGTTGGTTACAGAGCAAAGAAACCAAAGATAGAATTTTTAACAGGAGGAAGGAAATTCGCACAGCACCGAGATTATGCTGGGAGATTGGAGTCCTCATGGCAGCTGGAGGAGGGGAAGCAGCAGCAGCAGCACAGTGTTTTTGAGTATTCTATCAGGCATGTTATGGAGTGAAGTGGATTACTATATTTACACATGGAACTTACTGCATGAAATTGCAGTTTATTCTTTTCAACTAGCTTAAAACCAAGTGGACATACCTCAAAACCTTACATTTTTGGACATTGCTGCAACTATTTCACTCTCCTGCCCATCTTCTGGCCACCTTTTCCCAATTTTGGATGCTAAAATTTGAAAAGGAAGTCCTTATATTCCTTCTACTTAGAAATAACTGTGTTTCCTAAATGAACTTAAAGAAGACATTCATATGCCCTGAATCAACACACAACAGTTTTGTTAGTTATCTAGAATCATCTCCATGTTAGCTTTGTGATGGTTTTCCAGGTAAGTTGAAGTGTCATTAAAAGAGTGGTTGTACAGAAATAATAATTTGAAATTTGTCCAAACTTGGTAAAATGTTGATAGTTGAAAGAATTTGTTATTTTTGTCAGTTTATGTTTTATTATAACAGTCTCCTTACTGATTTTGTTTACAATCCAAGCCTTTTTGTGTCATGAAAGATATCTTGCTAGTAGTTATCTATCTTTAAAGTTTCAATATTTGGAATTTTTTTTTTAATCTTCTCAGTAATGTCAAAGGAATGTTGTGTTTGGGTAGCAATGAGGTCATGTGTCTAGAGCTGGTGAGCTGTGTGAGCTTACAGGAGATGAGGGCAGACAGGAAAGGGAATCAGAT
Organism: Glaucomys volans; assembly: GCA_020662805.1. Lineage (NCBI taxonomy): Eukaryota > Metazoa > Chordata > Mammalia > Rodentia > Sciuridae > Glaucomys > Glaucomys volans. Next base: position 743,825 of record JAJEJO010000127.1, on the reverse strand, counting down.
CCTGCAGCGTCCCAAAAGACCCCGTCAGAGAGCAAGCCACTGGAGGTTTTGAGTACAAAAGCAACATGGCCTCACATACCTTTCTCAAGGCTTACCTGGCCTGTGCTTCCAGACGAAATTCTTCGGGGCCAAGAATGGAAGTGTGGGCATCAGTTGGAAGGAACTGAGATCATCTTGATGAGAAGTGACAGAGGGACAGGGGAGCAGTGGAGAAGAGAGGTCACATTCAGAGTATACTTTGAAGCTTAGGGTGGAGAGGATTTCTTGAAGGTTTGGATGTGAACAAATAGGGAAGAAAGGACTAAGGAAGACAAGTTTTTGGTCTGGACAACTACATATCAGATTATAAATCCCACTGTGATATTTCCTGATTGTTTTTGATGAAATATAAAATAGTTCATACTGTTTTAGTAGGATCAAATTTTTTGTTTGTTTCAAGGGTTATGAATGTTAAAGAGTTTACTTTCACTCACCTGTCACTCTCCAGGATTCTTTTTTGTCCTCCTGTTTTTGTTTGAAATTCCCCCCTCTTTCTCAAGGTAAAGAATCTTTCATTTTCTGAAATGTTTATTTTTTGCTGTGGTGGATTATGACTGCCCATCATGTTATTTACTTGTACTGTTGGTTGCAAGTAAAGAGCACTTGAGTCATGTACATTTGTGTAAGGGGAAAAAGACCTTTAATGTAGCAATATAATGGATTATATTCTACTCCAACATTAGTAATTTGGTCTAAAAAATAGCCTGCTATGTGGAAAACACACTTTCTTAAAAAAATAATCATGGTGGTTGGAGCAGGGAAAAAACATTGAGTGATATGGTTTCTAGCCTTGCAAAAATTAAAAGAGAGAGAGAGAGAGAAAGAGAGAGAGAGAGAGAGAGAGAGAGAAGACACTAATAGTCATTGGCAAAACTCATTGTCCTGCATTGGTTATCTAGTCCTTTCGGTAAGCTGATGAGAGAGTATTTAATTAGGAGTCAAGTTCTGATAATAACAAAATAGTGGTAATTTTAGGGTTATAATGGTTATCTTTTGACCAATATGTTTTTAGAACATGCCAAAAGTCTTAATATACTCAGTTCTGCATAATCCATGATTATGGCCATCTGATAATGAATTGATATATAAATTCCATAGTACATCTGAAAAGTCACTTAAAGCACGATCAAGGTTTTACAAGTGCTGTGAAAAGAAAGCATACAGCATCTATGTTGTACTATTCATTCTGGGCTTACAAGTGAAAAAAACAAGAAGGTAAGTAGTATTTAAGATAGAGAAGTGGTGAATTACTCAGAAGAAACAAATGCTTATTTTAGCAAATTATAAGCATTTCCATTTGATTTTATAAGTTTTCTGATTATTCATTATAAAAAGAAATATTCAATTAATTAAAAATAATTCAGTAAATAATTATGAAGGAACAGAATTCTCCAACTAATTTAAGAAAGCATCTTCTCTATGGCATCACTGAGAACTCCCATTTCTGTCGCATTTCAACATGGTCAAGTCTTGTGCCTTCTTCCATCCTGTTTCCGACTTGACCTTCACTCTTTCCTCCCTCTGTTCTCTCACTGCCAAAATGCTGCCCACTTCTCTTTCCATTCCCTTGAAACTTGCTTTAAACCTAAAGCTGTTCTCTAAAAAGTCACTCATAACTATTAGATGGCTAAATGTAACATTTTCCTTTTAGGCCTTATCCCAGTAACCTCTTTAGTGTTTGACTCTGGAGATCAGCATTCCCAAGAAATACGTAGGCATGAAGAAGCATCATGAATTCTCAGGTGCCTCTGCCTTTACTCACTACCACCTCTGTCTAGTTGGTCTTTCCCTCTGCCTGTTTTGTCTGAGAGTCTCCTTATTCCTCTGAAATTCCTTGAAGATTAATTCTCCCTTCTTTCTGCCATGAGTCATGCACCAGTCATTGGAGGTCTTATTATAGGTGTGGCTTTTTAAAAATTTTTCGGCCACTTTGCTAGACTCTGGATCTTTTTGTGCAGCAGTCATCTTTATTCCTCTTTATATTCCAACTATGAATATATAATAAACACTTGACAGATACAAATTGGATAAACCAATTCTTTTGTTATGAAGCACATTTAGAGTTTGGAAATCTTTTCATCATTAGAATATACACACATTCATATCTCTTTTCAAACTTGCAAACATCTTTTGAGATCGTTACGATTTTCTGAACTTTCCCTCTAATCTTTAATACCTACTATATGGTGCAAATGAGAAGGCAAAGAAAACATGGAGTTAACACAAAATGGAAAGATGAGGGGAAGCTTTTCCTCTTTGTTTTTTTTTTAATTTTTTTTTCTTTTTTGTTTTTAGTTTGGTACCAGGGATTGATCTCAGGGGCACTCGACCACTGAGTCACATCCCCACAAATCCCCAGCCCTATTTGGTATTTTATTTAGAGACAGGGTCTCACTGAGTTGGTTAGTGCCTCAAATTTGCAGAGGCTGGCTTTGAAGTTTTGATTCTTGGGTTTCAGCCTCCAGAGCCACTGGGATTATGAGCATACACCACCATGCCTGGCTGAGCTTTTCCTCTTTAATCCCATCTGTATTCTTTCTTGCTTCCTTGCATTCCCAGGCATAAATAGATGCTGAAAACCTCCAGAATAAAAGTGCAAAGCTTAGGTCATATCTGTGCCCTCATGTTTTCTGTTCACACTGTGAAGAAATGAGTTCTAGAAAAAAATTATTTAGGAAAATAAAGGAAACAACCTAATGTCATTTGGGAGAAAATGGATGGAGTGTCACTTGCTCGAAATTTTTTAAAGTGGTGATATTTCATTTTATAAAATGTTTTCTTAATATGAATATAATGTATTAATAAATACAATGCATGTAATATATGATTATGAGTAGAGTAATATATATTAATTTTTTCTACTTTATTCAGTTTTATTAAGATGACTGTTAAGTAAGCCCAATATTTCAATAATATTTAACTTTTTCAGATATCACTTCTCCACTTTTCTCTATGTAATTCTTTCATATTCACTACAGTTGCCTTAAAGAAAGAATATGGCACATAGCACTACAGGAAAATAGAAATGTTTTTTGAAAGGACATTCATACTGTCATTGATTTTGTTCTTAATTGGCAGTGCTCATATTTCTTGTTTTTTGGCCAATACTATATATGGGAATTTCTACATTCATTTATGAAAGGAAGTACATGTTACGTCTCTTGTACTCTATGAAAATGTGCAGCTCTGGCAGTTACACTGGATGGTTTTGCTATCGTAATTAAAACACAGATGGAGCTCATTTCTTCCCCAAGTGTTTGATTGGCAGACACTCTGTGATCAACACTCCTCTCTGCTGAACACATCAGCACCATCTGCCTTCAGTCTGCCTAGAGATGGTGGTCAAAGTGGAATTTCCTCAGTCTCATGTGAACCAGCTTAAGTAGAGTATATTTCTCTTGCTGAAACCACCAAATGATTTGTGAAAAATTACATATAATATATAAAGTTTTTCATGACAGTTTACAACTTAATGAAATATTCATTAAAATGTGTTTTTCAAACAAGATCCATAACTTACTTTCTCTGATTTAAATATTTAGAGCCTAACATTAAATCATTATGTCTTCTTTTTAAAGAATGTTATTTTTTTAAAAACATTTAATACCTTTATTTATTTTTATGAGGTGCTGAGGATCGAACCCAGTACCTCACGCATATCAGACGAGAGCTCCACTACTGAGCCACAACCTCAGCCCTAAATCATTACATCTTAACAAGTTAAAAGTTTCCAAATAAACTGAGCTTTGGGGGCATTTTTTTTCTTTTTTAGTGAGATTGTTAGAGATGTTTTCTAGTCAGAGTCCTGTGTTTTGAACAGTTAGTATATGCTCTAGTTTCGAATTGCAGTACTCAAGTATGCTTTCTTCTAAACCCAACACTAAAATAGTTTCCAAGAATATGATAATTAAAATTTTTTATAACTTCCCTAGACAGAATTTGATAAATGGGACTTCTCTGTTTAGATATCAGGTAAGAAATGGATAGAATTTTATGTTCATACAATTTTGATGTAGATAAATGAAGGTAGGTTAATTATTTTGTAGAAAAAGATACATTTAAGACATTGGAAGTACAGATGCAATGATTTTTTTGAGAAGACAAAGAAAAAGATAATTATTTATTGTTCTGAAAACTGTTTTGCAGCATGATACTTGTGATATAGTCTAGATTTGTGACACATTTGTACTATGCCTAATAATATGAATTCTATATGTAATTACTTAATAAAAAACTGTTTTGTGTTCACCCTTCCCTGTCCAAATGAATAAGTAATTATGATTGGCAAGATGAAAAAGGTACTGTATAGTACTTTTGGGAGAAACTGAACAAATTAAACTGCTCTACAGAGAATGTTAGGACAAAGAATAAAGAGATTGAAAAACATTCTGAAGAACAATGGAATATACTTATTACTTCTGGTTCTTATGGAAACTCACAGTTAAGAGCAAGAGTTACTTTGGATTTGGGCAAGAATTTGAAGATCAGTTTCAAAAAGTTAATTACTTCACAGTGGAAAATAAGATGAGTTTTGGAAGTAAACCAACAGAAAAGAAGAAAAAGAATTGTGAATGTGCAGAAATGTTTCATTATCTCTTACCAGACTCCTTTAAGGATAAACTTTGAATTAGCTTCTTATTTTGTTTGAATGTATAATCACTTCTACTCAAGCTTGGAATTTTTAAAGGTAAGGATTGGAAGTGGAAAGGGAGAGAGAAGAGTTTTAACTTTATTAATTTTTTTTTTTACTTTCTATAGAAAATATTTATCTTAAGGAGCCTATATTCTCATAAGTGGAAGGATGTGAATAATTTTTGACATAAAAGGCTGGGATAATTACTATGAATAAAGAGGAAGTTCAGGAAAGGAAGAGACTTCCCAAATTGAGAGTGACTGGGAATCCCTGGACATATAGTTTGTCCACGTCACTTCTCCTAACTGGGGCTGTTTCTTCTTTCTGTGCCAGTTTTTGTGTTGACATTTACTATACAGTTTACATTTGCAAACACTCATTTTATGATGACTATATGTATGATATAAACTTCTAGAGAACTTCAGTAAGATGTCATTTGTTTAGTAACAGCCAAGCTTTATTGAGTAATTACTGTGTGGCAGACACTTTTTAAGTACCTTCCCATTTTACTCTCACAGAAACCCTATGAAGAAACACTATTATCATTAACTTATTTCACAAATGAGGAAATTGCCTGATATGACCCAAATAATCCAGTAGAGGTACTGGGATTACTCAGGCAGACTGACTCCAGGTTGCTGTGCATCATCGCCATTGAAGTAGACCCAGCTCCTAGGACTGCCCTGAATGTGAAGAGTTAACACATTACCACCCACATGCCCAATTCCATCCAAGGACTGGGCATCAGAGGGTACTGAGAAACTACCCCCAGGCTGAGAAAGTCAGGTAAAGGGAGGGAAGAAGAGATGAGAAGAAAAATTACCATAGAAAGAGAATGGGTGGAGAAGCAGACCATGTAGCACACAGCACACCTGCATCCCCCCAGGCACAGTCACCTTTGCCCACATACAGACTCCACTGTGCTCATCCACTCAGGTGCCTCTACCCCATTTTGGTCTGTTTTTCCTCCACCTGCGTCCAGTCTAATGGACAGATGTGCAGCAGAGAGACAAGGCAAGGCAAGGCAAAGTTCTCCTTAGTGGAAATGAAGTTAAACTTCATTTCTTTTTCCCAGTTAAAAGGGATCTCTCTATAGCTAGGGTAGGTATTCAAAGAAATGAGGAGAAGTGAGTCTGTCTTCAACCGTGGTAGAAATGTACTGCCTGGAGGGAGCCTGAGTTCCTTTGTGTTAGCTCCCCCTCCAGGCTTTTCACTTTCTCTGGTTCTTTGTTTCCTTGTGGGTAACAAGAGAAAGCTGGGCTAAAGGTTACCACCAGCTCTGAAAATGGTTTGTGATGCTAAAGAGCTTCCTGTTCTAGTGGAAGAGACGCAAGAAATGGAACACACCTGTAATCCCAGTCTTTTAGGAAGCTGAGGCAGAAGGATTGCAAATTTGAGGCCAGTCTCAGCAAATTAGCAAGGCTTTAAGCAAGTTCCTGAGACCCTGTCTCAAAAAAAAGTCTTTGAGTTCAGTCTCTAGTACTAACCAAACCAAACCAAACCAAAAGGTTAAATATAGGTAAAACTGGTGAAAGAATTAAGAACAGAATTTGCCTATTAGGGTGGGGAATTGATTGAAGAGGAAGTTACCTACGGTTACAGTGGTTACTCAGGTGCATGATTTGTTAAAACTAAAATTGTATGTTAAAGATGTACAGTTCATCCTATGTGCATTTTATCTCAGTAAAAACACTCAGTACAGAAAAATGTTTAAGTAAGTAATGGTACAGTTTAAAAATTTTACCTCAGAATCAATGTAGAGGTTCCAGTGACTAAAACTCCAAATAATCATTAAAGGATCATGAGACAGGATGCATTATCAAGGTAGAGGATGGAAAAGTGAAAGAGGTCTAAGATAACCCAGGAATAGACCCTGCTTTTTGGTGTATGACAAATTGTTAATTTATTTTCCGTAACTATTCTTGTTTCTTACAATATTTATGAGACTAATTTGACTTTTCTTTTACTAAATTGTATCACACTTTTTCATTATTTTATTTCTAAATTTTGCTGAATTTAAAATGATACTGTGTGAGTCCTACTGGCCTAGACAGTTCCCAGCACATAGTTAACATTCAATAAATATTAGTTACACGGAATCATTGGATTTACATCATTACTTATGACTTAATGTGGTACCTAGTTTTCTGTTTAGCCAATTTAATGTTCACCTACTCTTTTATGCTTTTTCTATAGTGATGGTGTATTAGTATGTTTTAGACTGCTTTAAATTTTTCCTTTATCTCCTTTCCTATTTAAAATTCTTATCTTTGATTAAAATCTTAAACCATTACTTCACTGCCTCTTTTGACCCCTGTGGTCAACTATTTTATCTACATGTGCAGATAGCAAGGAAGAGTGGCACTGATGGAAATAAATTCTTTTATGTCCAGTTTAAAAGAAAGAAAGTGACAATTTATGTCCCACTGGGTTAAATGCCACAAGTTTTAGAAGATAATATAATGAAAAATGCTCTGTAACAAAAATTCTTGCATTCAACAAGATGGAAAGATTAGAGGAAAGGTAATAGTTAAAAGAAGCTGGAATTATACTCAGCTTGAAGATGAAGGATTATGCATGAAATAAGGGAAAGCAGCAGTACCTGGCCTGCTCCTGGACTCCTGACATTCTACACTATCCTAATAGTGTTGATGTTTGCCATCAACAAAGTTCCCTTATCAAGATTTTTGCCATCCAAGTTCATTTTGGGCTATGGTGACTCAGTGTTGGTCATTTGGGGACTTTTGCTTCCTGAAGGTCTTAAAGTCTAGGCTCAATGTTGCTTGATTCCATACTCCAAAAAGCAAACCTCACCCTCAAAAGTGAGGGGAAGAACAAAAAGAACGACAGCATAGCTGTCAGAAATTGAGGCATGCTGGACAAAATTGAGGAATAGAAAAACACAATCCAAGAACTGAGGAAGGTCTGATCCAGGAAACCTACCACTGACTCTCCATTCCCCAGCAGGTGAATGCATGCTGGGACTCAGGCTCAGGCCAGCAGGGAGGGGAAGGACTGGGGCTCCGGGATCTACATGATTATAACTCTAGCTCTCAGGAGAGCTGCCTAACTCTGTGCAGCCCAAGAGGCTTGATTTGAGTTTGATATCTAAAGGAATCCACATCAGAGTTTGGCTAGAGAAGGAATAGATTATGCGCAGTGTAATATCTGAAGTCATGGGGATAAAAAGATGGGATTAGGAAACTTTATAAAGAAAATAAGCAAGTTTCTAAGGTATTCTGTACCAATTTCAAATTCTTGATTCTTTGTAGTATAGTTCAGTGGGAGACTAAAATGGAGTCTAAGCCCCAAGATTAATGAATTCCTAAATGTGCATTCACATTAAAGTCTCTCCCTAGTAAAGAGAAGCCCAATACTTCTTCTGTCTTTCAAGACGCCTCAATTTTAACAACTGAATGCCAAGATCAGGTTACAAAAAATGCAGCATATTATAATGTTTCCATTTAATTTACTAAATCCCTTTTAACATATTCACAAAATACAGTAGCTGAATATATAATGTAATTTGAGGATATTATTAGAAATCCAAAGTAAGGTTCTTCAGCCAGATAAATAGCCCTCTGGCTCCCCACTGCCAACCTTCCAGAATCTGATTTAGGCATAGTTAAAACTTTTGACATGTGTGTGGTAAAGGTTATTTTTATAGAATTGCACAATACTGAAGTGGAAAAATTCTCAAAACTTATCTCTTTTAAATGGAAATCTTTGGTGGGAGAAGAGGAGGGATGATGAAGTGTAGGAATTGTAGGAAAGATAGGAGGAAATATAAGGAAAAGCTTTAGCTATTCAAAAATAGTTCTCTTATGTTTTAAATTTTATCACCAAAGCAGAGAGTTTAAAGAACATCAGAAATTACAAAAGAGAATAAAATGACAATCTCTATTGGACAACATTGGATTGAAACAGTCATAAGTGCTTTAAAAGTTTTACTAAACTTAGGGAAGAATTATAAGAAAATTAAAAACAATTTTTAAACATGAGTAATAATTAATGTTGTATTATAATATCCCTACTTTTTAAAAAATTAAAAGTTAAGAATATTTTTTCTTAAGATATTTCATTTTCAATATGTGACCATGGGCTGGGGATGTAGCTCAGTTGGTAGAGTGCTTGCCTTGGAAGCACCAAGCCCTGGGTTCAAATCCCCAGCACCGCAAAAAAAAAAAAAAAAAAAAAAAGAAAGAAAATATGTGACCATCATGTAGGACTTTGGGTGGCAGATAATTAGATGTGAAAGATTGAACAACTGCGTGATTCAGGCTTTCCTGCATCTGCAGCTTGATTCCTGGAAGGAACACTGGAACAGATGTCAAACTACAATCAGGGTGAGCAATTAAAACAATCTGAGACACTTAACTAGGAATTAAAATTAAGGATTCTCTTCTTTTCATTGGCATTTTCTTCTAAGAGACAGTATGAAGCAAGAAATGAAATATGAGTAAGAATCAAGCTCTAAACTCTGGTGGTCCTGAGTTTATGTTTGCTTAACCTTTCTAATCCATCCTTACAGGATAATTTATTAATTTAATTTTTTTAGTGCTGGGTTTGAACCCAGGGCCTTGCTAATGCTGATAAGCACATACTATCACTGAGCTATTCTCTCAGCCCATATAGGTTGTTTTAGTAGACCTATTCTCATGTATACTCTATAGAGCAGAGTCTGGATGTGTGATAATCAAGTAAAAAAAGGGAACTAACTGATCTCAAATATACCCTGACCATGAAAAAGATGCCAGTTCTTCCTCTTCTCTGTTTATGAGAAAAATACATAAGCTTTAATTATTTTATCTTAAACCTTTGTGTGTTTCTAGTTTATTAAAAGTTTATTTAATTTGGCATATTTTTGTTTTATCATGGTTAGGAACATTAGAAATGGAAACATTTAAGATGACATTTGTCTTATTTAAAAACTACAAAACAAACAGATGGTTTAGAGAAGCAACATTAAAGATGCTTCTCGATCTTTAATTCAAGACCATACTTGATGCTACATCTGGAAGAAGAGCTATGCCAAAAAAATGCTGTTGAGTTAAATTCTACACTATTCATCAACATTTAATGAACTAAAAGTCAGGTGTTCATGAGCATAGTATGTGAAACCAAATACACCTTCTGGGGAAGACAGTTTTGCAAACATTTCTAAATCTGTAGTATATGTATGTCACACTTAATAAACCTATGGAGAATTTTATAGTGAATCCAGCCCCAAAACTTTACATATACATTACTGTCATCTTAGTCATTCTGTGCACAAATGGAAGTTGTCATTTGTAATAGTCACAGGGATAGTCATTTTGTTCTTAAAATTTCCTCATACAAAACATAGAATTGCCAAGATTTGGCTTTAAATATTTTCTCAACACTTGTAATATGTCTGATAGTGATTAAAAAGCTAAGTATAATTAATTGGTACCATGTATAACTGTGATAGCTGGCATCTGGTTACATTTCCTGTTACTCAAATTACTGTTTTGCTATAACCATTTTATTTGAGAAAGTTCTTATGCTTCTTGCTCAATGTATGATGTTTCTCCCCTACCCCAATCTCAGTGAGAAAAAGAAGACTTCAAAGCAATGTTAAATACAGGTGCCAGTGTTTTCCTAATTGATTTTATGGGAGTAGAGACAAGTCATTTAAAAAATTTATGAGCTTTCCAATTCTTTTCATTTTTTTTCAATTTCAAGAATCAGAAAATTTAATGTTAATATAATACTATTACAAATCTATAGCACATATTCAACATTTTTGTTTTTTTTTTTTTCAAATTGAGAAATGTAAAATTTCTAGAATGAGGATTTTGCTATGGTGTAGATGTGGTGTGTCCCCCCACATTTTTATGTGCTGGCAGCTTGGTCTCCAGTTTGGCTGTTGAGGTGTGGAAACTTTAAAAGGTAGGGCCTACTTGAAGGTTGTTATGTCATCGCAGGAGCCCCCTCAGAAGAGATATATTTTGTTCTCAAGGGACCCAGGTTAGTTCCCTTCAGAGCAAGCTGTCATAAAAAGAGCAAGCCTGGCCCCTGAACCCTTCTGGCTTTCCTGTCTCACTATGTGAATTTGTTCTCCCTCTTGCACCTACTCCTACCATGATGCCTCTTCCTATGTGAAAATGCAGCCAGAAAGATCTAAGAGGCCACATCAGTGCAGCTGCCTAATCTTGACTTCCAGTCTCCCAAATCATAAGCCAAATAAACCTCTTTCCCTGTATACTGCTCAGGCTTAGGTATTTTGTTATAGCAACAGAAAATGGACCATATTAGTCTCATTCTATATATACTTTTTTTTTTTTACATTTTCTCTATATACTATTGTAAATTAATTTTTTACTTGTTCTATTTAGTTGTACATGACAGTAGAATGCATTTATGCATTCTGATAAGTCATACTATATATATATTTTTAATGTTATAATCTGTATATTTAGGGGCTGGGGTTGTGGCTCAATGGTAGAGCACTTGCCTAGCACATGTGAGGCACTAGGTTCGATCTTCAGCACCACAGAAAAATAAAATAAAGACATCATGACTATTTAAAAAAATTTTTTTAAAAATAATTTGCATATTTAGCATATAGTTGCTAGATCCAAACTTATGTTTAGATGCCAAATTAGTTTTCTGGTGACCTTGCAAGCTGATGAAATGGTCAGGAAATAGGAAATTATCCACCTCTGATACAGATACTGTGCATGCTTCCTAAGATCCAAAACACTAAATAACTGAAGGGGAGGTACCTTAACTAACCCAGCATTGATGCTTTAGGGTACCCTGTAGACTTCTGACCTGTAATGTTTCAGCCTCTTGTGTAACTTAAAAAGAAGAAATCTCATTTAAGTCTTTTTCACCTAGATGAATTCGATGTCTAATAGTTTCATTTAAAAAATGAAACATTTTGATACAAATCTTTTAAGAAGAAACCTTTGAAAATGGATCTCCCATATGGATGGTTTTAGAGTCGACAATGTTGTTACCTTTACTTCAATATTGCTAATTTTAGATTTAAAATTAAAAACTGGCTTTGAGTGAGAAATGAAATATTATCCAACCTGCATATAGCCTTAATAGTTCAGAATAAAATCAGAAGAGAATCTAATATAATCTTAATGGGTACCTGGTTGTTTACTGTTGGCCTGTGTAAGATCAATTATCAAATGCCAGATTTTAATGTCATCTGCAATGTTGGAAAGAACACTTAATGTGCACAAGGCTCTGGCCCAGAGTTCAAACTCAAGGAATACGGAGGACACAAACTTGTCCAAGTCATGTAACCTCTTTGAGCCTCAATTTTGGCACAGGTAGTAAGAATATATGTGAAAATAATCCTACTTTCTACAGTTGAGTTTTATGACAAATAAATGAGATTGTTATAAAATTGATTTGAGCTGTGTAAAATCTGGGTTTTATTTAAGAATCTGCCACTTTCTGGCCTGGTAGTCTCAGACAAATTACTTAACTCAGTAAAGCTTTGTTGTTCACAACTATAAAACGAGGATAATAATATTACAGTGTTTATAAATTGCTAGAGAGTAAGAAGTCAATAAATGGTAGTTACTATTATTATTTTTAATAAACCTCTACAAATGTGCTTAGTGTCCTTGGGAGATTTAAAGTGACATAACAAAATCTAGTGTTTTGAAAAGATCATTTAAAGCTTATTCCGTATTTATTTCTATATGAAAACTGGTTACTTCACATACTTTCTTATAAATTAGGATAACCTTTAAGCTAGATATTTATGTAGAATGACATTTTCTTCCTAAACAGATAATGTCCCCTTCGTATGTAATTTTTTTTTCTGATATAATGGACTCAAAGAAGAATAGATAGATGGTCATGACCCTTTCACTTATTGTTCATTACAGTTGATAACAATTAATTAAAAATTGTTTTGATGGCATATTTTATATAAAGTAGGAAGAGTTTCTATGATCCTCTTGTGTGACATTGAATAGAATTTTTAAAATTTTGACATTAAATAGAATTTTTAAAATTTTGAAAAAAAAAAAACATATTTGAGGGCACTATGAGCTATGCCCTCTCCACAGAACATATTTGAGATGCACTTGAGATTGCACAATCCATTTAGAGGTAGCCTTAAACCTTTCCTTAGGTAATGGGATTAACAACTCTGTTGGGACCACAATTCTGAAAGATACAAATTTATTTCTAAATGTTGTAACTAGTAATCTTATGCACCTTGACAGGTCTTACATTGTAACTGCCACTCTTGGAATACAAAATGCAGACCTCATGCCTCTCTCTGTCTGCTAGGTTAGGAAGTTCAAAGATTTTCACAGGAAAGATTCAGTCTTGAGAAAGTTAAAATTAGCTGCTCCCCATCTTTGTTCTCCAATTACAGTATCACTGAAGCAATGTGATAAGTAGCCTGAGTTTACAATACTGTGATATCTAGATGCTTTTATGAGCCATTCAACCATGCATGAAAAGTTTTCCTTTTAATGCCCTTTTCAGTATTTTTAAAAGAAATGTATGCTAATAATTATTTTCAGCTTAAGCATGTTGACTGATAATTAAAAACTTCTGAGCCATTTAGTTTGGGTATAATTCAACATCCAAGGAGTAAAAGGCAAGAACTACTTGTTTTTTCTCTTTCCTTCCCAGAAGGACACTACTGTGACATTATAGTTACAGAAAAGTAAAGCAAGATAAAATCTTAGCAAACTTGTTCAGCACACATTCCTCATTATATTCTAATATTTCCCTTTATTTCTAATTGTATCTTCATAATATGAATAATGACTAAGCATTATAAATATTACTATTTTAAGCAAATGTCTATGAATTTTAAATACACCAAGTCCATTTTCAGAAAAAAATAATTTTTTTTATAGCTAGGATTCCAACAGAATGTAAAAATAAAAAATTTAATATCTTTTGAAGATTACTATGATTTTAATATAAAAATCAGTCTGGAACTGTACTATTTACATGAAAAGCAAATATTGTTGCAGTGTAAAACTTTACCTGGTATTTAATTTTTTCATTTGAAACTGTTCTCTGTTCTTTCTAAATGTTCTATTTATTTCCCGTTCTTCTTAGACATACTGTACTGACCATAGTCTCACCTTATGTTGCTGGCTTCTGGTCATAACTGAACATTGTGCTGTAGAGACTACAAGGTACACTCCAGGGAACATGGGCTTCAACATCAGAGCCCTTATTTGCTCCCTGCTCTCTCAGACTAGTGTGAGTTATGTATTCTCTTCCAGTTTTCAGATGGATATTCAGTTGTATATCCTCTTTCAGTTTTCAGTTGGATATTCAGTATCCAAATTCATGACAGATGGAATTGGAAATGCAAATGTAGGAGGTTTGAGTTTAGAACCGCTAACTATTGACTGTGGTGTTGGTAATGGTTGTTTGCTTTTCACTTTTTAATCCTACAACAAACTAAGCCATGTATTCCCTAGGTTAGTGTGATACACCTCTCAGCTTTGGCACAAAATATATTTGATTTAATCATTTGCATTTGCCGTAAGTTCCTACTTCTTAGAGTTATTTGAAAGACTCTAAGATATATAATAATCCAAAGAACTTAGCCCACAGTAAGAACTCAATAAAATGAGCAATTTCTAACACAATGATGCAACTCCTGTGATAGAGTGGGTACTCTTAATATCTGGTTGAAAGTCATTTTTTGCAAACTCTCTCTGTATGCTTAAGCTTTCAATGATTGTAATTAGCAATTCAAATTGCTCAATTTTGAGGATATATTCATACAAATTATTTGTTTGGGATTTTTAATATGTAATCTTTAAATAAAAGAGCCAAATATGAGCAAATAAGAGCTTTGTGTTTTTAGAAAACTGTACTTGTGAGAAATAATTTTCAGTATAACTTTTATCAAATTTATAGAGATTGTGCGTATTACCTTTAGAAATATCAGTATCTAGAAAGAATACTAGTCCCTTTTTTGAGCCTTTGTATTATACTAGATAGATGGGTCAATATTGATATTGGGTTAATCTGGCAACATACATAGGTATCTCTCAGTCTACCTACTCTAGGTAAATAAATCTTTCCTTCCTCCCTTCCTTCCTTTTTTCCTTTCCTTTCCTTCTTTCCCTCCTTCCTGCCCGTGCATCCATCCTTCCTTCCTTCTTTCCTTCCTTCCTTTCTTTTTCTCTCTCTTCCCCCCCCCCCCCCCCCCCCGCCCCTTCCTTCCTTTACCAGAGATTGAACTCATGGAACATGTATGTGTTCAGCTGCCATGCACTAATGTGACTATACTGGTTTTATGAATTGTATTCATTCTGAAAGATCTACACCAATATTGTACAGTTGTTAAATATTTTCAATATAGAACTGTTTATATCAATATCTGCATCCCTGTCTTCTCACTTAAAAGTAACAATCTTTTTTTGTCTTTCCCTACCAGAAAATTGCCTTAATTAAATCTTTTTTTTAAAATGTATTTTGTTTTAGTTGTAGGTGGACACATACCTTTATTTTATTTTTATGTGGTGCTGAGGATGGAACCCAGGGCCTCATGTGTGCTACTTGAGTGCACTACCATTGAGCCACAACCCCAGCCCTTGGTTAAATCTTTCTGTAGAACTATTATCTGCTGGGTTGTGGCTCATTTTATCTCTGAACTGACCCTCAATACTTTACACAGGAAATGGCACCTCACCACCAAAATATATTGTTGGACACCTTCATCACTGTTCATTGAGCTTATCAGGGGTTTTGTAGATATAGAACTATTTGTTCATTTTTTCCATGACTTCTTTTACTGGATCTTCAATCCTTGAAATTCCTTTGGTAAAAAGATATCCTAGAAATATTAAACTGCAGAAGTGGAGGTCTTTGTGGGAGATTTGATGATATTCAAAATCACTTTCAAAGGAGTATTTTAATCACCTTAGCTAATTAACACTATAATCTGTGATTGGACACTGTCAAATGATCAAAGGCCCAAATTGCTTAGAATGTTGCCCATGCGTGTTTCCTCTGGTATGTTACCTATTGCTGAACAATGCTTATCTTTTATCAGTTAACAATACTGTATATGAAAAAGTAAGCATTTTTGCTTTGAAAAAAAAATGGAGGGCCTAAACAAGTGTCATAAATGTTACAGGGACAGTCCTTTTATTAGACATTCAACCTCTTCCTCTGGTATTGTTTTTTTTTTTTTGTTGTTTGTTTTACTTTGTTTGCTTTGTTATCTTAGAGTCTTTGAGTTCAAGGAGATAACTCAGAAGCCAACTCTACCTACAGTTTAGAATATGAAGTGTATTGTCGTTAAATTACTAAGCCAGGGATGAATAATAAGTCTCAACTTTCACATCATCATAATCAATGAGGATGTCAGCTGCTTACAGGCGGTAGACTTGACATGCTTCAATTAGAACAAAGTCACATAGCTCGTTTGTATAGTTTGTGGCAGATCAATCCCAGAGTAGTATTATGGTTTGGATATGAGGTGTACACCCAAAGCTCCACTCACAGCAGGAATATTCAAAGATGAAATGATTATATTATGAAAGTTTTAACCTAATCAGTCCACCCTAGTTTGAACACGCTGACTGGGTGGTAACTGTAGACAGGTTGGGCATGGCTAGATACATAGGTCATTGGGGATGTGCCATGGAAGGCTTCATCTTCCCTTCCCTCCTCTCTCCCTTTCTGCTTCCTTGTTGCCTTGAGAGGAGCAGCTTCCCTCCATTGCATTCTTCCCTAATGATATTCTACCTCACTTCGGGCCCAGAGCAATGGAATTGGCTGTCTATGGGCTGAGACATCTAAAATTGTGAGCCCCAAATAAATGTTTCCTCCACTAAAGTTGTTCCTTTCAGGTTTTTTGGACACTATAGTGCAAAGCTGACTAAAACAAAATTTGTATCATGAGTGGGGTTGTTATTGTGACTAACATGACCGTGTGTTTCAGAAGCCTTTGGAGTTGGTTGACAGAAGGAATGTTGAAAACTTTGAAAAGTCAGAGTGGAAAAGCTTCAAAATATTGTAAATGGAGCTTAATGGGTAATTTCAGTTGGAGCTCAGAAGACCACAGTGCCAGTAGGAATGCAGACTCTGCTCACAAGTTTTCAGAGGGAAATGAGGACTCTATTAGGTACTGGACTGGAGACCACTTTGGTTATATTCTGGCAAAGAATGTGTCTCTACTTTGCCCATGTCCTGAGATATTGTGTGAAGCTAAATTTAAATCTAATCCTAACCCTAACCTTAACCCTAACCCTAACCCTAATTAATCTGGTGGAGGAAATTTCAGCACAGCATCCAGTCAGTGGCATGGATATTACTGACAGCTTTTAGCCAGGTTTACTGTGAGAAACGGGAGCAGAAAGTAGAACTAAATGATTTTTAAAACTTGCAGTTTGACTGGAAAAGTATATGTAAAACTGGACCAAGGAAGTTGTACTTGTTGAAGAGATTTTAGCCCTTAAAGAAGATGCTAAAGACATTGTACAGAGCCAATAGGAAAGATCATTGAAAGCATCTCAAGAATTTACAAGACCACACACATATCAAGGATATTGAAGGAAAATATCACTTTGAGAAGAAATCATGGGGGTGACTACTTGCTCAGAGGCCTAGAAAGTTGCTTCACTATGCTGAACTGTGCAGGCACTGAAAGGCCCCTGAAGTCATGATTCTGGGGGGACCAAGTATTTCACAAGCTGGCAGCAGAACTTAGTATCATCGCAGGAATGCAGGATGCTAAAGCGAAAGAGTCATGTAGACTTCCAGTGACATTTCAGAGGAAGACCTGGGAGGCCAGGCAAAGTGTAGCAGGATTAGAGACCCTGAAGGCTGCCCCTATGAAGATGATGCATGAAACCATAAAGGTGAAGGTGAAGCTGGAATGGAGACCCCAGGAATTAAGAAATTTCAGTAATGTGTACTGTCTGCTGAGAAAGGTTGCCGGATGTGGAGAAAGCACTGCAGCCAGCAAGGCCAAAGGGGCAGAACTGCTGCAGCTCTTTGGAAATAACATCCAAATATTATGCTGGGTAGAATTATGGGGTCCATTTGCTCAGTGGGATTTCATTTTTGCTGTGGCCCTATCTCTTCTTTCAGTGCCTCTTTTCCTTCTTTTTGTAATGGAAATGTTTACTCTATGCAACTGTATATTGAAGATAGATAACCTTGCTTTTGATTTTTGTAGGGACTCACAGCCAAGAGTTTGCTTTGAGGCTTAGAGGAGACTTTGAACTTAGAGTTTTGGACATTGCTATAACTGTTAAGACTCTGAGACTCTTAAAGATGAACTAAAACCATTTTGCTTTATGAGATGAACATGAGCTTTTGGACACTAGGGGCAGAATATTCTAGTTTGAATATGAAGTGTCCCCCAGAAGCTCCTCTTAATACAGGGATAGTCAGAGTTGAAATAGTTATAGTATGAGAGCCATAACCTCATTGGTTCATCCTAGTTTGAATGCATTGAGTTGGGTGGTAACTGTAGGCAGGTGGGGTGTGGCTGGAGAAGATGGATCACTGGGGGCATGCCCTAGAAAGGTACATTTACCCCATAGCCCCTTCTGCATTTTCTGTCTTTCTCCGCTTTCTGGAGCAACTTCCCTATACACCCCTCCCCAATGACGTTCTGCCTCAACTTGGGTTCAGAGCAATGAGGTAGCTTCCTATGGACAGAAATCTTCCTATGGACAGAGATTTCTGAAACCATGAGCCCCAAATAAACTTTTCTTCCTTGAAGTTATTCTTCTCAGGTATTTTGGTCACAGCGATGCAGACTAAAACAAGTAGAAGCTGGTTTTTAAAATTTCTAATCTCATTTTCATTTCTCCTAGTCATTTTATTATAATCCTCATGGAAACCTTCACATTGAATGCATTTGTATAACCTTGTACTTCATTATGTAGGCATGAAAAATTAAGACTTTGACATTTTATTATATGCAAAAAAAGTGAAAATTATCTTTTAAAAATACCATGCTTATTATTCATTTCTGAACACAGAAAAGATGTGTGAAAGAGAAGTTCAGCTTCATATGCATGCCTTAGAGATTGGCCCTTCATTTTTGAGCTTTATGTATATATGTACATACATATATAATGTCAGCAGATTTAAACATTTTTTTTAGTCATTAATGGACATTTATTTTATTTTTATGTGGTGCTGAGGATTGAACCCAGTGCCTCACACATGCTTGGTATGTGCTGTACCACTGAGATACAACCCCAACCCCATGCCCTCAGCTTTTTAAAGGATGGATTTCAACATGGATAAAGTTTTGGGGAAATTTGAATATTTATAAAGTCATTGCCAAAACATGCATATATTTATGTATTTGGAATAGAAATATGTTTATCAATAACTGAGAGTAAGTGCTAGTATCCTGATGTTAAGAATAGTGTAACAATGTTTCATACAACTTTTAAGCCCAGTGGGTGTAGTTTGTGTATTTCCCTAGTTAATGTTGTTGGCACACAGTAAAATATCTAACAATGATGATAACTCTTTCCCTATACAGTTTTCACTTTGACTAGAAAAAAATTTACTACTATGCTAATGTGCTACAATTTTTAAAGTATGTTAAGATGCTAACTGCATTTCATGGCATTCTATGATAGTATTTGCATTTTTATAGGAACTCCTCTCTTCCCCAACTCCCCACCACCCCCCGTTACACTAATATACTCAATGCATCAGTTATATATCTTTCTTATGCCATACTCTATATTCTTCACCGTTCTGCCTTATTAACAGATATTACTAAAATCTGTGCTTTACATTGAAAATCAGGCTTCACAGGTGGTCTCATGGTCATTTCCTTCACTTCTATTGTGCAATGGTTCTTTATAATCTGAAAAATTCAGAAATGTCCAGATTTAACCATGATTATAACTTGCCAAACTTTTGAGTGCTTTGGTATTTGAGTCATACTTTGCTAGCAGTGTCAGTTATTTGAGAGTACATAATAGTTCTTCTCTTAACAAGAAGAGTATATAAAATATCATTTGAGCTATTATCCTCTTAAGGCCAAATCAACACTGATCATACCCACATTTTGAACAAGGCTAAGCTGGTTTGTGTAGTTTCCAGGGGATTTGCATGTCTGCTTCTTTCCAAATTATTTATATATGTGTGTGTGTGTGTGAGAGTGTGTGTGTGTGTGTGTGTGTGTGTATTCCCTGCAAGAATCAGTTGAAGGAATAAGTCCCAGCGGATTCTTACATGCATGTGTTACAAACCTCAGAATGTGCGCACATAACCAACACCAGACAAAATGGGAGGGCAGAACTGCAAAGCATCTAGGGGAACAGCCTTTGAATCAAGTCATGCAGTCCTCGTGTTAGGCCTTTTTTTTTCAGTCATTCTGTCACTATGAACAAGTTAAAGTCAAGGTTCTGTGACTTCACTTAGACCAATATTTCCTCACCTATGAAATGGAGATAGTACATGTACAACCAGAAGAATAAGAAAGTTATACTCCATTTATGTATGATGTATCAAAATGCATTCTACTGTCATGAATAACTAATTAGAATGAATAAAAAAAAGAAATCAAGATAGTGGTATTTCAAATATAGTATTAAAAAATTAAAAGAAAAATTTTATTTAAAAAACTGAGCAATTTGTTTGACATTTAGTGCTTGAAAAGGGATTTTTTTGTGGTCATCATATCTTTGCCAGGAGCTTTTCCTCTTTACCTCCTATTGTTGAGGGAAGTTTAGAAGCTGTGGCTATTAATATTGTGCCAGTGCCTGCGTTTCTCCCTTGTGTTATTTATAAATGTTTTTGTTTTTCTTTGATGATGCTAAAAACAAGGATTAATCCCTATTAAATCAAGTATTCATTAATTGAAAATGTATGCCTTCATAGAAGAAAGATGTCTCTATATAAAACAAAGAATAAAACTTGTTACACAAAGATGATTGGACCACAGAATTTTATGTAAGGGGGTCAAATTTCATATGAATGACAATTCAACTTTTCTGTTCCAATATGACCTTTGAGATAAGATGCCATAAAAGTATGTTTAGTTATAGGATGCATAATCCTGTAGCAGTTCCTGAAAAAGAATCATGATTTTGGCAGATTCTTTTTGCAAGTTTTTAATTTCCTAGAAGAAATTGACATTTCTTAAAAATATTCGATGCATTAGTGCAAATATTTGAAAGACAACTAGAAACTTGATTTCATCACATTCTGATGAGTGGATCCCAGAATTACTAAACTGAAGGATGCTGAATTCCCTATGTCCCTAGGAGCCTATATTTTCTGAGATTTTACATTGAGCTATTTTGATTATTCAGTAATGGTATAATGGCTAAGAGGCAAATTTATTTTTATGTTTCTATGGAAGCAAAATGCAGAGGCATTGATATCTCCTACTTGTTTTGGTAATCTTGATTTCATATAGAGGAGAATCAAAGACATATGTAACTGATTTAATAATTTGGGTTTTTGAATTCTAATCACAATGAATTTGAAATATGTTCTTTAAACCTACATTTATATTTGACCAAATGAAAAGTTTTGTGAATATGTTGGAATTTTACTGAGTCTAATGACAACTTACTGATATAGTACTAGGCACGATTTAGTTCATTTTGTTTTGTGTTGATTTTTAAAAAAAAATTTCATATTTTTCTCATATGGTGTCAAAATTGTGAATATTTGTTAGTGCTGTTCTGTGTGTGAGGCACTGTGCTAGGTACTAGGGGAACAACAGTAAACTAACCATAAAAATCCTTTCATAGAGTTTATAGCCATAAATAAGTAATACATAAAATATGTCATGTGATAATGGAACTGAGTATTTTGGAGCCATAGAAAGGGATGGGGAATGCTGGGAGCTTGGGGAGGATTGCACTTTCAAATAAGAGGCCAGGGAAGACTCATTGAAAAGGTGACAGATGTCTGAAGACCTAAAGGGAAGCAAGAGAGGAAACCATCGTAATACATGGGGAATATTCTTGTCAGAGTTATCAGCCAGTTCAAAGACCCTGAAATAGGAGGCTACCTGCATGTAGAAGAGTAAGGAGGTTATTGTACCTGGAGGAAAATAAGCAAGAGGAAGGATGGAAGGTGGGGGTAAGGGCAGGGGGGAAGGCTTTATCTTGCCTGTCAGCGTAAGGCTTCAGGATCTTAGTCTGCACCAGAGAAGCCACTGAGGATTGGTAAGTAGAGGAATGCTATGAACTGCTTTGCCTTTTAAAAGGCTTACTATGATTGCTGTATGTTGAGAGCAGATTATAAGGTGGCAAGGGCAAAAGCAGGGAGATGAGTTAGTAGGCAATTACAATAACCCTGGGCATGCAAAGATGTTATCTGTCTACTTACTGAACATTTAATGCTGCACATAATGTATACAGAGACCAAGTAAAAAAGGCCATTTCTGTTAACTTTTCAATCTCTGAATTTTTTCCCATGTAGTTCAAATCTTCCATGGAGTGGGAAGAGAAAAAGGAATTACATGTTTTACATTTTTTAGATATCTGTCAATAATATTAATAATATGATATTAATATGATAGCAATAGTATGATAATGTTATAAGAAAATAATATAATATTAGTATGATAATAGTACAACATACATGTATATGACAATTTGTAGTTTTCATGGCTTTATTATATACAGTATATACACTTATATACAGTATACACACTTGACCCTCACAGTAGCACATGTTGGATGAATAATAGCTTTGAGAATTTTAAAAATACCTAGGGTCACATAGCTGGTCCCTTCTCTTTTCACGACTGTGCATACTGGCCTCAGTGACTATATACAAACCAAGCAAAAATCAACAGCTATCTGTCTGTGAGAGATGAGATTCAGATGCACTTCAAGAAATTTACTTAGCTCCTGAATCATTAAAACATGTTGTATGTCTTTGGTGGTGGCTGGATTGTCAAGCTGAAAAAACTTAGTTGTTATTGGAATTGAATTGGTGTAAATTGTTCAGAGAACATTGTTTTTAAGCTGAAACATTGGTAATTTTCTCCTTCCAAGTTCAACCTTTTCTTTTTGCAGGATTCACATATCTAAAGTTGAAATAAAAAATATGTGTACTAAGACTGGAAGGACTCACCCTCCCCAAATGTGGAGGGAATTATAATACCAAAAGGTATTTAAGTTTTTGCTGAGCAGGAATACTAGGTATGGTATTGCCTTGTATATGTCAAAATATTTTAGGCAAAGATGATTTCACATTGAAATTTAAATAATGAGGCTCATGACATTATACTTTTAACCTAAGGGATGCATTGAATACAATTAAAATATTCAAATGATGCCAAAGAAGATAGCATAAGTAGTTGTTCTGTATGATTTGATTTAAATTTAAAATATATTTTTAGTGTTTCAGAGAAAGAATGGAAGATGATAGAAATTGCTCTGTTATAGAAGTTGGGAAAGCGGGGCATGTATTTTGTATTCAGAAATATATCATATAGCAGCTGCTACAAAATTTGAATAAAAAAATCTGAATGGGCAAATATACTTCTAGTCAAGGGAAATAATATATCCTTTGAATTGTGTTCTTGAGTTGCCGTTTGTCTAGGAGATTGAATATTTGAATGTAATAGCAGTAAACTGCAAAAAAAGAGATTAATATAGTGACATTTGTGAAAAAATTTAAGTGCTCAAGATAGAAATTCAAATGTGTGGTTCACATAACAGTAGTACATTTCTTTCTTACAAGTATGATTATTGAAAATACTGATATTTTACACTGAGAAGTTATTATTTAAAGGTTTCAATTATCTCTGTTAAGTTTTTTTTTTCCATTTTTTAGTTGAAATAGCAATATAGGTAAAATGCAATTAATGTTCTTGCTATCAATCTGACAAACTTCTATGATATATGTACAGCATGGTGGATAGTCTTTCTAAAATATTCCTTTTCATTGCTGTGGTTGGGAATGGCTCTGGGACAGTTCAGGGACTGGGGCCTTGGGTGATATTTGATACAGTGGTTTATTGATCTCTATTACTGTCCTTTTTCATCGTGCAAAAGTCTTTACATTCTCCTTATTCACTCTCTCCTTTTCCTTTCTCTTGTCTTCCTTCAGTTTCTCCACTCAACAGTATTATTGAGTACCTACTATATTCCAGGTGTTATTCTATAAGCTATAAGCTTCTTACTCCCTTGAAACTTGCCATCCATGAGGAAGATAGACAATGAACAACTTAAACAAATGACAATATTCACTGCTTGCATCAAAAAACAAATGGTGGGGGGAGAAAAGGCAGTTATCAGAGAGGTGAAAGAAGGCAGCTCACTTCGCAGGGAAGCTGAAAGTTGAATGATAAGAAAGAACAAATTGTTTTCTCCTTCCTTGCCTTTTTTTCCTTCACTGTAGCCTACAGTATCACCAGAGCCTGGATGCATTCAAAGCTTTCCATTTACCTAGAGTTTATGAAGTCAGTGGTATGCTGTGCCTCTTTTCCCTCCCTCAGGTATATGCCAGATATTGAGACTGTCATTCCCTAGAATATCTTCACTTTCTTACTTCCTATCAAGATCCAGTAACCACTGTGCATTTAGGTTTTCCTGATCCACCCACCCCTGCTTTCTCTTAGTACCACATAACTGGTATTTATTGTGCTTCTAAACCATCTCACATTGACATCCCGCCCATTTCCAAAGCACCACACCCTACTTGCCCACAGTAAATGCCAGGTAAGCATAATTTCTATTCATTTTTATTTCAGAGGCCAACACAGTGTCTAAAATCAATTAGTTTCAATAACTGTTGTATTTTTAAGCCAGACTAATAAATTTAATGCACTTACTCCTTTGATAGCTCTAACCCACAAATATATTTTTCTCTTTCCTGATACCTATGATTAACTAAAAACATAAAATATAATACAAGGAGTTAATTTGATTAACAATGCATTCTTGTCATCGAAATAAAATGTAAAAGCTACATTAATGATTACTTTCCTCTCTTTCACTATTTATAATTTTTCTCAGCCCAAGAGAACATGATGCTGAACCACATTTAGACTTAATCAGGAGAAACATCAGAGACGTGTAGAAAAACAACATAATTATATAAGCACTTTTAGACTGCAAAGTGAAATTGGATGAGTCATTTGATGATATGTATGATTCATTATAATGTAATCAATTATGTGGTTCACCTTAAATTATAGTGTAACACTGAAAAAAAACTCATGATCTTAAATAATATATTTTGTACTTAATGGCAGCATACCTTAACAGAAATCAGTGTAGATATTTATAATTTCTTCACAGAAAATTCAAATGTCATTTTACAATAATATTTTTAAAATTATATTTTGATGATTTAGTCACATGTGCTTTAATTTTTTTTTCCTATTTCTAAGACAGAACAGAGTTGATTATATTGAGCTCATTTCTACAGGTTTCATTTCTTTAAAAAAATTTTGATGGTGGGGATCTAACCTAGGGTTTTGAGCATGTTAAGCAAGTACTATACCACTGAGCTATACCTGAAACCCAATTCTTACAGCTTTAACACTGTTTATTATCATTTCTACTTGTAAATATTTTTAAAAAACTGAACATGTATCACTACTTTGAAGATTAGTAGTCATTACCTCAAACATCATGGGTATTTTCCCACTTCTTCTAATAGAGTCTTCATAAGTCTACATATGATTTCATCATTTTTACTAATTCCAACCTTAAAGAATGATCATTATATTCTTTGGATATGAATTATGCCAAAAGGGGGGGGTGGCCACAAATAACACAAATGCTTACGTACATTTTTATAAAACTAGCTATATTTAAAGAACATTTTAATATTATTCTTCCTAAAAACATGAACTACTAAATAATAAAAGATAAATTGAGCTGAATGTAATGGAGAAAGGGAAAAAAAGATATGAAGATTATTTAATGAAGATTTATTAATTATTTAATGAAGATATGAACATTTATTTAATTATTCTGTTTTCTTTATGTGTTTATAAACATTTAATCTCCTAAGGCTATAGATGAATGATTATCACCAATAGGTCTTTTGGTTTAGTTTTTAATTTACTATGAGTTCGAAGGAATAGTTATTTCATTATGAATTTTTGTCCATTATCACCACACAAAAATAGGAAGTAAACAATGAGCAAAGGACAGACTTGGCAGTTTCTGCTTCATGTAATTTATTAGTGATACACATAGATCTTGAATCTCCTTTATTCTTTTTTTTTTTTTTTTTGCAGTGCTGGGGATTGAACACAGGGCCTTGTGCTTGTGAGGCAAGCACTCTACCAACTGAGCTATATCCCCAGCCCGAATCTCCTTAATTCTTGATTAAAAATCTTGATTAAGATGGAAGAGTTTCTGGTTATTCACCTTTTAATTATTCTTTAAAATGGAGATTTGGCAGTGATGGATTGACTAATATGTAATAAACATGGAATCAAAGATCTGGAAATAATCCTTGAAATATCACCTTTAATTCCCTGAATCTCAGAAGAAATGCACTGAAACATTTGAGTTTCTAAGGATCTTATAGAAAATTTCATTACTTTTTAAATTTCAAGATATGTCAGAAATGCAGATGCTTATCTAGACCTCAGACAATTTGGAGAATAGCTATGAGTGCCTAAAGAACCACTGCCACAATCAAGCAATGGAATATTACTAGTATCCCAGATGCTGTTTCCTGGTGAAACTTCATTTGCTTTCTGTTAACCAGTTCCACTTGTTTTCAGAAATTGTGTTTCGGGGTGCCATGTGGGATCATTGTTTATTTTTCTCAAAATTTCAAAGATGTATTGGTAAGGGTTGAATTCCATAGAAATCCTCTCTAGACTAGAGGTATTTTTATTCCTAGCACTTTTAAAATGCATTTAGTGACTGGAAAAGTGTATCAATTAGGAAATTCTGCAGTTGCATTTGGTGAATAAGGTGTGGGAAGCATCCTTTGTCCAGTGTTTAAATGCAGAGGTTTCAGGTGAAAAGTTATAGAGGTTTGGGTGGATGGGGTTGAGAGGGATTGGTACTGATTTAACTCATCTTTCATCTTGATATTGCAAATCCAGTAGAACTACATCAGTTGTAGAAATGGCAGAAATATAAGGATGCTACTAAAATGGAATTCTCAATAAGACATTAAACAAATGATTTAATAGTAATATAATTAGGTTTTCAGAAAAAAAAAATGTCTATTGCCATTCCCGACTAGGCACTAGATCTTTAAATGTACACTCCAGTGCTTTGCCCATAAAACATATGTTTCTTTGCTTCATTTGGACAGACACTGCATTGTGTTCCAACTTACTTCTTATGCTGATTTCTTACACTGAGCTCATTTGTTTGTTTTTGTATTTATTGTATTTTAAATTATTAATTACTGAGAAGATACTTTAGTACTTTAAAAGGAATTATAAACATCATTACAATGGTGGTGGTGATGAAGAAGCATTGTGGTGGTGATGAAGAAGCATATATATATGGGTGCCCGTTTCTTCAATTTAAAAAAAATTCCCCTGGGAATGCTATTGCCAAAGTAAAATAATCTGTTGCCAGTTTACTGGAACAGGAAAAAAAGACGAGCATATTAACCAAGCACAAGTCTATATTTTCTAAAATAAGGTGAATGCATCATCCTTAAGCAAATATATTTATTATAATTAGAGTATAATAAATCCTTCCCCTCTCACATTTAACATACCCCCCCCACCATTCTTCATTTTCATTTTCCCTTGCCTTTTATTCTCACACTCATGCTCTGTAGCAGATCTGCTTCATAATCATTGATGCCAAGGCAAAACTGCTATCAGCCAGAGATGTGACACTTCACAAAGAGAGATGCTTTGGCATTCCAAGACACACAGGACATTAAATATGGGATAAAACAGAATCTGTCTTCTTGATTCTGACCTACAAAGCATAAATGTTAGTGTAAAGAAAACCGCTACACAAAATATCTTCAACTTATAGCTTTGGATGATATCAACCTCCAAGGTTTGCAATGCATTACTGAAAATGTTGTCTTCTTTTTGCATTTTGAATAGAAAATCAAGGGAATTCAGTATGCTGTAAATTTATTTTGAAACCACTTGTCTGACTTCAGAGGCATCTCTGAATGGAGTATATTCTTTAGCATGTTACAATGCTATGTGTTTATTATCCCTGTCTGGGGTGAAGAACAACAACTAATCAATATTCTATCCTAGATTCCTCCCTGGGTATCTTAAAACCTCATCTATTGGTTTCTTGTTTCCTTTTCACTTTTCCTGGTTGAGACCATCCCTAGTTAGGGTCTCTCACCTCCTACAAACAATCCATTAGGAAATTCTGCTGTCTCTACCTTTAAAATGTATCAAGAAACTAAACTTTTTTGTTTTCTGAACTGCTATCCCCCAGGGCCAAACTACTTGGATAACAGAAAAAATAAAACAATAATCTAATATCCTTGTTTATGACCTTACTGCTCCCTTTGCCCTGAGTTCTTGCTCAATCAAGATGCTAAAGTGATCCTTTTAAAACATGCCATCAGTCATGTCATTCTTCTCTCAGACTGTGGTGACTCTTCTGGTACAAGCCAGACTCCTGGCAGGAAACTGCCAGGTTTTGCAGATCCTGGTCCCTTACCTGCTGGACCTGCATTCCTCACAGCTGTTCAAGCGCACTCTCCTCTTGAGGCTCCTTAGACCCAGCTCTTTCATCTCTGGAGACCTCTGTAGGTATCCACTTTGCCCACTCCCTCACCACCTATGAGTCTTGGTCAAAGGTCACCCATGAAGTCCTGCAGTTTACCCTACCCCTAACCCAGTAACTCCTTTCTCCATTACCCTGCTTCATTTTCCCACCATGCTAATTTTCACTAAAGACTGTATTATTAACTCACTCGTGTGTGTTTATTATCCATTTTCCTGCTAAAGTGTAAGCTACAGAAGGGCTGAAATGTTTATTTTGTTCAATTTTATATTTTAGATATCTGGAAACTACTGAATAAATATTTATTAAATAATTGATGACCCTCCCCCACTGCTTTTTTTGGTTCTAATTAGTTATACATGATAGTAGAATGTATTTGGACACATCATACATGAATGAAGTACAACTTCTCATTCTTCTTATTGTACATGATGTAGAATCACACCAGTCGTGTAATCATATATGCACATAGGGTAATAATGTCTTATTCATTCTACTATTCTTCCTATCCCCATACTCTCTCCTTTCCCTTCTAATCCAAAGTACCTCCATTCTTCCCTAGACACCTCACCCCCCACCCCCGCCCTACCACTTTATTGTGGATTAGCATCTGCATGTCAGAGAAAACATTCAGCCTTTGGTTCTTTGGAATTGACATTTCACTTAGCATGATATTCTCCAGTTCCCTTCATTGACTGGCAAATGCCGTAATTTCATTCTTCTATCATATTTATAAAATAATTGATGGCCCACCCCTCACTACTTCTTGTTATTTTCTCTCTTTCAGAGTCTCATAGACACATTTACCTGTAGCTAGACAAATAGACTCAAGGCAGTATTAGCTTTCTTAGATGTAGCATTCTAAACCAAATGCTAAAACTGAAGATTAGAAAAGAAAATGAATCTTAAATGGGAATTTCTTTTAATTATTTTTAAATAACTATACACCTGTGCTTCTGTCTCTGTTGTAAACGTCACAAATAATTATCTCTTTTGATTCCAAAAAGGAGTTGCTAAATCAAGGGAGGTATTTTCTGTCTCAGATTTAGTACCCATCTTGAGGAATCTAAGTGTAATACAGTTAACCATTAATTTATAGATGTGAGTGAGGTGTAAAAAATCTCAGGGTAAGTGCAGTATACTGCTATGTAAGAAAAGAGATTATAATCCTTTCTTACTAGATTTAGAAATAAAAGAAGGATTAAAATAGAAAAATTTTATGAGCAAGATTAGTTTTAAATTACAACCATAAAATATGAAAAAAATTGGTTTATGGCAATATTTAGAAACAGTAACTCCATATATCATGGTATTGTTGAAAAATATTATTATTTAAGTCAGTATTTTCATTTAAAGATAATTAGAATTCCAAATAAGAGGATAAAAATCTTATTTAAATTAATGAAAAAACATAGATCAGCAAAAAATGCTGTGTATGTTTAGGTTGGGTATTAGAACTGGTAGGTGGATTAATAACTGAAAATTTTTACCAAAATTTGCTGATCTGATGAAAAGAGGACTCTATTAATTCAGTTTTATCTATTAAACTAATCATAATATCAAATAATAAGGAGATGGAAGAGACAACAAATACATTTGATAAGGGAGTTGAGGACTCAAGCATCTGTGATGGGTTGAAGTGAAGTGAATAAGATTCGATGCAGTAGTGTAGAACTGTGGAACTGCATAAAGAACAGTAAAACTGTGTATCTCAGAAGCATCTTCAGAATTCCATTAGCTACCAGGAAAAAAAAGGATGTAAATGTGAACTCTTCACGGACACTCAGCATATGCAAACAGTAGCTTGGATTTTTATGTTTCATTTTCAAGAGCTACAATTCAAGAAGGACCTGGATAAAGGAAACTCCTTCTGAAAATGTTGGCCAGGATAGGACGTAAAGAAAGAAAGAAGCACTAAAGAAGCACTGTACTTCATGCACATGGTGCCTTAGCTAATCCTTTCAGCTCTGAAATTTAATTAATATCTCAACTATACAGATAATTTAGTGTTTCCAGATTAAGTGCAATAACAATGATTAACTTCATACAATCTGGAGGATAATGGGTTCTTTTTTTTTCTTTTTTTACTTATTTTTTAAAATTTTTACAGACCTCATTTTGATTCACCATACACAAATGGGGTACAAATTTTCATTTCTATGGTTGTGTATGATACCTTCATATCATTCATGTTAATCATCCATGTACATAGGGTAATGATGTCTGTCTCATCCCACCATTTTTCATATCGCCCTCCCTCTCCCCCTCTCATTTTCCTCTTTGTAATCTAAAGTTCCTCCACTCTTCTCTCACCCCTCCACCCGCCCCCCCAACCTAATTCTATATCATTATCCACTTATCTGGCCTTTGTGTTTGGGGATTGGCTTATTTCACTTAGCATGATAATCTCCAATTCCATACATTTAACTATCTGCTTTTATATTCCTGAGAGTCTATAATTCTGTTAGAACTCCCTTACCCCAAAGCTATAACAAAAAACCACTATTATCATTATTTCATTGTTTATTTGTATTTTAGAGCAATACATTATAAAAGTATAATGCCATAAGTCTGCAATACTTTCAATATACTTTCAAACATTTAAATACCCTCCTAAGAACTCTTTAGAGTGGATATATGTCCAGTTTAAAGATTAGGAAACAGTTTCAGTGTATTTGTGGTTCTTCTGGAATAAAATATCTGGTAAATGATGGAAGTGGGAATTTGACCAAGGCCCTTTAAATTCATTGCTCTTTTTATTACATAGAAATTAATAAAACTGTCATCATAGACACAATCTTGGGAAAACAGTTCAACAGAACTAACTAAAAAATAAAGGAAAGAAAATCTAAAAGATCCATAGCCATTAAAGGGATTTAATTAGTTGTTAAAACGTATGTATCAAAAGTTTCAAATTGCCTCAAAATTTTTACAGGAATGTTTTCTAAAACATTTAAAATACAAACAATTCAAATTTTATACCAACTGATGGAGAGCAGAAAAACGTTTGCTTTCCAAGTTACATTATAAGACTTGATAATCTTGATATCAAAAGCAGAGAGAGAAGTACAAGGCAAAATTAGAGACAAATCTACTTGTAACATTGTGTGTAAAAATCTCAAATAAAATAATGAAAACTAAGTCCAACCGTGTATTTAGAATATGTGACATTACCAAATAAGTTTTATCCAATGAGTTAGTATCTTAATATCAGTCTATTAAGATAATTTTTGACATTAATAGACTGAAGGAGGAAAACAACCCTTTATTTTCTTAATAGTTTTTACAAAAAGCATGTGATAAAATTAGGAATAGAAAGGACTTTCTTACAGATACAGGTTATCTAGCAAGATTTCTGCTCTCTCAGTAAATGTGTAATTAGACATATGGCCTTTACAATCAGAAATAAGACGTGTCTACTCACACTACTTCTGCTATCCATTGTACTAGAGGTTCTAGCCAGAGCAATAAAATAAGAAAAAAAATTCATATAATCCATATATCTAAATTAAAATATATTTATATATTGTGTGGAATTTATGTGAAATCAACACACATAATAATTAATGTACTTCATTTTCTTTGAAATAACACTGATCCAGTTTTCAGTGATTTTGCTTAAAAGGGAAGATGATTAGATAGATCATCTATACACATTGCATATGATTTTATAAATATTATCTATTTTTATTCAAAAGCATTGATATTGATGGAAAAAAGCATTGGCAAAATGAAGTTTAGAGAAAATGGTGGTTTTGTCTTGAAAACTACCCCCAACTTTTTTCTCTTTTTTTGTGTTGGGAATAAACTCCGGGCCTTGTTCATACTAAGTGTGCACTCTCTCTGAGCTACACTGCAAGTCCTCTTGGAAAAATATTTTAAAAATTCTTTGGTGAAAATATATTAATTTGGTTATAGTTTACTTTCATTTCAATGATAATTTCAAAAGGAATTTCTGAATAAAATGGTTATAATACATTGGATTCCATAGTCTGCACTCTCAGTGGTATATAAAAATCATAAAATAGTGATAGTGGTATATAATTTGGGATAGTGTTCAGCTGCATTGAACAAAACAAGTGAAAATATCTTCAGAATGTAGAAGTTAATTTCTATCACAAATGAAAGAATTTGAGGTGTGAGCTGGCATGTTTTTTTCATATATCCATCAGGGACCCAGCATTTATCCAGCTTACCACCCTTCCATCCTGATGCTGTAATTCCTGTCCTCATGGTCCAATCCTGCTGTTAAACCTCCAGGTGTCTTGTGCCTCTTTTATCCAGCAGCATAGAAGAAGGGTCAAAGATGGACACACAGACAAAACTTTGTCACATGACTATTTATCTGCATGTGAGGCTGTATGTGAGGGGGATGATATACTTTATTCCAGCAGCAACACAATCAGCTGAAAATTGGGGTTCTTATGATGAAAGTGGAGGAAGAAAAGGGGTGCTGTAAAGCAAGTGTCTCCATTATAGATGGCTTTTTTCATTTAATAAATGAGCCCATTGAATTGTTGAAAAGTTCAAAGAAACTTATCTTAAAAGTTAGAAGAAAAGTTACCTTGTCTCTTTTTGTAGAGGAATAGTGTGTCATTGAGTTGATTTTTAAAAAGACGTTTTTATCCTTGTAAATAGTAAATAAAATAGCATGAAAATAAGGAATAATGCACATAATAAACTTCATTAAAATGTGGTTATTTACGGGCTGGGGATATAGCTCAGTTGGTAGAGTGCTTGCCTCGTAAGGACAAGGCCCTGGGTTCATTCCCCAGCACCAAAAAAAAAAAAAAAAAAAAAAAAAAAAAAAAAAAGTAGTTATTTAGAGTGAACTTGCCTAATTCAGGCAATTTATGTCAACAAATTGTACTTAGCACAATTTTTGAGTTAATACTAATATTTTTTCAGGATAAATATTTTTATTTGGATTTACTGTGAAATTTATCCTCTGCACTTGGAATAAAAATAGCACAGTTTTTTTTATATATATATTTTTCTAGGACACAGAATTAAGGCTTACTTTTTCTATCAGCTCCACCTGTTCATTCTCAAATGTCTACAAATATGTACACATACACACTCACTGTTGTTTCTTTACTTTGGAGCATAAGGATCATTATTTCCTCATTATTTAAAAAAAGCAAACCCAAACTAGTTATCTGAATATAAACAGCTTGTGGTTTTTCTGTCCTTTGTAGATCTTGGTGATTCGTTGAGTGTACATAAAGACTTAAAATATTTAAAGGTTAAAAAGGAAATATGTGAATTTTAGTGCTTCAGGTAAGTTTAGGGAGCATTCTCAACCATTTATCTGAATCTTCATTTCCTAACTTTACTGAGAGACAGAAAAGAAGAATTGCCAAAAAGTAGAGCACCCCCAAAATTATTTAGAATGTTGATCATAAAATTTCACTAGGGCTTTTTTTAATTTTTAAAAATCTTTTAAAAAATAAGCTGGGAATAATAGTACCAATAAAATATTGACAAATAGGACAAGTGGAACTTTAGTAGTTAGATGTCAAAAGATGGACATCATAAAGTCAAAGCCTGTGAAAAAATTGAATAGATAAATCAACGAAGCAGAATAGACATCTGAAAAATATGCCTTAATTATATAGGTGCATAGCATATTGCAGGATGATCTAGAAAGGATTTAATATGGCACTCAAAAATTGGGGGACTGTGAAAAATGATTGGTGATTCCTGTTACCTTACACAAAGTGTATTTCCAGTGGATCCCAAAGTTACTGACAGAAATGAATCAGAACCATGATTCAACTAATCTCAAAACAGGGGAAGGGATTAAACATGGGAGTAAATACAAAGGGCAAATATTAATAATTTGATTCCACAAAAATGCAAGCTAAATTTATGTGTATGTATATCCACACATATGTAAATGTATAGAAAAGAGACTAAAAATAAGTACAGAGTTATTAACTTATCTTTTTTTAGGTTATATAAAGGCAAGGGGTCTTGTGTGAGTTGTCTTTTAACAATTTACTCCAAGTACTGCTATGTTTTATTGTCTTAAACAATAGAAATGTAATGAATTAATCTACTATTTATTGAATAAAAACAATTGGGAAGATGTATAAAAGCAAACAATGTACAAGTTATTTTTATGATCTAGACTTTAAGAGAGACATAACTTCCACATTTGATATGCACAATGATGTTAGGATTTTGACTGCTTTGCCAGAATCTAGAAACATTCTTATTCTAGCATTCTAGCATCAGGGACTCTTCTAAGGGAGGAGAATGAGGAAGGGGGAAAAAAAAGAAAAGAAAAAAGAAAGAAAACCCTGTAAACATGATTCTAAGAAGCAAGCCAACACATGACCACATGAAGGAAGTTTTGCAACTTGGTGGATAGTAGTATTGTTGTACAGAGTTCTAACTTCAGGCTTCATGTTTTAAAGAGACTACCAGCCTAAGGTCTTATGGACCCATGAGCACCACCAGATGTGATCCATCCAGTATAGATAAAACAACACTTCGATATTTCTAGAGCTGTGGTTTCTTAAATTCAGTATGTATGTGTAGTTTAAGGACATCATTCTCTTTTCTCTTTTCAAAGTTGCTATTAAATTGAGAGTATATCTTATATGTGACATACTCAGTTTTAAGTGAAGTTGAATGATGCTAGAGGTCAGTGAAACTGATGACTCAAGCAAATAGACAAAAACAAACAAACAAACAAACAAACAAAAAACCAGAAATGAACTTCAATATAAGCTCACAGCTTATACAAAAACACAAAGTGGACCCCAGAGCTAAATGTCAAATGCAAAAGTATGAAAATTTTAGGATAAAACAGGAGAAAATCTTTAGGAACTAGAATAAGACAGAAAGTTTTTATACTTGACACTAAAACCATAATCCATGAAAGGAAAAATTAAGAACTTAAACCTCATCAAAACTAAAAATTTTGCTTGCAAAAGACCCTTAGAAGGAGATGTAAATAAACTATAGACTGTGAGAAGATGTTTGCAAACCATATACCTGAAAAAGACCTTGGGGGGCTGGGATATAGCTCAATGGCAGAGCACACGCTTAACATGCATGAGGCCCTGGGTTCAGTTCCAAGCACCAAAAAGTGAACCAAGATAAGGTGAAGGGTTAAACAGATTGGGGTATATCCATACCATGGAATAAGACTCAGCCAGTACAAAGGAATGAGCTACATGCAGCAATTTGTATGAATTTCAAGGAATTATGCTGAAAGAAAAACAAAACAAAACAAAAATAGCTCAGATCATCTACTTTATGATTTATATAACATTCTTGAAATGACAAACTTCGATGGAGAACAGATTTCCTTGTTGTTGCTGTTGTGTTATAATCATGCAAGATAGGGGAAAACTGGGTGAAAGGCATATGAGATATTCTTGTATTTTTTCTCCCAACTATTTGTATTTACAATGATCTAAAACAAAACAACGCAATCAAGCAAAATTGTTCTGTAAACTCAGGGAGAAGAGACAAAAGACACTGAATAGTGCAGTCAAGTAACTTGCCTAGGTTCCAGAGCAAATGAGTAACAGATGAACTCAAGGTTTTAATATCTGTTTCCACAGCATGAACCACTTTCTGGAAGGTCCCACAGTTGAAGTAAATGACAGTGGTTTTAACATGGAGGACCCAGAGTCCATTTCTTTAGACTAGCAAAGAAAATTGAAGTCAAATCTTCATTATAGTTAAACTCTTCTCAACTTACATTAACCAAAATATCTGGAAATACTTCTCAGACATTAAAAGATCACCTGGGGATTTTGATAAAATGCCAGTCCTCATTCAGTCTTGGTTGGGATCTGAGATTGCATTTCTGATAAGCTCTCATCTGACTCTAAAGCTATGGTCTGTGGATCAAACACTGAGCAGTTGTTTGTAACTAACATGACTTTTAAAATGGCTTATGGACTGGGGTGTATGTAGGTCATTGGTAGAGCACTTGCCTGGCTTATAGCAAACAGCATTTTAGATGTGGTTAGGATGCTATACTTCATGACAAATGGAATGAGAAGGAAACCACTGTTGGGTTATCCTTTAAGTATTGTCATCTCCCTATAAGGAAAAAATGTTATTTATTTAACGTTTATGCTAATAAAGCATATTGGTATATTGTGTGCTTTTATTTGGTAGACATGCCACTGAAATGAAGATCAAAGAGAGTCATTTTGAGTGTGCAAAGAAAAATACTCAAAAATCAAAAGCATACCGTTGAAGTGACACTGTGCAGTGAGTTGCTAGAATAACAGCTGTTTTTTGTAGTTGTAATGTCCACTTTCTATAATTGTGCATAAGGGAAATTACGATAAGGTAGATGTTTGTTGTCTGAAGCTTAGAGTGTCATCAAATCTGATGGTTCCATTTCCATCCATTTAAGTGTTTGGGGATTTGATTTGTCCTGTTATCAAACTAATTAAGATCAGAACATCCATTGCTTCCCTTTATTCAGAAGAATGCATATTTTCCCTTTGTATTGCTGAATAGCATGAAAACATTGTGCCAGTCTTAGATGCCCTACTTTCAAAGTCATTCTTTAATTATTAATGCTTTTATCAGTCTTTATGAAAGGTGCCATATTTCCCAAAGTAACGAAAATGTGATATGTCTTTATGTTATGATGGGAAATTAATAAATGAGGATGAGAACCAGGGAAATGAAGTGTGAAATTGTGTGGTATTTCAAAGTGTGAGCTTCCTTTGTGATCTATATTTTATGATGCATCAACTCACATTTGGTGGTGCGTTTGCTCATGGGTCAGCAAGCCCTTAGGCTATAGGAGTTTCTTTAAAACATCAGGCCCAAGGGGAAGAACATGGTATAACTACACTACTGACCAACTGTAAGACTTGGTTCCCATGTAGTGTTGTGCTGATTTTCTTTTTAGCACAAGTTGATAAACTTTTCCTTTTCTTTCTCTTTCTCCCCTAAAATAGTCCCCAAAGGTAGAAATAATATTGATACACACAGGTTAAATAGGAATTTTTTAAAAATTGACACATACAACTACTATTGAGAAACTCATTTTCTTTTGGGTCTCTGTAATCTTGCCCTGAACCTCCACTGGCCACCTCACTGCCCAAATGATTCTGTACAACACACATCTGATCCTATTACCTACAGGCTAAAGAGTAAATACCTAGTCATGGATCATGAGCTCCTTCGTGCATTGGCTGCAGTCCTCTCTGATCTAGTTTCCCACTCCTCCCCACTGACAATGTTCTTGTGCTCTGGCTGTGCTTAACTACTTACGGTTTTTAGAATTCAACTGGCTCTCTTCTGTATCAGGGTTGACCTACAGACTATATCCTCTATTTGGGATGCTTTTTCTACACTGCTACCAGAACACGTGGTGCTTAGCGTAGGTAACTTCCTCTTTGAAGCTGTTTCAGTGAAGACTCTTAATTTTAATAAAAAAAATTCTGTAAATAAAAAAGAAGTCCACTTCATCCAGAATAGGGCAGGAAATAGAGCTAGGACTTTGAGGATGGAAGAGGACAGTCAAGAATCAAGGCTGCTCACCTCCTCTCTTTAGTTATTGCCTGACTTCAAGTTCTTTTTCTTCTTTATCTGCTACACTAATCTCTGTTGATTTGCAAAGTGATGTTCTGGCCTTCCTACTCTACTATTACTTTGGGTTGCTCTTGGTTTTGTTTTGGCACACCCCTGTCAGTTTGGCCCTGATTCTACATGAATTTTAACTCAATTAGCTTCTTTTTTCCCAGTTCAGATTTTCAAGCAGAGATATGTGGATGGGCCCATTAAGTCAAGTGGCCAGTTAGGTAGGGCAGGGGAATGGAATTATATCTTATATTGGTCACATTTTTCAAGAAGAGGGTATGGTTGATTCCATTATATAGCAGTGGATTATCCTTTCCCTTTCTCCGAAAACCTATTTTATTGATCTCCTAAACATACATTTTAATTTACCCTCCACTCAAAGGTCTAAAGTACTCAGATTTTAGGACATGAACTTTGCCTCATATTAAGAAAGTCTCCAAATTCTGAGCTTGTTTTCCCTCTCAGAGTTTCTGTGCCAAGAAAGAAGAGCATCTTTCTGTTTTTGAATGGGCATGATCTCACCATGATCATTACAAAACCTTCGATTTGGTTGGTGCAGTGGATTCAAGTCTTTGTTATTTGAAAAAGGAAAACTGCAATAAAATTTAAAAGAAAATTGGATTTTTTTCATCCCTTGTGCTGTGAAAAATTATCTCCTTGAATGAGCTAAAGATAGTAAGACTATATTTAGGTTAATATCATTCAGCTCTCTAAACTACTTCTGAAGACTATTCCAGTGAGAGTGGTTTAGATGATAAGAGGCAAAATTTCTAGGAAAACTTATTTAGGTAGCGACATCCTAAAGAAACTCAATTAAAGCTGAAATTGGTCAGAAAATTATGATGTTTTCTCTTTGAATACATAATACATTCCAGAAATTCTTTCATAATACCCTATTTTGAGAATTTATCTTATAAAGTACCAGTTCTACAAAGGGGAAAAGAAGAGCATGGTGAAACTTTTATTGATTATTACCATTGAAAAATACTGGTTTTTGAGGGGGCTGTTCTCAGCAATCTGTGTGATCCTTATGAAAAACCTCTTCATGCTGGGATTTGCAGGAAATGTCAGTTGATTTTCCTCTGTGGCTATCAGAAGCAGGGTATACCTAAAGACAAGAGGAACTATATAATTTTTAAAAATTATACACACTGTCTCCATTACCTTCTTTTCTCCTTTGTTTTTCTAATCCTTTAGCCAGAAGTCACCAAATTTGATTGCACATTACTATTCCCATCAATTCAAGGAGGATATTGATACCTCTCTGCTTTTCCCCTATGATTATTTTTGGCAGTCTGTGAATGTACCCTACCAAGTGTTGCATCTTAAAAGATGAGACACCATTGTGGCCTAGTATATGCAGCAAAAGGAACAAAGATGACTAATGTGTCCTCAGTTGAAAGGGTTAACACTTAGCTTGGAAGTCAGACAGATCTGGGATCCTTGCCTGAATATTCTGCATGAAAAGATTTGGAGTAGGGCCTAATTCTATTTTACACAGCCTCTCAGATTATGCTTATCTGTTGGCAAGTTTGGGAAATAATGAGGGAAGATTTTGTTTTTATTTTCTTCATTGATGAAATAGGGGATTAAAAGAAAATGAACAAAGTGTGAATAAGATAACATTCATGAAAGCATCCACGTGGGGCTAGGAACACGATAAGTACTTTGTAAAGGGTAGTTCTCCTCCCTTTCAATAAAGCACAGAAGACAGATCAGAACCCTAAGGAAAGTAATAATTAAGTGTCCTGGAAATTCAGAACAGAAGGAGGAAGAACTTACTTCTATTGAGGAAGGAGAGGCATTCCCTGTACTGGACTGTGAGAGGAAATGTGCACAGTGGGTTTATTGGACAAGACCTGGCATTTTATTGAATTTGATGTCACAAAACTTGCTTCCAAGTCCTGACTTTCCCATTCAATAGCTAAGAAATCTGGAGTCTGTCAATTAACCTCATGTGTATCATTTCTCTCACTTATGTGCCAGAGATAATGGGATTGGTGTGAAGCAGTGAGTGACTCACTTGTTGGCTCACATGTGTTTGAGTACCTGCCATCTGTCAGGCCTTGTTCTGGGTGTGAGAGATGTAACTGGTGAACAAAACAGCAGCAGAACACCATAGTGCTCAAGAAAGCGGAGCCATCATTATGGAGTAATAATGACTCTGCCAGTTTTGTTGCACAACTTCTATTTTACTACCATGACAAAAATATGTTATCAGAGCTTTAACTTTGACTGGAACCACAGCATCAAGATCACAGAGCTTAGCTAGAAGAGATCTCAGAGCTCCTATGTGATATTTTTGATGTTTGCCCATTTGGTATGAAGTTGGTAGATGCTGATGCTCAGTGAGTGAGAGGTACTTTAGTTTTCTAGACATAGTGATTGATTGTCCAGTGTCTGATCCAGGCACATGCTCCTGTTAAATCTATCTTGTGAACCAGGGCTCACAAGGTGAAGTACTTTATGGTGCTGAGACTTACAGAGATTGATCATGGAAAAGAACAGATTCACATAAGGTGTATATGTGTGTTTTGAAGGCAGGCACTGACAAGGAAAGGTGAAGGTGAAGGGCAGGAGTAAGGATATAATACCATCACTTCATTGTCATCAGGCACAATATCAAGCTTTAAACCACAGTTGGCCAATAACTGGTTGATTACTGTCACGGTAAACATAGTGGTACTGACCATTTTGTTCTTAGTCTATTGCCTGTTTATTTTGTTAGAGATCCTCTTTATATACTTGGCATTAGTCCTGTGTCAAAATTATAAGAATTTGGTGGGTCTGGGGTTGTAGCTCAGTGGTAGAGCACTTGCCTAGCATTTGTGAGGCACTGGGTTTGATCCTTAGCTCCACATAAAAATAAATAAATGAAACTAAGGTATTATGTCCATCTACAACTAAAAATTATAAAAAAAAAATTTTGGAAAATTACCATAACCAGTTTTTCCTCATTGAGTGTTATGATAACAGAAATAGTCAAGAAAACTGACCCTGGAAATAGGAAGCAGGGGGAACTTCAAGAACCCAGTGACTCTTTACCAATGAGCTATGTCCCCAACCATTTTTATATTCTGTTTTGAGACAGGGTCTCACTAAGTTGCTGAGGCTGGTCTTGAACTTGAATCTCCTGTTTTAGTCTACGGAGTCACTGGGATTACAATTGTGTACTATTGAACATTTATGACCTTTTAAGTGATTGAACAAATTTCCAAGTTTGTTTCCTGCCTTCTGAGAACATAAACACCATATGGGAAATGAATAAAGGTTTACAAAACAATAGCTACTTTTCTGTAATCGTAAAAGACAGTGCACGGTGCACTCCCTGATACTTTTGTTTTTCTGGTTCTTTTGAAGGTTCTGCTCTTGCCAAGGGCCAGAGATGGGCAGTAAGGCTATACTCACCATGGATATACTCTTGTCTGGATTCAGTAGGAGCCAGGGAAACTGAATTGTATGCACTGTGTACTCATGAGACTTTCTCTTGTCATCTTGCCCTGCTTCAGTGTTAGCCACTGACTAAAGAGGAATTTCAGTGTACCATTGTTGGAAGGGGGTAAGGAAGGGGAAATAGCAGGGGGCTAGAAGATTATGGAGCTCTGCCTGGTTTCCTTCGCACATCCAAACACAGCCTTATACCTTCATGGTTGACTGAGTCTTTTGTTCTTACCCAGATACCATATTTAGGAATAAGATAAAGAATCCTAGGATAATACCAGTGGAATCATTCTTCAAAATATCATTATTGTAGGGCAGTCTAGATGTAGTTGACCAAATACAGTGAAGACCTGAGGAAGAAAGGTAGAGAGGTAGAGCATATTGGGAAAATGAGTCAGACTTTGGTCCCACATTGCCCTGAGGACATCCTGTTGGATTGGGACTCCTTACTAGTGGGACATACTATGCATCATATTAAAATGATCAGACTGATGAAAGACTCTGAATGCCCTGCCTGTTGTAGAGTGATCAAAACTTCTAGGTCATGGTTTTCAACACTGACCTTCACCCCACTTGCATCAGAAATGCATATTCCAGGGCCTTGTCCACCTCTATTAAATCTGAGTTAATAAATGGGAACCCTAGATTCTGTATTTTAAGCTCCATGGGTGATACTTAAATTCAAACAACATTGTTATGTGTGGTTTTAGGTATCAAACTCAGATTTAGGAAGACACAGAGGTGATCTGAATTCCAAAGACTTTTTGCTAGAAGCCTATGTCCTGGTCCATCTAGACCTAAGCAGGGAGACTTCAGTGAGAACAGTATTGACCTGAGAGTGGAGGAACTTGAAAAAATTACACATGCCTTGTTACCCCCAGAGGTTCTGAAGTGGGTAGATCTGAGTTTAAGCATTGATAATATTTTTTTAGCTTCACAAACCTTATAGTTAGAGAGTTCCTGGGCCAAGCAAGCTCACGGCTTCCCTTAACTAGTCTTTAATTTTGCCTCAGAAACAGGCTACAAAGATGTTCCCATGCTCTTAGTGTGCCTTTTGACCTTTCAAAAATACTTTGGATAGCTCAGCAAATAGACATAGTCTACACTTTGGCACTGCAAAATTGATAGAATATATTGGGCTTTTTGGAGCAGTTTCCTCTCTTTTTGATGGATCCTCTGGAAAGAAAGTTTTTAAAAGTAAAATATGCAGCATTCCCTCACAGTTAGTGTCTTCCTTTTAATCCAAGAATCACTATGAAATAAAGAACACAAGAATAAGTTTTGCTAGTCTCTAAATACTTGTAATTAGAATGAATGGTGGAAAATTCAGTGTCAGAGCAAGCTTGGACATGATGCACAGACATGAATTAGCTTGTTTCAGGAGCAAAGTTAAGAATATTTTCTCCCCATTAGTGAATCCACACTTGTACAATACTCAGGTCTAGTTCTGTTACTAAATTTAAAAATCTAAACAAATTTGCCTCTTTACCTCCCCTGGATTCATAGTTTCATCAAAATACATTCTAATTGTATATCAGGTGGCAAGGATTTCCAAAACAATCCTAAACAAATAGCTACAACACACATATTTTATATCTATAAATATTTCTACAGTTTCAATGGAATTAAATGAGGTATTAAAATGAAGAGGACATGTATGGTAACATCTGGACCACAGATGAAATACTTTCTGTTTGCTTATGGTTCTGAAAGCATTTGTTTTATTTTGAAACATCTATTTACACCTTTGTACTTAGATTGACAAAATTAAATAGAAACTAGACGTTTTCTATTAAATGAAGCAGTGTACATGCCAAGGTCATAGAGCGGTGGAGGTTTTAGCTTAAAAGCTGCCTTGAAATATCAGCAACAACAAAAATAATTGCAGCTGCATTTTTCCACTGTCTTACTATTTGTAAATAAAGATTTAGTTATTTTCCTAAGAAAGAACACATTATTAAAAGCTCTTATTGATTATTGAAAGATGTTTCTTAGGCTTTCTGGTATCTTTTGACACATAACATAACTCTGCTATATTCATGTATGCATATACAAAATTTTGGTCCGATTCATTTCACCGTTCTTCCTTTTCCCATCCCTACTCTCAACTCCTCAATCCCCTTCTTCTACTCTACTGATTTTCCTTTAGTCTGATGAAATTCCCTTGCCCTTTTTTTTCCCTTTCTCTTTCTCTAGAAAGTCAAAGGTGGAATGTTTTCTCTGATATGCAGAAGCTCAACCAAAATGAGGGATGACAGGGGCTGTTTTTTTCCATAACACAAGCTATAGAAAGTAAGAGTCAACATATCTTATGGACAGAGTACAGAAAGGCACGCCGTACTGGCATGGTGTGTGTGGCCTGGGTGCTCATCAGAACAGGTGTGCGTGGTGTTGCAGGACAAGTTTCCACCTTCCACGGGAGATGCCTTAGTGAAGGTCTGTGAGGTGTCCCTTGTTGCTGGGTACATAGGTCCTCTCCAGCACACTGCCCTGTCCACCTTTTACCTGAATGCCTGCTGCAGGATTAATGCAAGCCTCAGCTTCCTCATGGAGCCTTTAAATTATCCCAGCCCTAAGGCATCTGTTTTTCTTTGTGATTTAGTGCTTATTATTTTTGACCCACGGGCATTCAGTTTATGCTCCCCTGAGTTGTTAGTTTTCTTTTTAATTATGTAATTAATGAATAGTTCAGTGATGCATTTCTTTTTTTCTTGTATCCAGAAGGTCAATAAAATGCTTTTCCTAGAAAGACATTATGTTGGGTGTTTTAGAAATACTGGACTAACAAGACTGGTGAAATTTTATCCCTAATTCTCCTCTGAACTTAGAGAAGCCACTTTGAGCAGAGCAGGTAACTTTGATCTTTCCTTGGCTGTTAAATGAAGGAATTGAGCTAGATAATCTTCAGATAATCTACTTTAAAATTGTATCTCTAGGACTTCAGGTTTAATGTGGCATGTTGAGTACATGATTTTTATCTTCTCTACCTCCCTAAATCCTTCTAAAATGGATGGTGAAAGAAATTTATGATGAAGAGCATAGGAGACATTTCCTAGCAAGTAAGGGAGGAAAGTGACTGAAAGTGGAAAAAACCCTGAAATATCA
The DNA here is from genome assembly GCA_020662805.1 of Glaucomys volans. Taxonomy (NCBI): domain Eukaryota; kingdom Metazoa; phylum Chordata; class Mammalia; order Rodentia; family Sciuridae; genus Glaucomys; species Glaucomys volans. The sequence goes on along the minus strand of JAJEJO010000127.1, from coordinate 699,404 downwards.
GTAAAGCGAGAGCTGTTTCAAGTAGGTGCCTATCCTGAGGCAAGACAAAGAGGCAAGCTGGTCTGACACACATGCCATGTAATATGCTGAAGTCTCAACTGTACCATGGAAGAGTAGTGTTAAAAGAAACATGTTAGGCAAATTAAATTTAGCAATGCTTATTTGAAAAAGAATGATTCATGAATCATGCAGCATCCAGAACCTTCCAGAAATGGTTCAGAGCACCCATCAGCTTGTGTGGGCAGGACTCAGATGCAAAGTAGAGAAGTCATTTGATTGACTACAGCTAGATGGCTGTCTTATTTAATGATGAGTTGCTGTCTGAGATTGGCTGAAATTCGTCTGCTTCTGAAGGGGGTGTTACACTCTAGAACTAGGTTTCAATTTATTTTTGCACTATTGTTTTGCACATTGTAGTGTAGGATCTTAATGAGAGGGGACAGTTTCAAGCTAATGACCTCCTGCTAATTTTTAAAATGTGGGGTGTCTCGATAAATGCAGCTGGAAACATATTAATGTGAGAATCCTTTCAAGCAACTACCCTCTGCTCTGCTCCTAGATTACTTGGTGGCATGTTTCACCCTTTCAAGAGATGGGCAGATTCTTCTCAGGAGAATTGAAAAGCCAAGGACAGAAAGGGAAACCATTCATAGACTGGTTTATAGGGGCACCACAAAGAAGCAGCCAACGTGATGCTCATTCATCCTTGGATGCAGCACCAGATAGCTTATTAGTGTGTCTCTAGAGTGGGGATAGGAGAAGGGATGGGAGAGGGAGGAACTCAGTCACAAAAAGCAACTTAGGAAGGAATAGGAAATAGAGGTAAACTAGAAAGTACAGGTGATGGATAAAGTTGAGAGAAATTTCTTTAAAAAAGCAGGGCAAAACAAAAAGAAAGAAGAAACAAAATGGTTAGAAGTTTTGAGGGTCATTTCAGCAGGACCAATCCCAAATAAGGAGTTAAAAGGAGTTAAGAGGAAAAAATGAGAAACTATCAAAAAATATGTAAGAATATTCTTCAATATTGCAAGTTTTCAGATTGAAAAAGCATAACTGGATGAATGAGAAACACTCAGGAAAATGAATGAGAAAGGACCCATATTAGGGCTTATCAATAAATTCAGAATAGAAGCTTAAGGAAAACATATTAAAAGCTTCCAGTGAACAGAGAGGTGAGATTTAGAGATATACAAATCACTTATAAGAAGTCCGAATGATACCTGGAGTTTCAACAACAGGATTTTAAGTAAGAAGATAGAAAAGGAATATTGTCAAAATATTTAGAGGAAATGGTGACCTTTTCAGGTGCAAAGGTAGAAAAAGATATTCCAAACATGGTTGAGGAACTATGCCCTATGTCTTCAACTCTAGCAAAAAGAAAAAGGTATGTATACATGAAAGGTAACAATCATGGGGTACTACTTGTCTCAGGGGAGAGCAATATTTATATAGCTTTAACAACTCAAATATTGATGATAAATACCCAAATTTTCTCAGACTTTACTATGAGATCCTGAATAACTGTGTTGGGTATTTCTTTGTATTCCTTGTTTGCATTTGTTTGCTTAATATTTATTGAGTATGTTGACATATTGTATTAGATGCAGGGACAAAACAATTGGAAAAGGCAGAATGAAGCTCAATGCTTAGTAGATTAAAAGAAAGAGAAAAGAATCTGCCCCTGCCCCCTGTTTTTTTCTTCTGACCTAGAGATGATTGATTATATTAGGCCTCAGCAAGCATAGAGCACAGAAGTATGCACTGAAAATCACACCTACCTTCTCTATGACTGACACGAACTTCTTCATAAACACCCATCCTGCCAGGTAGTTGGGAGATAATTAAATTTACCCATTAAAAGTATGTGACTCTTCTGCTTTAGTATTCTCTTTTAATGTATCAAGTCTCTCTAAGACACTGTTCCATCTTTTGCCCTCTTCCTTTCTAAGGGAGCCTTGGGTTCAGGCTAATGGTGCAGTTTCCCCTTCTAAGCATATGTAGTCTCTGCAAGAGGGAGAGTGTGCTGAATGACATAGTGGCATCATAACTAATGGTTCATTTCTGTTCCTCCTTCATTGGCTAAAAGAAGTCATGTGACCACCTGGTGCCTAGTACTTGTCACATCCCTTCCCAGCTAGGCCTCAAGCTACAACAGTTGTGGAAAACTGAACTAAGGTTCTTTTACAGCACATGTAGCAAGTGAATGTGAAAGCAAATTTACCCTTTGAGGTTCCCTGGAATAAAATGGCAAAGGTTAAATAGGAGAGAAGACATTACAAATTTATTAAAATGCAAAAAGAGAAAAAAATCACAAGCATGTGATTACCTATTATGCCCCAAATTGTTTAGAAACTTATATACCCCCTTTTTCTTTAGGTGAGGAGGAGAATAGGGATTATTAGGGAAACAATAGGTGGTTTTTTAGGGCTGTGAAGAATACACAGTGGCCTAGGACAAAGTTCTGTTCTGAATAATACATATAATGATTTGTAAATGATTCTCTTTGAATCTGAACTGAAGAAGTGCATGATAAAAGTCTGTCCAGGTGTGCTGGCATACTTCATTCTCTCCTCCTATGATATGAGTTAATGGAAACTCAAGGAAGGTAACAGGGTTAATTGTTTTCTTCCTTTAGGCATGGGGATGGATCCTAACTATAAACAGGAGCCGGCAGAGGAAAGCCTCTTCAGGCATTTGCTGCTCCCTAAATTCCTTTAATTTGAAATGATCAGCATACCAGGGGGGCATATTTTGGGATTACACTACCTGCACTCCTTCAGTATCCTACAAAATATCTGATGTTTGGGAAATTTTGATACAAAGAATAGAGAGAAAAAGAAACGTTAAGAGGCAGAAAGCACAGCAGGTTAAATAGGAGAGAAGACATTACAAATTTATTAAAATGCAAAAAGAGAAAAAAATCATTGACTATCAAAAAAATCATTGACATTGACTATCATTAGGTCAAAGATTCAAATACATTAATTCATAGGACACATTTGAGGGATGGGAAACTTAAATTAGCAGATTCCATTTTGGGAATGCAAAATAGAACAATACATTAATGGGATCTGCTGGAGCAGTAGGAACATAGTATTTGGAGAACGTAAAACTGACTGTGGGAAAAACTCTGTTTATTAATCAGATGTGCTCTCCAGTTAGCTTAGAAAATACTATTTCATGTGCATAAACATGCAATTGCTCCACTTCAAAATTCTTCTCTAATTTGATTAGCATTGACTTTCTCCTTAGGAGGAAAATTCAAATACAGGAGGTTTCAGGAGTGTAAGTGAACTGCTCACCTTGTGTGCATATGTATTACATTTTGATTATGTGTTGGAATATGTTGCCTAATTAAACTTAAATATTTTAATGATATCTCATTTGCTATGTCCTTGGAGGATAATTGTAACTCAGTAAAGAATTTCCCTTCTAGTGTGTGTTTTTTTAATATAACAAAGGCAACTTCAATGAACCTTTATCTCATTATAATATAGTACCAATAGTGATTTTAATGTCAAAATAGAAGGTAAAATCTATCTTAAGTGCTATTCTTTTTTTAGGAAAATAATTAATGCTGTTTATTTAATCCATTTTCCTGATTTTAGCATAAACATTTGGCTAAGATAAAACTTAATGGTAAAAGCTTTTTTAAATGTTTTGTGAAAAGTATCTTTACATTTATGAAGTTTCAGAAAAAAGAAATAAACAAGACCATCTTAAAATATGGATTTGGCTAATTCACAGTGAAACAGTAGTACTGTTGTAGTATATTTAAAAAACTCAGCTTTGAGTTCAAGATAAATTCAGCACATTTTAGTTCAATATTATTATTGAAGAGGGAGGAATTTCACCTTTTTCTTTTAACATTCTTAATTGATGAAAAATTTAAAGTGTATTTTCCTATGATATTTGAATTAAATCCACTCATTTAACCATACCATTTTTCCATCTCTATTTTTCAACTTTTCTATTTAATCACAGATGAAGGTACCATGAAATAAGATACAAATTCCACCATGCCAGAGAGCAGTAATTAGCACCATATATTCATATTCTCTTGAATGTACACTCAGCACAGCTAGTCTAGAAACTGCCTTCTCAGTTAGTATCCACCCTTGCATCGGTGATGCAGTCATCTGCACCAGCTATCATGACTGTGGAAATGACTGGCTAGTCAAGCACAGGCCATTCATTTTAAATGTACTGACAGAGATATGTCTCCCTGAAAATTGTATATGACCAGTTTTTTAAAATCATGGTCAGCAGATTATGGCGTCTACTGATTAGTTTTATAATTTATTTGTTACTGGAATTGTAAAAATTTTGACAATGATCTTAATGCATTTTTAAGTAACAGTAAATATGATTTCTATTAAATCTATGAATTTTATATCTTTATGAATAGTATATTTAAAGGTTCTTTTCTTTGTGTGATTTCTGTTTTTACCAAATCTTTAGGAAAATGCCATCTTAAAAGACGTAATATTCTTGAGTTGGGATTGTTGGAAACACTATTTGCTTTATCAATAGTTTTACCAATTGTTATGAGTTAATTGGAACCTGATCAAGGAAGTTTTTTTTTTTATCTGCATGATTTTGTTATTGCAAGTTATATAATTTTATATATATATATAATTTCAGCATGATAGAAATTCATATGAATTTTAATGAGAAGCAAAATTTTAAAAATAATATTTGTACTTTTATACCGACTTTTAAAAGTCTATTTCAAAAGAACTGTCTTCCAGCAAAGCAATTGACATAATCTACCTAGGAATAAATATTGAATTCAAGAGAATCAAGCAGGTAGCAGTAGGCTTGACTACTCACACAGCACGTAATACCTCTGTAACAGTTGTATAACACATTTCATCTTTTAAAATGCTGTATAAATCAACAGTACATTACGCTTCTTGTCAATACTCCTCTAAGCAAATAGGCAGGTGCTACTAATAAGATACTGTCCATTTAAATCCCAAGAATCTGCCATTTTATATTTTATTTATATAAAATGTATATTTTATCAATATACAATATAAAATATATATTACAAAATTCAAATTTTATGATAACTAAATTTACTTTCATTTATATTTTATTCCATAAATATCTAACTGCATTTGTAATTTGAATTCATGTTATTTACCTCCACTGTGGATTTTTTTGAGCAGTCCCAACTTGTGGCTAAGACGCATAATACTCATTAGTGCTGGCACCCTCTGAATGTTCCCTAATACTCCTGACATAATGTTGATAATTCCATTAAAATACAAATGATTATATCTCATCAGTGGAACACATTTCAAATAAATTAGGTTGAGATTTTGGTTGTATTTTGACGGTTACTTTGTTCTCAGTTTCAGTGCTAGGAAGAGTGTGTGAGGGGGGGTCTTTGAGCCCTGTTTTTTCTTGACTCTTCAATGACGGTTGTAAAGTATGTGCCATCTGAAGATGTTCTGATACTCTGAAATGTTACTTGAAGATGTAATATTAATAGGTTCATAATGAACAATGAAAAATTAGAAAGCTAAAAGAAAGATAGCAACTTATGATCACTCTGGTGCTTACTTTCCAGAATTCACTTAGTTTTGTTTCTCATGCAACCCTCTGGTACAGCATTTATCAATACTCCCTATTTTGGCAGGTGGAACCAGAGTTTAGAAATGTGAATGAATCTCTACAACAGGACTTAGTGTCACAATTTCTGGCTTTAAGTGAAGTCTGCACCCTCTATTTCATACCAGTGTTGTTTATCTGTTATTTCAGAATCCCCTGGAGGAAGGAGCTTTGGGGTGGGGGGGAATCCAGAGTCACTGGCAGGAAGTAGCACATCTCACACTTAGGTGTACCATTAGTTTTACTTATATATGATATAAAATATAAATTAATTTCAAAGCATTACTGAATCAGTAGTAATTTAGTTAGTCTTTATGTAATTTCTTAATAACTACCCAAAGTACAGCATCTAGTGGTGGTTAATAGCTCCTGCCTTCAAAGTCAGCTGAACCTGTGTTTCAATCCCCACTCTACTGCTTATCACAGCAGGACGAGCAAGTTCCTAACCTCGTTGTCTCTGTTTCCTTATCTGCAAAGTGGAGAAAATATTATAACATAACTTAGAGAATACTGTCAAAACTGAATGAAATAATACATGTAAAGTGCTGAAGGCTGGCCTGGCATATAGCAAATATCCAGCAATTGTTAAATATTCTCTTAATTATTAACAGTGTCATTATTCTAATGTATAAGACCAAAAAGTACCCTTATTTAAAAAAATAATTTTCCTACCTTAAAGATATAAAGATAGGAACCATTTCTCCATACCATACTGTCTTGGGTCTTTTTAAAAATTTGGTCAAAATTGGCAAACACAGTGAAGTTATTTTACATTTGTCTGTGACATAAAAACTCAACTTTTAGTTATGATATAACTTAAAGTTAAGGTATGTAACTGCAGTAATGGAGAGAGAAGGCAAATGAGATCAACTGGGAGTGCCCAGGCCTGGCTCCTTAGAATATTACTGCTGGGACGGCACTCAGTGGGTCTCTTAGGCTTGGAGGATCATGCGCCTCCTCTTTTTTTTTTTTTCAGCTTTCAATTAAATTCTAGGGTATATTGCAAATCACTATGGGAAACCTTGTAAAGAGGATTAAAAATTGGGAAAGAGCAAGCCACTCTTTAAGTACCTTGTTAAATCGAAACACTTCTTTCTAAGCTCAAGACAGCAAGAAACAGTTTAATAGCAATGAAATAAACTCACCACCTGTTTGTGCAGCAGCATCAAAGAGTTCTAACAAACATAAGAATGCTTTGATCATTTTCAGCCAGAAGAAAATTATGAAGTTCTTCATTGATAGTTCAGGGGGAGTTTGAGGACACTGATCAAAGAAAACTATTATTACTATAAACTAGAAATTTAAATATCTACCTATAAGCTACTTCAGTAGCTCACTGTTCTTTCAATGGTAAATTGCACATTTAAAAATTCAAATTGTCATCTTATAATTAAGCTAAATTTTAATCTAGCTGCTACACTCTAAAGTAAATGTTTTTTAAGCAACTGTGTTCTCTTGTGTTAGTGACTTTCAAATTACCTAGTTGGGATGATTGAGGGGACAGTGTGCATTGTATTGTTTTGTAGAATGCCTCTAGGTTACTGCAAACTCAATTGAACAGAATTATTTAAGTGAGAGTGTTTTGACATTCTTTCATGGTCTTTAATAAAAATTCCCATAAGTTTTTCAATTATATAATAGCATTACATGATTATAGATTTCACTTTAGACTGTAATTATATAGCTGAGAGGCTTGAAGAAAAAGATAGCAAAACTTTTATAATGGGAAGGGGTGTGTTTATGGGCATTTTATTGTACGGATTTGAACATTTGAAATGGAAAACATAAGAATTGTTTGGAAATATGATTCTCTGTTTTGGGAGAAAATGCTTCTCTGTGAGCAGTACAGAAGCAAAAGATAAAGTTTAGTGTTGTTTAAGAGTGAAAATCTCGACATTTCCTGTAGATTTTCTTAAAAGAAAAATACTTAATTTGTAGCCTCATGTTCTGGGTCTGAGCCAGTTTGCATGTGTAGTTAGTAACTCTTGCCTCTGAAGTCATCGGAAGACATTTAACAAAATTTAAATGAAAATGCATCAGGATAATGGTGCCTAAGGATGTGCAGTCATAAACAGGAAAAAAAAATCACAGATATTTCATAAATAATGTATTGATCAATGGCAAGAAAAAGGAGGAGAGGTGGAGCCCCACTTTCAGACCACATCCAGGGGAGCCCAGTACAGTCAGTATTTGCCCTTAAATGCAGTTTCCTCCTGCCATTCCATATTAATTTCCTCTCAAAAACAGAATCAAATACTAACACAAAGATCCACACTAAATAGCTCTGCAAAACAGGTCTAAAGGCCTGTCCTCCAAATTGACAAGAATGTTGAAAGGAGAAACAAGGTGATAGCTGCAGAAGTGTTTTGTCCTCTTCTTCTGAAACTCAATTCTATGTGATGATCTGAGCTTATAAATAAATAAGATACCTGGTGGGCAAATGAGTAGAATACAAAGGAGCTGTTCTACCTCTGTGACATCATCAGAAACTATTGAATGCTTTTTCTGTGCAGTTCAGTAGTCTCTTGAGAACACGCCAGTGTAGTCCTTTGAGCTAAAAGACGTGTGCTGTTTGGAATGCAGGGATCTGTTTTATTTTACAGTAAAATATGCTAGCACTGAATTTAGATACATGTGTTAGGAAGTAATATTTGTATTAGTCGAAGCTGAGAAACTTAATTAAGAATTATGTCTCTTGTTATTTTCCCTATGGATGTATTTCTAAGACCAACCAATTGGATATTTAAATGGACATATTGAAGGGATATCTGGAACTAATTATGGAAACCAAAAATAAGTTAATAATGAAATAAATACATAAATAATGGTTGTATTTTTACTTTTGGCAAGTTCTTATTGCAGTAGTATCATATGCTGAATGGTACTCCTAAGATTTTTTTAGCATATGTACTCTAACAGGTTCTCAGTCAATTTTGACTTACGAGGAAAGGATACTTTAAATTGGCTACATAATGGAAAAAATGAATCCCAAATAAATCCATGTGCAGAAAATGCTATTCAATTTGGTGTCTTGCTAATGAACAGTACCTTTTTAAAAGAGAAAATTTAGCATATTTAAGTGAGTCAAATCCTATGCTATACATAAGATGAAGTTTACTTTCCTATGTAAAAAAAGGGTGTCACATCTCAGTGATCACAGCACAAGTGATTTTAAGGAATCATCTAGTAATGTTAATGAGGAAAGTTACCAGTTTAAAAAAAGCACACAGCAAAAAACAAATGAACAAGCAACTGCTCCTGAGTGCTGAACACTATGTGCTTGTGGTTAAAACAACTACTTTTTTGTCACTGGCTGGTGGTTTGAAATGGTCTGGAGGAACCTCTACTCAGACTTTCCAAGTTCTTGACTCCGTCACAGAAAAGTATTTAATTTCTTAGCAAGAGAGAAAAGATTTATTAGAAAGTGAAAGATGAAAGTATGCAGTCTCAGAAACAAATGTGGGCAATCTCTAGTGAGAGGCACACCAGGGCTTATATCAGGTTTTTATTAGGGATCAAAATTAGATGGAATATGTATGATTCAAAGGGGCTGAGCTTCTCTAGTGACTGGGAAATGTTGAGCAAGATTGTGTTTTGCCCTTACAGTTTCTAGTTTGGTATATAGGTTTCAGCTTATGTCAGTGTCTCCATTGGTCCAACAGGTAACTGGCCAAGAGGGTCGTGGGCCAGTCAAATGTTAGCCTCTATCTAGCTTCACAAGGTTAAGCCTCTTTCTATGGAGGTCTTGTTTCTCTTTTACTACATTCCAGAAAACTTACAGGGAATGGAAAATCCCAAAGCAATTTATAGGCTGTTTTGTGTATTCTTACATTGTGATCCTTTCCTGTCCCTTTGGCTTCTTTATCCAGCTCACAGGTTGTTTGTTCTATATTTTAACAGGGATGTTTTTCCTTTAGAGGTCCATTGTTCTCTCTATTCCTAAATTTCTGTTTCATCTCAACCTCAGATTCTGAGAGCAGAGAGGGAACAGTGGAGACTGTGGCAGTCTGCAGACTGCTGACTACATCTGTAGAGAAACAATCCATGCATGTTGCCCTGTGGGAATGAGGGTTTTATGTGAAATCTTTCATTTTTAAATGTTTACCCAGAACTCAATTTCAGGGAGGAGTTGGGAAGACCCCGTAAACCATACAAAACCAATGTTTGGATCAAGTTTGAACCACAGTCATATGCCTCTGATTTGTTTCCCTCTAAGTAATGTTTTTTTTGGTAGTTGAGGAAATGTTAATGTTTCCTTTCATAGGAATGGAAAAGAGAGTAGGTTACATCATATAGTTGAGTAGGTAATGGCTTAACCATGGTTTCGGATTGCCTGTGTTTGTATCCTAGCTGTGTGTCCTCAGCAATATTGCGAATTCTCTTTGTTTCCCAGTTTGCATTTCAGTAGAATAGGAAGTATAGTACAAATTTCATAAAGTTGTGAAAATTCAGGTGAACTTAAGTATACAAAGTTCCTATATAGCACTATGCCTAGACATAACAATTGCTCAGTAAACTAACTATTATTATTTTATAATAAAGTTGTTCAGAGGATTTGCTTATTTATTGCACTTAAAACATCCCCTACAAATGTGAAGGGTATTTTTTTGTGTGTTGAAGAGTCTGAGTTAAAAACATAAATTCTGGTGTTAGCAAGTTTGGATTTGAGTCTTTGTTCTGCCACTGTGTAACCAGAAAAAGTAAATTAATTTTTCTGAGCTTAAGATCCATCATCTATAAAAGGAGAATAATAACCCATATCTCAAAGTCATGGAATTCAGTGAGATTATATACATAAAGTCAATGCCTAGAAAATGAGTCAATAAACATCCCTTGTTATGATTTCTGTTTTTGCATTCTTTAGAAGTTCCATATTTAAGAACCACAGTCATTTGTGTTTTATTTTATGTATTGAAAGGAAATGACATTGCATCTGATTTCCATATTATGTGTCACCTTAATGAGCCACATTACATTAGTGTTCCTCAGTCAGGGTGATTTTACCCTTCAGAAAATATTTGAAAATGACTGGTGACATTTTGAGTCCATGCAACTGAGGTCAACATTACTGCCATCTAGTGAGTGGAGGCCCAGGTTGTGGCTAAATACCCTGTAATTCTAGACAGGCCTCACAACAAAGAATTGTTCACCCCAAAATATTGATAGTGCTGAGTTTGAGAAACCTTGCATTACAGCTGTATAACCACTATAATGTTTCACTTGAAATGTTCTTACTAAGCAAAGGACAGGGAGTTCTTTTTCGAAATACTACATAACTGTCAAATAGAAGTTAACTTGTAAATTGAAATCTGTACAATCAATTCAGTAAAGTATTTTCAAATGCATATATCCCTATTTTCTTCTGGCTACAAAAGAAGCAAACTGCTAAAAATGAAAAGACTACCAAAGTAAATGAGTAGAAAGTGGTTTTCCCATTTAAAACCACTGGGAATGTAAGGATTTGAGTTCAGTGTCTCAGATTTTTAAATCATGTGTATTCTTTCTATAGTTTGTTTTTTTTTAAAATTAATATCCTTCTTTTACTTTCCTGAATAATATAGTCTTAAAGCCATTATGTGAAGTAGAGCATGTAGATGTTCATGAAAGTTGACCAGGCAGGAGGTTCCAAAATCCTGAAGGAGAAAGGAGGCATGAATATCATAGAATTGTTGACTTGTGTGTCAGGTTTCTGTTACTCTAGCAAATACTTGATATAATCAATTCTAAAGAGAAAAGACTTATTTTGGCTCACAATTTTGGAGGTTTTAGTCCATGGTTGGTTGGCCTTGTTGCTTTTGGACTTGTGGCAAGGTAGCATATCACAACAGAGAGTGCATGAAGAGCAAAGCCTTTTTACCTCATGGCTAGGAACAAACAAGAGAAAAACAGGAGGAGGTGGGGTCCTTTTATCCCCTTCAGTGGTTTGTCCCTGTGCCCTAAGACCTCTCACTAGGCCTCACCTTTCAAAGTTTCCACTACCTCCTAATACGACCAAATTGGGGACTAAGCCTTTAATGTGTGGACCATTAGGGAACACTCCAAATTCAAACTATAGCACCTGGGATGGGATATTAGAGCCCAAACAGGGCGAAAAGGGCAGCCCAGGATATAGTGTCAATAAAGGTCAATGGAATGAAAAGCACAAGGAGAAAGATTTGGTGCAAAGTTTGAGCTCACAAAGGAGATGGGAAAAAAATCAAGGAGGTGCCCAAATATGATGTTCAAAGGAACACAAATGCTAGCTGGAAGGAGCCATGATTGAAACAATTTGAGTATCAAAGTAATATAACAATATAAAGTAACAGATTAAAACCCATTGAAGAAAATAGGTAACCATTGTAATGAGTCCATTACAATATATTAAATAAATGAATAAATTGAAAGTTTGATGAGAAGCAGAATATTTATAATGATAAAAATCTCTCCACCAAAAAAATATTAAATGCAAAGGGAAAAGTAGTAACTGTACAATGGAAAGAATGATAGAAACCTCCTGAATCAGCTGGTCAAATTTAACATCATCAGTAATGAGACAAGTCAAACTCATGCGACCATCTATAGAAAAGCTGTGAAAGTCAGCTACCAAGAAGATGATTCTCACCTCATGGTGTTTATGTGCTTAGGTATTCTTCTCCCATACCAAGTGCTGCTGATATGAGTAGTCAACAAGATGCTACCATAATGATGGTATGTGGCTTCTGATACTGTATCATAAAAGTCATCACGTATTTGGGAAGCCAGCTGCCATACTGTAAGGACACTCAAGCAGCCCTAGAAAGAGGACCACATAGTGAGGGCATGTAGTTTCTGCCAGCATCCAGCACTAATTGCCAGCTATATGAGTGAGCCCTCCTCACACACACATCGTCTAGCTCCCATAAAGCTTTCAGATGACTACTGGCCTGATCAACATCTTGACTGCAGCCTCACGGAAAAAACCCGTCAGCTAAGCTTTTCCTTATGCACAGAAACTGTGTTAGATAATATTTACTGTTTTCGACTACTCCTAAGTTTTGAGGTGATTTGATGTAACAATGATTAATTGAGTAGAACTCAGCATTGCTTTCTGTGATATTCCTGCCCTACATGCATAGCCTGAATCTGGTCCTAATGAACACAAAACAAACACAAATTGAGAGGCATTGTGCAAAATAACTACCCTGTAATCTTTCATAATTAGAGGTGAAGTCATAAAAGTTAAAGACAGGCCAAGACACTGTCCTGGAGTAAAGGAGATTAGAGAAGTGACAAATTTCCATGCTGTGCCTGATTCTGAACAAGATCATTTTGTTTATAAAGGATATTGCTTGACGAAGTTTAGAAACAGAAGATTAGATGATAGTAAAGTATCAGTGAGAAATTTAAAATTTTATGGTTGTATTGAGTTACACAGTTACATGCATTTGTTTCTGGGAAATCACACTGAAGTTTCAGGGTACTGAAGCCTCAGGTCAGTAAAACATCCTTCTCATAAATGGTTACAGGGAAAAATGGTTATCTATACTGTATTTGCAACATGTCTGTAAGTTTGTGATTGTTTAAAACTTTATGCAAAAAAGGAAAAATAATATATCATAGAAATGCTCTAGGCTATAAAAGCAGACCCATGTTGTCCTTTTAAAGAGATGCATAGTATTCTGGCTTTTGTAAGTTTAAAAAATACATATTTTTCTTACCAGTCTCCTATTGATGGGTATTTAAATTGCTTCCAGTTCTTTGCTATTATAAACATTAAGTTCTTTGTTGTTTTCATCAATGCTGCTAACTATCCTTATAAAAATATTGGTTCCCTGGTACAGTTTTTGCTCAAGAGTAAATCCCCAGAAGTCAAAATAGTGCTGTGAATGGATATGCATCCTTTAATCAGTTTAATCATAAGTCATACCAGAAAACCACATAAAATCTGCTTAAAAGAAAATGAAATTGATAATTTGGTAGTTATTTTTTGTTTTTCCCCACTAGAAAATAATTTCTGTAGGAGTGAGAACTTTATCTGTCTTGATTATCACCACCTAGCATTATCATCACCTAGCATTCAGGCACTCAATATGTATTTATTGTAGCAACAATAACAGCAATCATTTATTACATGCCTGACACTGTTCTAAGGATATTAATTCAGCTATTCCTGGCAATGGCCTTCATGAGATAGGTAGTATGATTATTTCTGTTTTGCAGATGAAGAAAACGAGACAGAGAGGCTAAATACTTGCACAGCTCAGGTGATTATTAAATGGAAAAGCTAGGTATCAGGCACTTTTCCTTCAGTTTATAAATAGCCATTATGCTATATTGGTTCACTTTTGCTGAGCAAAAAAATTCATGAATGAATGAATGAATGGCCAATATATTTATTTGAATCTTTAAACAATTACAAGGTGCAGCTAATTTTTTTTCTTTCTTAAATGAAAATTAGAGGGAATGAATTGCTCACTTTGTAAAAGCCAAATTGGTTTTATGATCCTCTAGACTAACCTGTACTTAAGACCTTTTAATAATGCTGCACCTAGAATTAACATCCACATGGGTATCTATAAATCATTCTCCCCTGAAGAATTTATGGAGATGTAAACAATATTTGCTTTGTATTATCAGTAAAATAGTAAATCTGGGCCTGTAGCTTGAATCTAGGAGGCAAGACTTTTTTTACTTGCTTTTCAGACACATACTCTGCTCTCTACTTGTGCCCCTTTGCCCCTGCTGTGCCCTGTACCTGACATGCTCATTGTCCACCTCCTGCAGTAGAAACTGTAACGGTCCTCCAAGGCCCTGCTCAATGGCCACTGTTCTATTGAAGAGTGCTTTCATCCTTCCCTTTTTTCTTCCTTTCTCTTGAAGTTTTCTTTTCTTCCTTAAAATTTCCTGAGTCCTGTTTAAAGTACTCCTATAGGAGAGTACTTTCTAAACATATCTCACGTTAATTGTGCAGTTTTCTCATCTCTCAATGGATTATTATATTCCCTCTTAGTTTTATTGATTTTATAAAACCCCAATATGTATCACATTATTTTGTATCAAATATGAAATTAAGTTATTTTGAATGAGTCAATGAATGATCTCAGGAAAATGTATTCTAAAATTTTAAAATGTTAAATAAGACTCTAATAAGATTTTTTAATATTCTGTATTCCACATTATCAGGAACTAAAACAAATGGAAGAGACATTTTTTCACATGATGGATTTGTATTTTGTCTTTATAAGGCATCAAGAAACAAGGATGATAATTACCTTTCATTTCTATAATAAAAGGTGTTCTGTTCATGGCTACAAATATCAACCTTGCTTCTAACTACAACTTCAATTCCCTTTTCTTTAAGTCAGTGGTTTAGGGACATCAAAAGTAGTAAAAGCAATCAAAGAGATAAGAGAATTCCCCCTCTCCCCGCAAAGGCTAGTACTGAAGGGTGTGCTTCTGTTGGAGAATTTGAATAATAAATTTGTTTTCAAGTGTTTGTATAATACCAAATCTCCTTGCCAACTGGAGGAAGGACTGCCTTTAAATCCTGTTCTGAATGAAATTATAAAATATAATCCTTTTCTCACATTTATTTGTAAAAACTGGGGGATGTTAAGTATTGTAATTCAACAGGATTCTACTTTGTTTAGAGCAAAGGCAATAGCACAGCTGTTAGGCCCTTTGTTTCTCTTCCCCCTAGAGTTCTTTTCCTTTACCCATAGGATAAAGACAATGCTGAAGGTCTTTGTTGCTGAAAGCTCAAACAGCAAACCAAAGAGAAAGTTCAAACAAATAATATCAGTCTTTTAAAAATGTCATTGCTTATGTAAATTAACTGGGGTCTTTGGGTGCTGGTGAACCTCAAGCATCAAGCATCTTTGAATTGGTTGGATATTAAATTTTTTTTAAAAAATACTTTTAATTAATTTATTTTTATGTGGTGCTGAGGATTGAACCCAGTGCCTCACATGTGCTAAGTAAGCACTCTACCTCTGAGCTACAACCTCAGCCCCTTAAATTGTTTTATTTGTATTTGGTGGATGTTATGTTTCTTCTATGTGGAAAGTACTGACCGTATAAAATATCATTAAATTAAATTTAAGGTTAGTTAGTATCTTTTGTTTGTTTTCTCCCTCTCTCTCTCTTGTTTTGGTATAACTTCATTATCTGTAATTTCCGGAGGATAATTAAGAGGCCAATATAGTTGAGCATGTCTATATGATCTTACTGGGATTCTTCTTCCTTCCTTCCTTTCTCTTTCTTTTTTTTTAAATTTTTCTTTGTTCTTTTCTTTTCTTTTTTGTTACTGGGGATTGAACCTAGAGCATCTTGCATGTTAAACACATGCTGTACCTCTGAACTATAGCTTCAACCTCTGATTGTAGTTATTTATTGTTATTCATACCACCAAATGACTTGACATTCTCTGTATCATGTTTTTAGTACTAACTGAAATAAAACTTTCAAGAAATCTATTTTTTTTCCCTTTGGAAGTATTTTTACATTGTGAATGATACATTTTAAAAGAATGCTTTCCGACTATAATTTACAGATTTGATCCAGAATCTAAACTATGTTCAGATCAACAGTAAAGTCAAAACATGAATATTTTAAAATTTAGCCTAGTTGAATCCTCTTTATGAAACACTGAGATGTCACACTAGTTCTGTATGGCTTTTGTAGGAGCAAAGGGAAATTTCCCCTAGGTCCTCTGAAGGTTCCTTGGAATAAACACAGATTAAACAGGAGAAAAGGCATACACACTTATTAACTTGCCAGTGGGGAAAAATCACAGCACAGGGACAATCACAGGAATATGATTACCCACTAGCTCCAAATTATTCAGAACCTTACATGCCCTTTTATTTTTGTAAGGGAAGGGGAGCATGAGGGAGGAAGACAATTTTGAGGTCTTATAAATAATTATTGGGTGAGTGGTCCCAGAGACAATATGTTTGGAATCTGCATCTTGTCATGGGAGTCTGTCCAGTGTGGTTACATTCCTTAGTCTTCTTTGCTATGATAGTGGGGTTTCAGGGTAAGGATGGAAGGTAATTGTGTTCTCTTTTTCTGTTTGGTCTTAGTGTGTGAGGGAATTCCAGAGAGAGCCTCTCTATGTGCTTGTTCAGAGAGGAGCAAGAAAGGTTAGAGGCGCCTTGATTTTGAGCCTGCTTTTAAGATCTTAAAATTTTCTTTAGCTCAAATAGTTCAGTAGGTCAAAAAAACCACCATATTTTGATGGTAACCTGCTCTGAGCCCTAACATCTCTCACTTACATTAATAGGAAGTTCTTGATTATACTTAGCCTTTGTAGAAAATTCATTTAGACCTAGCTGAGATTCTGCTTTTTCTCATTACGTTTTGTAAATAAACAAACTTTATTTAGGGAAGAATATCTTTGAGGAGGCAAGCATTCTACCTGAAAAATTATTACTTTGTATATTAGGTGCTAGATTTTTAAATGAGCATTTAAATATCACGTTAGTTGCCAAGTTTTGGTTTGTTTTAAAAATAATTCCCAGAACTTGGACAATTACTTCTGTGACTATTCTTGGGAGTTCTTGACAGGGGGCTTCTTTATTCTCTGTAGCTCTGGGATGCATGTATATGAACATGCCTTTGTTCTCATGTTTTTCTGTGGATTGTTGTATACAAGTGCTTTGTCCTTGCCCCTCATTTCCCCTTGTGCTGCAGTAGATCATTTATGCAAATAACTTTGTTTACATTGAGCAGAGGTTTTAAAGTGCTTTTTGGAGGAGTAGTAGACTGAGTAAGAAGAGATCCAGAAAGTGGGGTGAATGCGAGAGAGGGTAAAAAGAGGAGAGGTAAAAAAAAAAAAAACAAAACAAAACCCGGGAGTGGGCCGGAGGGAGGAAGACAAGCAAAAGGGAAAAGAGGGGCTATGCGCTGGGGGTTATGAAATCTTGGGGGCTTGTGGTAGGGGAGGAAGATCAACAGACCAGCGTTTTCCCCAGGCTTGGGCTCAAGCTTGTGAAACTACTAATGTATTAAAGAACCTCAGCTGGGATTTGCTGAGGACAAATGCTGTAATGTGTTAGTCATCCATTATCTGCTTCTATTTTTGCAGGTTCTGAATGATGACTGACGCGGGTTCGTGTGATAGCCCTTACAGTCCCTGTCATTCCGGAGTGATAAGCAACTCGCACGTCTAGCCCCAGCACCAGGGCGAAGCAGCAGTTCTGGAGGAAAGCAGGCTTCCGCTGGCTGCCCGGACAGAAGTACCGCCTTCCCACGGGTTGCTGCCTGCGGCTCGTGACCGAGACACCTCGCCGGGTCCAGCTCGTGGCGCTCGCAGGCAGCTGCCGTGTGGCTGCCACAGGACGCCCGCCGCTCCCGGGCCATGAAGTAGCGGCTGCCCGCGGCGCCGCTGCCCAACCGCCGGCCCCAGCCCCGCGCTGCGCTGCCCGGTCCTCTCCCGGCGGGGCCGGAGCGGCGCGGACATGGCTGGCCACGCGCGCCGCCTGCTAATTCTCCTCCTGGCTTTGCAAGGCAGCTGCTTGGGTTTCAGAAGCCCACTTTCTGTCTTTAAAAGGTGGGTGTGTATGTGTGTTGATTTTTTTTTTTTTCTTGAACAGGCGAAATACTGTTTGGGTGGTATTTGTGCATGCTGTTTAGAAATGTAATCACTTTTTCGAACAAGTGTTGGCGAAACATACAAGGTTGATTTTCTCTATAGAAACGATGTGAAATTTTAGCTCAGTAACTTCTTGTAAAGTCTCCCTTGCAGAAAAAGCCCACAGTCTTGTAGCAGAGCTGATGCTCTGGCTTTTAAAACTCCAATTAGAAGTTGTGATTTTCAATACTAATCACTCCCTCTTGGGGAGATATTTCAGAAAGTACGATATAGTCATTTAGACTTGAATGCCTTCCTGTTTATAAAAGCTTGAAGAATAAAATATCAAGATAGATCAGTGGTTAGGAGAAGCAGATCATGGATTGTAATCGCTCACTAAGAAACATTGAGCTATATACACACGCCTCATAATTACCATATTAAATATTTATGCACTTGTACATTTGTAATTCACAGCACAGTCTTTTATTTCCTCCTTATATAACTCTGCCTTCTAGCAAGATTATGATCAGTCTTTTGTTTCTGACTTTTAATACCGGACACTCACAAAATAGTTAGAAAATTTTTTACTGGGTTATGGTTAATATTTGCCATTAGAAAACTGGCATGTGTATGATAATTAAAACATCTAATGTATTCATACTGTATCTTTATTAACTAGAAACAAATATATATGTTGACAAGTTTTTCTTGAATCAAGTTTTGGATGTAGCTGCTTGGTTTGATTTCATTTTGTTTATAAGTTGGTTAAATCTTGTTCATGGACAAAATGCAGTTCTGAGTGTGTTTGACAACATTGTATAGTCATCACATCTTTAGAGTCTTCCCTAGGCCTGTATCAACAATCTTTAACCTTAAGGTCATAGAATTCCTGTACCATTGTGTTCAAGAACGTTGAAACTGTCTTTTTTTTCAAGGTTTAAAGAAACTACCAGATCATTTTCCAATGAGTGTCTTGGTGCCACCAGACCAGTAATTCCTATTGATTCATCAGATTTTGCGTTGGATATTCGCATGCCTGGGATCACACCTAAACAGGTGAGAGGCATTCCTTATCATTTTAATTATTCACTTGTTCTATGTACAATCTATAATTAAAGTAAGGAAACATTTCCAGCTGCAGTAACTTCTGCAAAAGTAGGCATTTGCTTCAAGTCCCCTCAGAAAGGACCAGAATAATTGAATATTATAAAGAGGGGTAAATTTTTCAAAGTAAATCTTTCAGTTATATTTTATTTTTAAAATTTTACTCATATTGTTATTCTTTGAAATGGAACCTTGTAAATTTGCATGCAGGGACTCTCCAAGGAGTAATGTCCTTTGTAATGCAGCATGCAAGTCTGCATTAAAATGTGAAAAATTATTCCAATAAAAAATGATAATGAGCAGCTGCATCTAAGAGACTACTTTGTTTAAATATTCTTCTATAGCAGCCACAAGTTTGAGAACTAAAAACTTGTTTACCACCACAGATTTGAAAAGCAAAACATTACACACTTTCAGAAGTTAGGAAAACTGTTCATACAGGTGGCTGATTATGTTTCCTTTAGCCTGACTTGCCTGTTATAAAAATATATTTTGAAGAAATCATGGTAGAGTTCAGACAAATGTGTCTTGTAGAGCATTTTGAATGGAACTAAGTTGTTGCTGGCGCTATCCCTATTTCAGGTACACACAAGAAGCTCAAATCCACTGCTGTCATGTGTGCAAGGTGTTTCATTAAGCAAAGAAAAGGCCAGAATTAATTATGTTTTGCAGTCAGGCAGTGCAGGGATTTATGTGTGTCATTAAAAGACAGTCCTCTCCTTTTGAAGGGCTGCAGAGACCTGGATGTTGAAGAGCTGCAGTGGCTGATGACTCATTGTTGCAGATAACATTCTATTTTTCTTTTCTTTTTTCTTGTAGTATTGGAAAAATAAAAGCATTCTACTTACTGGGAAGAATTCCTTTTAAAATCAGCATTCAGGAGTTCTAGGAAAGACATGTAGGCCCCCATTCCCAGCAACTAAGGATTGACATTCATTTACTTGAAAATTCGTGTATGATCTAATGTCTATAAGTAACTACCACTAAGAGAGAGACCTTCACCCTCTCCCCATTCCCAAATGACCATGCAGGTACTTTTCTGTACATTCAGTTATTAGTGTTCTGGCCTTTAATTTCATAAACTCTTCATTTGATATTTAGCCAAGAGGAGTGTGATGATATTAAGATGAGGAGAGAGGAGCAACAGCCCCTCCTTTGTAAAGGGTGCCTCTTCTTGTCTATTCTCACTCTTAAAAGTCATTTTCCCCCACTATATGCTTAACCTTAGCTTATATTACTTCTTTTAAAATAATTGGTTTTTAATCTTTTCCTACAAGAAGATCACTTTTTAATCAAATAGCCATTTGTTGTTGTTATTATTCTATTTTTTCTTATTATTTAAAAGTAATAACATTTAAATTATTTAACAACTGTAATGATAATAGGCAACTCCGTTGGGATCAATAATCTCAGGAAGAATTACTGGAATTGATTATAAAAATGTGGAACAGCTTCATTTTCATAAAACAAAATACATTGATTCATTTTTATAATCCTATAATTATTAAAATAATTCCATTGGAAAAGAAAATGCATTATTGAAGTTACCACTTTTTACTTTGCGCTACTACGTTCATCTTTGCTTTGTGCAGTGGACATTTGCTGGTTGCCTTCTCAGTTTTCTCAAGGAGCTAGTTTTCTCCTTGCTCTTTCTCTGAGACCTTGTGGCTTCCAGGAGCTGTTTACTGAGGCTCCAGAGTTGGAACGGTGGACTACCTTCAGCAAATAACTGCATCTTACCTCCCTTTCCACACAGTTGGTTCAAAAAAAGGTGTGTTACCTAGGTGAGTCCAATTAAAGCTCAGGACTTCAGCTGGGAATATATATTTCTGTTACACAAGCATGATAGGCATGTAGTTCTAGGGTCTGCTGGTGCATGAAGGAGCCATGCCTAGAATAAAACTAGTACCAGAGAAAGCAATACAGAGACCAAAAGAGTGTACATTCTTGGTTACTTTGCTGCTTACAGAGTTTTCAATTATGTTAGCCTTTCTTATTTTAAGTAGGTTAAGTTGGATTTTATCTTACTTGCATATAAAACTATCTAGTAAATGATCCAGTTGCTCAGCCAGAGAAACTCAGAACTGGTTGTTGAATATTTCTTCCACATTTACTAAACTGTTCATTGATGATGTGCCATGAGTACTTGATTTTTTTTCTGGCTGACATGCAGATTATATACCTTGTAAGCTCTTGTGGGAAATGATAGACTCCCTATTGACTATGCCCAAGGGAAAGATGGATGTAGAACTCTCTGGGACCTTTATCCTCCTGATCTTGGTGTTCTTGGTGAGACAAACCCAGAAGTATGTTACTGTAAGTTCTTTTGGTGAAAAAAAAATTCTATTCTTAAAATGCAGATAAAACTAGAGTTAACACAGGGCCTTAAAAGGAAAGGTGATTTTAAAAAATGAGAAAGGCAAAAATGATACATTATTAGAGGGAAGAAACAAAAGGTGTAGGGGAAATGAGAAGAGTTGACCCAAATAACAAAATGAAATGTCCAAGAAAATAAAAGGTCAAGAGCAAAAATTAAGGGAAAAATTCAGGAATAACCAAAATATAAAGAACAGAATATTTTAAAAATAATATAAGAAAAAAGAGGAGTAAGAAACATACAAAAACTAGGAAAAAGTTGAAGAGTTAAGATGCTTGTTTCAAAATGGTAGAGTATCAATAAGAGCAACAAAACATAAAGAGAAAAGAGCAGAGGAGCAAGAACGTCTGTTCGTCATTTAGTCAGACCAGGTAGGTCAAAGAAGTGTATTCACTAATGTAGTTTTTTATAAACTACATCTTAAGTTTTGACAATAGTGAAAGCTACATCAATGCATTTGATGTGAATCCTTTCTTTGGGAAAGAGGTCCTTAGGTAAGCTTAGATAGAAAAACAAGAAAATGTAGAGTAGAGATGGAGAGAACTGTAGACATACTAGAGAGTACAGCTCTGTAGCTGATTTTCCACATAGAATACAATTGTAGATTAGTGTCTTATCAGAGGATATCCAGTATGTCAGGCTTCCACATTAGTCGATTTAGCCATATCACAGGACCTCATAGTGGTCATTAAAAATTATTCCCATTAAACCTGATTTGGTAAGTCCAGGGAAAGTAGTTTATTTTTTATTATGAAATCAAAATCTTTTTTTTATGTTTTAGGACTCTAATGTTCTTTGTATATTCAACATTAAATATTGCTTAGAGGAGCAGGTAGTCCAACTCAGTGGTAGAGCACATGCTTAGCATTCTTAAGGCCTTGGGTTCAGTCCTTAGCACAAAATAATAAGTAAATAAATAAAATTATTTAAATTTAAAAACAATAGAGGAAAAGACTTCAACAAAGATCTGGAAAGCACAGGATCACTCTAGTCAAATATTACAAAGAAAACATTCAAGTGAAAAAGAATAAAGGAATTTAGCAGAGATATTTAACAAAGAGCAAACCAACCAACCTTTCCTTCTATCTGTTGAAAAGAAAGTAAAAGTGAATCATGGGACTTGCAGATATTTTTGGTAAAACAGCTTAAAAAGGGGTAGGTAAGGATTGGAGGGTACAACCGTGGCTAATATAACAATCTCTTGCACAAGGTTAAGGGCTCAACAAATTTGAAAGTGTCTATGTACATCATTGTATTATCTGGAATATAAATGCACAGAGATGTAAACTATATGGTATTAAAAACATACTCCTGCTATATAAACATATAGTATGTCAATTTAATCTCTTTATGAGAATAATAGTATAAAGACATACAGTATCAATTTTATAATCAAAATAAGATCATTCTTTCTCTAACTTGAAAAAATTTAAAATACTTTCCATTCTCTTTTATAAAGTTTCTATTAATCTGGTTTTGCAGGATTTGGGAAGATTGGCAGAAAGAGTAGTGACTTTTAAATAGTCTCACATAGAGGTAAAGAGAAGACCTGCCATCCTATACCATTGGTTTCATATGTGGCAGGGCCACAGAATGGCTATACCTTGAGAATACTCTTTTAGCCTTTTTTCTTCCTCATTGGATTCCCTTACTCACCTAGGATCCTGTGGACTTCTGCTGTTCCCACCTTTCACATGAACAAACAAAACAGTTTGTTAAACTGCCAATTCATTCATGATCGTAATAAAGTGCTATCATCAATTTGATGAATTAACTATCCCCAGGGTGTTTGATGTGCTTTAATTAGCACATATTAATTGTACAAATTGATGGGCTTCACTGCAAAGTCTCCATATGCACATAGGTCATGTGCTGAGCATATCCACCTCCCTTCTGCCCTCTTGTCCTCCTCCTTCCCTCAGCCCCCTTCTTAGTTCCTAATAGTCCGTCTTTGACTTTCAGGTCATCTTTTATTTTATTTTAATTTATTTCTCAAATATAAGAGAAAGCATTTGAGACCTTCTGTGTCTAGTTTATTTTGCTTAATGTGATGTCTTCAGTGCTATCCATTCTCCTACAAGTGACAAGACTTTATTCGTCTTTATGGCTGAATAACACTCCTTTGTGTGTATTTTCCTTATCCATTCATGTGTATTTTCCTTATCTCTTCATCTGTTGACAGGGCATCTATGCTGATTCTCTATCCTGGTATTGTGAATAGTGCTGCAATAAACATGGGCATACAGCTGTCAAGAGTGGGATAGCTGGGTCACATAGTAATAGTTCTATTTTTAGTTTTTCTCCACATCCTTACCAGCTTTTTAAAATAAAGTAAATGAAGGCATAATTACAATGATTTTATATAAAGTTTCTTGTCTAACTCTACATCAAATCTCGGAGTTAGAACGTAGGCCTTGGGCCAGGCTGACCACATTCGTGTCCTGGCTCCTGCAGTGTCAACTCAGGCATATTTCTTAACCATGCTCTTTCATCTGTAGAAAGGGTGATAGTTTACCCACCCCAGGGTGTTCTGTGGACCAAGTGAAGTAATACCAGTAGCATGTTCATTTCAATTGCCAAACATGTGGTAAGTTCTCAGAAAATGTTCACTGGTATTGTTATAGTTGTTAGTGTGTTGAGGGAAATGTGAACAAGCCTCAAGATGAGAAACTGCTAACCCTTACACTTTCAGTCATGACTTCATGGAAGAAACAAGATGTAGAAATAATTTTGAGGGATAGGAAAGGTAGCCAAATGAAGAAAAGTAGAAAGTACAAACCAGAACAAGAGAAGCCTGAGCTCAGTAAGTGAGGAAGCAGATCCTTCAGTGTGCCAATTCTAAAGTAGATATTTTCAGTAAAAACAGACTTGATAAGAGAGTAAACGGATGTTGAGAATGGATTTTTTTCTCAGGTTTTTATGTCTTTTACACTGCTTAGAAGAGGTTTTTGATGAGGTTTTTTAAAATATATATATATATTATTTTGAATCAGGCTGGATTTATTCAGTGTCTGCTCTCCTGAGGACTTTGTGCATTGACTTTGTTTAAAAAACAACAACAACATGAAAACATTCTTTTCTAATATAAGTTGTTTCAAATCCTAGGTTTACATAGCATTTTATTTATTTGCTTTTTGATCAGCTTAGTCCCTCTGCATCTTGGCTTAAGGATATATGAATGCAAAATAATTTGTAAAACATAATTTTACAAAAATAAATACTTTCTTTAAGTCTACTTTCTGTAAACTACATATTAATTAAATTTCTTTCAGTTAAGATGTTTTAGGCTGTCATTGGTCATTTTCCTCACTTTGGGAATAGTTTGAGAACTACAGAGAAATACACTGTTTCTGAACCTCTTGGAAATTCTTGTCTCATTCAGTGTTTGCTTTTTGAAGAGTCACAGATCATGCTCTGAAATCAAAAACAGCATACTTCCCCTGTTTTTCTGAACACAAATATCTATCTCCAGGAAACAGAACAATTCAAAATGTAAAGGTTGCATTGGATACTACAGAGAAACAGGTTGAAAAATTTGAAATTAGAGTATTTTAAAATAATGATTAAAGAATGTAGTCACTGAAGTAAAACAATGAATAAAATACTTCTACAAAATTTTCTCATAATCTTTCTGCTGTATTTTGCTTTTTTTTCAATTGAACAATTTTTAAAAATTGTATTAGTATACTTTATTTCTTGCCTCCACAATGTATTACTGATAATCACATAATAAGAACTCAAGGTTTTACTTTCTGCGTCCCTTTAAGGAACCTGTTTTAAAATACTAAGAGGTAATCATGATGTCATTTATAAGCAGCAGCTGTTCAGAATATCTGTTTTATCAGAGATAATATACAAATTAAATGCAGAACTTTTTTTTAATCTTAAGTTCAGAATGCTGATTTGACTTTTTCATATAAGGACAGTTGACCAGAGTGTGGTATTTGTTTATTTTGGAAGCATTATAATACGTGTTTTACTCAGGTTTTCATCACTGCGACCAAAATACTTGACATGAACAATTTAGAGAAGGAAAAATGGCTCATGATTTAAGAGATTAAGACACATTGCTTTGAGTCTGAGGTAGGGCAGAGTCTCATGGCAGAAGGGAATGATGGAAGGAAGCTACTCAGCTTATGGCAGCAGAAAGGAGAGGGAGAGAGACAGGGACTGAGAGGAAGAGGCATGGGACAAGAAATAATCCCTTAAGGTATGCCCTTCCCCTAGTGCCCTACTTCCTCCAACTATGCCCCACCTGCCTACAGTTTCCACGTCTTCCCAGAAGGCCATCCAGCAATCAATAAGTTATAAATTTTAACACTTCAGAGGTTGTTACTTCCTCATCTCCATCTCTCTAGTTATTAACATATAATCTTTGCATTCTTTGAAAGTTAAAGTTTGAATTTTGTATTGGGGATGAGAATAAAAGAACGGGAAAAATGCTGCACTCCCATTTCTCCATTTTCCCTTGCAGGCTAACTCAACTTTGAATTTTGACCTCATGGTGGAAGGAGAGAAATTGAATCTATAACCATTAGCAGGCTTTTGGAAAACCATAGGGTCCTTATATGTTAAACTCACTTGGGAAAATGAATCCATTCTCTTCCTAAAGCAGCTATACAATTGCTGAGAAACACCTAAAGAAGATCCCCACCCTACTCCAGGAACTCTGCAGATTTCCTGACCTCTTCTGCAGTCAGAAGCCATGTTACATTCTACCTTCTCTAGTCCTCTGAAATATTCACCACTACATCCTTCCCTTTTTCTAGTTCCGCCTATACATTAGAACAGAATGGCAAGTAGAGGTTGCTTTTTGAGTCAAGTCTGCCTGATTGGGAGAAGCTGCCTGGAAACTGTTAAAAAGCATTGAGAGACCACATTTGGACTTGGTGGAGAAATGTACAGATAAAAGAGCAGAGTGTTCTTGCTATTGGAGGAGGAAAATTGAGAAATATCCTAATTTTGGATCAACATTTGCTTTTTATTTAGAAAGGCTTAGGCAATGCATATAAAATTCTAAGACTTGTGAAAAAAACAACAAAAGATATTAAGATGCTGTATCTCCTGTCCCCTTACTGATGGAGTAATATTATCTCCATTTTACCAATGATAAAACTTAATAGTGGATAAAATTCAGTGATTACTAGAAAGGACAGTGACCAAGCCCTTGTTCTATTATTTAGCTGCCTCACATTAAATTGGCTTTTTTCATTTGCTGTTTTGAAAGCTTGGAATTGGAATCATTTAAAATGCTTCATGCCAAATTCTCAAATTATGTTTATTTGTATATTCACTCCTTGATTTATCAGCAAGGTTCAATTATGTAGATTAAATACAAAAATGTTAAGTGGCTCTTATAAACTACAAATTAAAGTGGTATGTAGTTCATTGCTAATTGTTCAAGTTTAAATTATGATGCTTCATCTTTATTTTTACTGAAACCTTTAATGTCCACTTAGGGAGGACATAATTGAACTGTTAACAGTGTTTTCCTTTGTGAAAATAATCTAAATGTGTTACATCTCTGGTTTCAGTACCTCACATGAGAGTATACATTGACCAATTTCCCTTTCTTTATTATAATACTAGAAAAGTAGCTATGGTATAAAAGACTTTATTATCACCATGTATTTTCACAATAAGATTAAAGATTATTTTTTTGTTTGTTTCTAGTAAAATTTTTAAAGCTGAAAGCATATTTTTGAGTGCTCATTATCTAACACTGTTGTTTTGAACACTTTACATTGTCTCATTAATTCTTATAAAAAATCTGTGTTCAAGATTTTAATATCCCCATTTTTTGTATGAGAAATTGAGAACCAAGGACATTAAATAAGCTATACATAGCCAAATAGATCACAAATGGAAAAACAGGGCTTAAATACATATTTACCAGAATCTGAGACTCGTGTTCTTTTCATAATTTGCCAATCGGTTAATGGCCTATCTGTGGAGACATTTAGTAATTATTAGTAGTCCACTTTATCAGATTACAGAATAATGGTCAAACATGTAAAATAAAAATGACAGTAACAATGTTAAAATATATATAATTAAAATATGTATATATACACATAAAACATGTTACTATATGTATTTTTAGGTATACACATATAGTTTAATTATATATGTATATATATACACATATATATATTAAAAATATATAACTGTCTTTTTTAAAATAAATACTGGCTCCATCCTACATTCTTTTTTTTTTTGCAGTGCTGGGGATTGAACCCAGGGCTTTGTGCTTGCGAGACAAATGCTCTACCAACTGAGCTATATCCCCAGCTCATCATTCAACATTCTTGAATGACTTTTTCTTATATTTTCTCATGTCTGTGAAGAAAGAAATACGACTATTCTGTAATCTGTTGAGGTAATTCTAAACAATTGACTATTATAAGACACCTTCAAGCAACCTAGCTTAGTTTTTTAAGCATAATTTTTTCATTATCCCTGTCTAAATCTACGACAGAGATTAGAAAATTATTTCTTAAAGTGTCAGATAGTAATCATTTTCAACTTCTGAGGAATAGTCTCTGGTTTCAACTGTCTTACTTAGAAAGCAGCTATAGATAATATGTAAATGAATGGCTTGGATGCGTTCCAATAAAAAACAGTATTTACTAAAACAGGCAGCCAGCCCACGGTCTGTAGTTTCCTAGTCCCTGATCGAAGCAATTGCATATGCCATTTAGACTAATAAATGGATTTAACCTTTGGCATCTCATGAACTGTGTCTTCTGATTTACAGAACATAAAGAATAAAAATATCAATGCAAGGTTAACAGCACTTTAATCTTTGTTCCTTAGTTACCTATTCAGTTTTCGTGAGTAATGATCATAAACCAGAGTTCTCTTATTTGGACTATTGTATTTCAGTCTTCTTCATCTCAGTAAATGGCAATTCTAGTGTTATAGTTCCTCTAGGCTAAATGCACTGGAGTCTTTATTGACACCTCTTTCTTGCTCATGACCAATAAACAATATGCCAGCAAATCCTGTTGCTTCTATCTTCCAAATATATCCAAAATCGGGCTGTGGACTGTGGATATAGGTCAGTCGATACAGTGCTTGCCTCACAAGCACAAAGCCCTGGGTTCAATCCCCGGCACCGCAAAAAAAAAAAAAAATATATATATATATATACACACACACACACACACACACATACATATACACACACATATATATATCTCCAAAATCTAGCCTTCTCCCTCCACAGCCATCTTTCCCACTCTGGCCCATGCACCCTCCTCTCTTTCCTGAATTATTACAGTAGCCTTCCTAATGGGCCTACCTTGTACCTCTGCATCCTAGAGTGTGTTCCACATAGTAGTCACAGAGATACCGTTAAAACCTAAGTTAGATCACATCACCCTTCACCTAAAACCTTCAAGAGTTTCCTGCATCACTCACATTTAAAGCCAAGTGTTATATGGTGACCTCAAGCCCTCCATTTTTCCTATCGCCTTCCTCATTTCTGTCTCTTAGCCCTTGTGTCTGTGTTGTAAGTCAGGTCAAAGATAAAGTATAGTAAGAACATATTGTAATCAGTAATAACTGTTGTAATAGGAAAAAGAATCCAATGTGAATTAAGCTCAACTTCAATTTGCATAGAAGTGACTAGGCATTTTAAAGGTAGAATTAAGAAGTAGTAGGGGAGAGGCACATGGACCTCAGATTTTATTAAGCACCAACAGTGCTTAATAAATCAGGGAAATAAAACATTACAAAGGTTTAGTTGGTATAAATGTGATTAGGACAGCTGTTTTGCTAGCTGACAATTATTGAAGTTATGATTCTGTTCTACCACAATGACTGGGAGACACAGACCTTATTTTCTTAGGTGTTAGGTGAAACAAATACCAAATTTTATGGCAGGCTTGAGTTTTCAAAAGCAGATACTTCAAAGAAGTCTGGGTCATCTTAAGGAAGTAGTGTTGAATTATCAGATATTAAATTATTATTTGTTTAAGTCTTTAGAAGCCAAAGTTAAGACCTAATTGAGAGGAAGGCTCAGAAGAGCAGAGCTAGAGTTTGTCAGTAATTCTAGGTACAAGACAAATCAGAACTCTTGTTCCACCACTTGCTGGCTAGATGATGTTATACAAGAACTTAAACCATAACATGTTTTAGTTTTCTCCTCTGTAAAATGAGTTCATATCTGATAAATTATGGATTAGTGGATTAATATGTACAAAACTTAGTAAATGTAGTTATTATTATTTCTGCCCTGAAAGACATTATAATGGACAAGTTAAGACATGTTTTCAGCAACTAATACAAGGCCCTAGTACAATGCTATAGTAAATACCATAGCATAGTTGAAATAAAGAATTACAGAGGCCCTACCTGAGCATGAAGAGAGTGAGTGCAACAGTTCTTTAGTCAGAATTGCAATTATAATTTTTCAGAGCATCTTATAGAAGCAGTTAGATTCTAAATTTCTCTCTTGCTTCTTCAGAAAGATCTTTGTGCAGGCAGTAGAATTTGAAGGATGTAGTGCAAGGGGTGCAGAGAGATTTGGAAACCAAAGTTTAGAAT
Source organism: Glaucomys volans (assembly GCA_020662805.1). Taxonomy (NCBI): domain Eukaryota; kingdom Metazoa; phylum Chordata; class Mammalia; order Rodentia; family Sciuridae; genus Glaucomys; species Glaucomys volans. The sequence continues at coordinate 669,219 of JAJEJO010000127.1, read as the reverse complement.
CCTTATAAAGGTGCCATTTTTGGAATAGGAACATAAACAGATGAAGCAATCAAAGGTTCCCCTTGTATAATTTTATCTTTAAAAAATCTAGTGATTATTAAAGGTATAATTTACTAAGAGACAGAATAGTTTCTTACCTTAGGTACCAGATACCATCACAGCCAAACATGTAAAATAAAAATTTGGAGTGAAGATGGCTAAAATATAATTATGGAGGGATTTTGGTATATCAAATAGATCCTCAAAGGCAAGTTTATAGTACATTTAAATATTTCAATCAAAAGAAGAGTTTTATATATTTAATTCAGAGTATATAATTTAAACATAAGGAAAATTCATATTGTAGCAAAAGTATACATTATTTTTGGTTGTATATGGGACATTTATTTTTTTATTTATTTATTTTTTTTGGTACTGGGGATTGTCCAGGGGTATTCCACCACTGAGCCACATCCCAGCCCTATTTTGTATTTTATTTAGAGACAGGGTCTCACTGAGTTGCTTAGGGCCTCACTAAGTTGCTGAGGCTGGCTTTGAACTCACGATCCTCCTGCCTCAGCCTCCCAAGTGCTGGGATTACAGGCGTGCGCCACCGCGCCCGGCTATATGGGACATTTATTTAAAATCTCATAGCTGTACATTTTAGAAATTATAGCTGTCTACAATAATTAGACATTCATATTCTCATTCTCTAATAATAATCCAGTAAAACTAGAAATAGACCATGAAAAGATGTCATGGAAAACTTAGCCACTTAGAAATTAAGGACCATTCTTTTAAACAACAATAAAACAAGGAAAAAATCAAAACAAACTGGAATTGTAAATAGTCTGGGGAGTATGAGAAGAAAAATCTTGATATTAAAATCCATGAACTCCTGCTAATGTAATCCTCAGAGAAAAATAACCTGGATTCTTTTATAATGAAAAAGCATAAAAAGTTAAGGTATATAAATATTCAATTTAAGAAATAAGGAAAAAAGACAATAAAACCAAAGACAGGGAAGAATTAATAAGTAAAAAGCTAAAAATAATAGATTAAAATGAAAGCAATAAATCAATTAAGAAATCATTTCTTTGCAACATTCCTTAATGGATAAACTCATGGAAAACTTAAGGATTAAAAATGCCAGGCTGGGTGCTGGGGCACACACCTGTAATCTCATAGGTTTGGGAGGCTGAGGCAGGAAGATCCTGCCAGCATCAGCAACAGTGAGGTACTAAGCAACTCAGTGAGACCCTGTCTCTAAATAAAATGCTGAAATAGGGCTGGGGATGTGGCTCAGTAGTTGAGTGCCCCTGAGTTCAACCCTGGTTAACCCCCCAAAATGCCAAAAGTATACATTATTAAGAATGTATTGCAACTCTGTATTGGTAAATTTTATAATTTTGAGTAAAAAAATGACTTTCTAGAAAATATTTAACATCTAAATTGATCTAAGGAGGTATAAAAGAACTGAACAACCCACTAACTAGAAGAGACTGGAAATGTTAAAATGCATACACACACACCAACTTTTAAAGATGAAAATTATCCAAGAACAAACTAAGAATTATTAGAAACATATATAAAAGAAAAAGGGTTCCTATACCAAGTATGCAAAGAGGTACTACAAATTATTGAGAAGGTAAGCAAATCTAAAGAAAGTAAAATATCAATATTAAATGAATGGACTGACAGAAATTCAACCCTATTTATAATCAAAATTAAGGAAGAAGATGTTAACATATTTTTCATCTATTAATTTGGCAAAAACTTGAAAGCATTGATAGAGCTTTTAAGAAGACATGGGCAGTTTTGTACATTGCTAATGGTATAGAGTTTAAGGAATTTATTATGTAGAATTACCTTTTACAGAAAAAATATATCCTAAAAATTGTGGGAAATCATTCTATAGTGTATTATGCAGTAAATGAAAAACTGAGTTATGTATTGCCCTACAAGTATTGCCATCATATATTAAGAGAAGCAAACTACAAAATCATATGTGAAGGGTGATCCCATCTTAATAAAAATAAATTGCCACAAAATCCTGTTATATGTTTGTATTTGATTAGATGTTTTATATGGCCATGGAGGAAGTTGGAAAGAGGCACCTCAGTCTAAAAATCTTGTTTCCCTTGTAGAGGTAGCAATGGAAGAGGATGACAGGAGGGTTTTTTATTTTTTCATTTTTCTAGGCTTATCAATGAAAAGATAATTTTTATTTTGTAATCATTAAAAATTAATAAACATGTTATCAACAACAAGAATAGAGTTAAATCTTGTACCTTTTTGATATAAACCCCTAATGTTTTAGAAATCTCTAGAGGGCTTTTCCATACAGTGTCTCTAATTGATAAAATTTTAATTCCTGTTCCTCTGCTTTGCAGTAGTGCTATTAAAAGAGCCTGATTAATTAAAGAATTTAGGAAATTTGGTACATGTTTAGAAATAAACAGAAACAGATTTGTAGGGGGTCATTCTTGGATTATAGTCAGCCTAAAGGTTATTTGTGGAAGGCATCCATGCATATCTTTCCACATTAGAAATAAGAGTGATTCTCTTTGCACTTATTAGCCACCAGAAAAATCCTCTTTGTTTCACTTATTTTCAAATTTATGTAGTCTGAATTAATATTTCAATAACCCTATTCAGGAAAAGCATTTGGAACCATTCCACATAAATGTTGCATTCTTTAAACATAAGTGCACAACGCACTCTTTCAAGGCACAGATTGCTTTTCACAGATAATGTCCTGTACTTAATCATGTATAAAGGGACGAATCTGATGTACACATTAGAGGAGTAGTTCTGTCTTTGCAGGCAAAAGTCACCCCATCCAACAACCTCAGAGCATTTTAAAAGAAGGTCTATAAAAGTAGCAAGTACTTTTCTGTTGTGCAGTGTGTCATACTCCAACCCTCAGCTAATCCACTCTTAAATGAAAACATTCGCCATAGCAACATTGATTTACAAAGGACAAATGATGTTTCTGAAAGATTGGAGTATTTCCTTTAGTAGATTTCAGATGCACACACAGTTAACATTTTAACAACCTTATTTAATAGTTCTATGTATAACCGAAGCTTGACTTGATTGATTCAATGTTGTCATTTGGAAACAGAATCTAAAACAAAACAATAAACTATTAACAAAAACTGGCAACAAGTTAAATACAAGCAGAAAAACACCACTAAAGTATTTCAACTTTCATTATTTATGGGAATAAAAATTATTTCAAGTTGTAGGCTGTACCTAAGTTACAGTTAAATGATTTGCTTCTAACGGAAGGATCATTTTGCTATGAGAATGCAAGAGCTCTTTACCTTATTATTCTGCAGTTGTTGACATCAGTAATAATATTTAGCTTCCCCATGTTGGACATGTTAGAATATTAATATTATCTCTATGTGTTTTTCATAAATGCTAAGGCAATATTCATAGATATTTTACTGTTTCAGCCTAGTATCCAAAGAGGATAGATTGATAGCTTGAGTAAATGTGGGTATTCAAGAGGTGACGCTAGTGGGGTCAAATGAGTTTAGAAGTTAACAAATAGTACCTATATTGTTTCTCTGCTGTCATAACTGCTCTGTAATACAAAATAGAGAAAATTGTGCTCAGGGGTGAGGAAATTAAGTTCCTGCCCTAAATAGCTTTGAGTTGAGAGCAAAAATTTATCTTACTCAACATGAATTCTTTGACTCTGCCAGAGGTAAATACTGTTCTATCTTCTACCTATCATTTATTTAATCAACACAGTAAGCTTGGGTCTGGAAGCCCAGAGTTGCTGGTGTAAGGGGACTTCAAGTCCTTCAATCAGTTATGGCAGGAGTCAGTTGAAATAAATAAGGCGTTTCATGCAGTTGCTGCCCACAGTATTCCCTTTCCACTTTGGTTTGTGATGACCTGAAAAACCTTCTGCAATAGCCGAAGAAATTTGAAGCACCACTGAAGCAAATAAAAGCCAAATCTAGCTCTGTGTCAATGCTTTCAAGTCTGCTGCTGTCTGAAGACTCCCAAGTTTATTGGAAGATTGTGTCTCACTTATTTCCTCACTGCCCTGTCTCCTCAACAAGTATTCTTTAGGATCTGAACATGTCAACTGTCAAAAAAAAAATTGCACATATTTCAATATAAAACAGTTTCCTTGCATTTTTAAAATAAACCCTCCAGAATGTATATATTACAGTTAAGAATTTTATAGAAATTCACAAACCTGTGATTCACTGTCCTGTTTACATTTCTCATGTAGAATGTTAATTAAATCGAGAATGATCTTTTCATTGTGGTAGTCAGTTCAGGAATGGGAATAAGCTTTTTCTGGAAGATAAATTAAAACCTGGTGAGATTCAAATATGCCAAATCACTTCTTGCCCTTCCCCAGGTTTTTATTAAATGATCTTATGTTATCATTATTCTTTCCAAATTTGTTTTTCAATATTTAAATGTCAGTCTATGTAATGTACCTAACCTATTATGTATTGCAGTGAATACCACAACCTTCCTAAGTTGTCATTATTTCTAGTATTGCTTCTTTGGGAGGGGACAGGTCTGAGGTCTATCTTAATATCCACCATTTGAGGAACACCTTCATTTCATGTCTTCACTAAAGTATCCCCATCTCTGTCTTTCTTTATATGAACCCTTAGGAATACTGTTAATGTAAATGTCTTAGAAGTGTTTTTATCATAAAAGCAATAGCTATGTGAGATAATGCATTTGTTAATATTGCCAGGTTTAACCATTCGACAGTGTATATGGGCTTCAAAACAGCATGTTGTCCATAATAAGTACATTTTATCAGGCAGTTTAAAATAAATAGATATATGGTATGAGTTCCTTGAGAGAAAAGTCCTGCCTACCTGACATTCACTATTGTATCCTCTGGGCCTAAACCAATGCCCACTGCCTAGTAAAGATTTGTTGAATAATTTTTAAAGAGGAAAGGGAATTCTCTTCATGATAAGAATATTCTGTGCCTTTCCCCAACAGCCTCAAACTCCCAAACAAACTAGTGACTGCAGCACTGCCGTGTAAACACATGGATTGTATATTACAGTCCATTGCTGCCAGAGTCTTTACACATAAAAATATTTTTAAGTTCAGTGATTTTATTTCATTTTCTGCTTAACTTTGTACTGTTGTATGATTCTTATTTTTGTTTTTATCAGCTTTGAGATTTAATCTACTTAAAAATTCATGAAGTGTACAGTTTGATTAATGTTGACATGTGTATGCAGTTATATAACTACCACCATGACATGATAGGGAGCATTTCTATCACCCCCAAAAGTTCCCTTGTGCCCCTTTAACTTCCCTTCCTTCTTTACTATCATCTGTCTCCCCTGGTAGCTACTGATTTTTCTGTCACTATAATTTGGCCTTTTCTAGATCTGCATTACATAAAAGTGTAATTACAATGGTAATAGTCTTTTTTGTCTGATTTCTTTCACTTAGCATAATGCTTTTCGGATTCTGCCTGACACTGTGCTTATCATTTGTTTATTCCTTTTGATCTGGAGGAGTAGTTGTGGAGGAGTCTATATTCCTAACTCAGGCAGTCTGACTCCAGAGCCTCTGCTTTTAACCATTAAGTTATTACGTTTTTCAGTCAACATAATTTTGTTAATAGTCTTTGATAATGCTATTCGACTACTAAAAAATCTTCAGTGACTCCTCATTCTGACAAATGCATTTCCTGCTCCATAATCTGACATTTAATTTCTCTGTTACATAGCCCTCATCTCTACCATTTTAAAAATTCCCTACCTGTTCTTTCCTGAATTCCCCATTTTCTACCACCCTTAGCCCATTTGCAGATGGGAAGCTCTTCATGTTCTTTCCACCTGTTTAATTTCTTTGCCCTGCATATTTACCTGTTGAAACCATACCCATTAATTAAGTTACAGAATGTGTGTCCCTATCCCCATCTACTGACCTGATTCCTTCAAACGGACCTTAGTGCCGTAACAATTTGTACCACTCTCATAGATTCACTGCATTGACACTTGCAGTGATCAATATTTATGTTTTAAATCTCCCACACTAAAGAGTATCTGAAACCAATGAATGCATCTTATTCATCTCTGTGCATGTTTTGGTCAGTGTATGCTCATAACGAGCAAATAAACATCACAATCCATATTTAAAAGAAGCCAGCTTCTTCTTACCTGCCCTGCACAAGAGATACTGTTTGCATAGTATTGTGTATTGTGTTTTGGACATGGAAGCTACTCCGTGAATATTAATTGCTTCATGTATTCTCTTTGAATCTATACCTAGCTGTTTATTCTGTTCTTGGGTACCTGTAAGAAAGTAAGCTGACTGATGACCCGTATACTGTCTGTCTATATTCCCAGTGCTTTGCAAAGTGCATGACACTTAGCAGTCATTTCTAGGTATTTTTTCAGAATAGATATGCATTGGTTGTGTTCTTTAGTCAAGGAGAAGAGCTACTAGCAAATACAGATTGATTAGGTACTTAGATTCCAAAACAATTTATAGTGAATATCTTCTTGTTAAAAATGGTTGAAACATGTTAGACAGTTTACCTCCTTAATGATCCAATTTTTTGGTATCTATAGTGTTTTTCATATCTTCCTTTGAAAAGTCATAAAATCTGTCCCTTTTCCTCTGTCAGTTAAGCTGGTTTCTTTTAATTCCTCATACCTACTACACTCCCTTTCCAGAGTCCTGGTTCTGTTCTTGCTGTGATTGCATTTCCCTTCCTGTTTGTTAGGTGGGGTTTGTTGTTGTTGTTGTTGTTGTTGTTGTTTATTTGTTTGTTTAAGATTGGGTCTTGCTCTTGCCCAGGCAGACCTCCAACTCCTGGGCTCAGGATCCTCCACCCCAGCCTCAGCTTCCTAAGGCTTGGAGTATAGGCCTACACCACCATGTTCAACTCCTTCCTTCCATTTAACCTGCTTAATTCCTTCTCATCTTCCAGATCTCAGCCTGAGTACTCCTTTCTCAATGAGGCTTTTCCCAATCACCTCCCATTCCCTTTACCTCTCCTATTCCCCTGACCCTCTCACTTTCCAGAAAGCTCTCTGCTTTTATAACACCCTATGTCTCTTTTTCAGGGTACCCTGCATAACTGCCTCTGTTTCTTCAACAGACTACAGACCGTATGGAGGCAGGAAACACATCTGGTTTTGCTCATCAGTATATCCCCCTTCTGTAGTCCAGTGTGTAGCAAGAGTAGACTCAGTATATTTTTTGCACAGATAAACATGGGACATATGACTAGTTAAATGGGTGAGTTTTCACTGCCATTATCCTATTAAAGACTTAACCAGGTTAATAAAGTTGTAGTATGGATCTTAGAGGTCCCCAAATACCCATGTTTTGAAGGCTGTTGGCAGTCTTGGGAGATGGTGAGGCTTAGTGGTAGCAGTAAGTTAAGTCCTGGGAGCCTGTCCTTGTGTGAGCTATCAGGCCCTTCCCCTATTTTTTTGCTTTCTGGCTACCATGAGGTGAACAGATCTCCTCCCACAAAGCACTCCTGCCATGATGTACTGTGCTACCACAAGCCCAAATCAATATGGCCAAACAATGATAAACTAAAACCTCTGAAACCATGAGCCAAAATAAGCATTTCCTCCTTAAGTATTTTGTCACAGTGATGACATGCTAACTAACACAGATAGCAACACCTCCTAGTCTATATTCAGACTCCACCACTTTCCCCCTCCCATTGTATCTTCATTATTCCTTCTTGGATCCATCCAAATTGTCTTCCTAAAGAAATGCACTCATGATTTCATGCCCCAGACCTTACTCACTGAGCATGACTAACATCACATCTAAGCAAATCTAAATTCTAATTTAGATCAAATTAAAATTCTCTCCTCTAAATTAGAAAACATTCTCAAGTCAAAGCTAAATTCCCCCATCTCCCAAGGCCTTTCATTATTTGACTTTATTCATTCTATCCAATTCCCATTCTCAGAACTTCCTAAAATGCATTTCTGTGCCTCTTAGTCCAGTTATTGTGCTTTCTCTGCCTCCACCACACTTATTCCTACCTTAAGGTTTCAAACTAATTTTTCAGCTCATCCTACCTCTTTCTTTGTTTATGGAAACTATTCTTTTCCTGTGCAGAGGCTTAACTTCTCTGTTCAGGGCTTCTCAGATGCCGAGAGAAAACTAGGTCACTTCCTTTTCCTTTGAAGCTTTCATTTTGTACTTTTTAAAATACCGAAAAATGCCAAAGCAGAAATATAAAAGCAGGGATGTATTTATTGTACTGGGTAGTATCCATTGACTTCTCCAGTTGTATTCTTCTCCATCCTATTCCAAGTTCCAAGAGGCTGACCTTTATGAACTACGTAGGTGGGCTTTCTTGCTCTCTGCACTCTAGTTGACTTCAGTCTGAAGTTAGGAACTGGCAGAGATTGAGAGCAGAAGGAAGTCAGCCTGTCTGTTTCTTTGGCTCCTTTTTCATTGGGAAACAGATTGACAATGACTGGGTTTCTCTCCTGAAACCATAGGTCCTATCATCTTCTCCTATGGTTTATGGTTTGGATATCTCTTCCTCTCTTTGACTCCCACGTCTTTGGATAGTAATTGCTGCTTTATAAATTCCTGGTACATTATGACATCCCTTAGGTGCTTCCCACAGTGTAGCCCATATCTTCATCTTTGGTTCTTTGGTTCAATTCTCCTCACTTACCCACTATATTTGTGACTTCTGTTTTCTAAAGAAACTTGGACTGAATCATTTAAATATTGACTTTAAAAATTAATACTTTAATTATAGAAATGACAGTGTAATAATATGGTGCTATTTATATTATAGAATTTGTAAAATGTATTAGTTTGTTGTGCATTACAAGTGTTTAAGTCTGCACACGACATGTAAAATGAATGTCATAATTTTCAATCCTGTTTTTTCTCTGATTCTGTGACTCTTGTGAGGTGACCGGATCCTCTGTGTGAGGTCTAGCCAAATGGCCTTCCTCACATAACATGCCCCACTTAGGTTCCATCTATGATCATCAGCCCTCTGCTTTCTCCCGTCTCTGAACTGTTATCATTTTCCACAAAGCTTATTTCCTTACCACAAAGCTTAATGTTTCATTATTTCCTAATGGTGGACTTTCTCTACTCCATTGGATTCTAAAATTTGGGGGATAAAAGAATTTTTCAGAATCATTTTTATACCATAGGAGTAAAGTTGTATCAAATCAATAAATATTGATTGTGCAGTTTGTTGTGCATTGACTGGTAGCAGAGATTTTGGGGGACAAGCTATGCCTTTTTTATATTTTTTAGCATTTTGATGAAAATACTCATAATATATACAAAATTGAAAGGGTTGTATAATGAACCACACATTTCCAATGGTGATTTTCAAACCATGGTCAATCTTATTTTATCTCTAAATCTCTACTTTGTTCATTCCCCAGCACACACAATGAATTATTTTGAGGCATAGATCAGATTGTTTTGTTTCATAGTTTTTTAGTATTAATTTTTAAAAAACAAGTACCTTATTTTTATCATAACCACAATCAAAATTATTACCATTAATCTAGTCAGTATCAAATTTCTCTGATTATAGTGCTTTTTAAAATGTTAGTTTGTTTTCATCCAGATCCAAATGTAGTTCACATGGCATCTTGTTGAAATGTCTCTTAAGATTCTTGAGGATCATTTTTCTCTCTGTCCTTGGAATGCATTTGTGAAGAAACCAGGGTATTTGTCTGATAGATTATCCTGCATTTTAGGTTTTACTAATTGCATTATTGTAGTATCCTTTGACATGTCCTTTTGTCCTTTATGTTTTCTGTACTGGCACACCCAGAAACTTGCCCAGATTTAGTTTAGATTTTTTGCAGAATATTTTATAAGTGGTAGTACATATTACCAACAGGAGATACACAATATAAAATTGTCTGTTTTCTTGTAATGTTAATACTACTCATTGCGTTAGTAGTTGTAAGATTGCAGGCCTGGTATGACGGGGCACACCTGTAACCCTGGGGGCTTAGGAGTCAGGAGCAGGAGGATAGTAAGTTCAAGACCAGTCTCTGCAACTTAATGACACTCTGTCTCAAAATAAAATAAAAAAGACTTGGGATTTAGCTCAGCTCAGTGATAGAGTGCCCCCCGGGTTCAATCACCAGTACTGCAGCAATGACAAAAAATTGCAAGATCAATAATCTATTATGTATAAGATTTCCTACTAGCTGTCCACCCTGCTAGTTTTAACAGCCATGGATCATTATCATTGCCTAGATTCATTAGAAGTTGCATACGATGAATATTCTAATTTTGCCATTCTTTCTTAATTTGTCAATGGAAATACTTGTGTACAGAGAAACTCACCTTCATAAACTATTTGATTACCCCTAAACACATTTCATATTGTTAATACTATTTATGTTCTATGACAACTGAATACAAAGCTCAACTTTTTTGTTTCGTTTTGTTTTGTAGACAGGGGTCTCACCATGCTGCCCAGCTAGTCTCCAGCTCCCAGGCCCTAGGGATCTTCACCTGTCAGCCTCCCAATTATCTAGGACAACAGGCATACGCAGCCATGTCTGGTTTCAAGTTCCATAGAAATTCAATTGTATAATGAGGATAATTTATAATGGTGATAATTGTATAATTTAGCATTATTTAGTTTTATTTCACTTACCATGCCTTGTGTGTGTGTGTGCATGTATGTATGTAAGCCTGAGGAAACGCTTTTTTTAAAAAAGCTAACTTTAAAACATTGAATTTACTTTTTTTTTTTTGGTCTGGTATTAGGAATTTTCCAAGATGGCTTAAAGGATACCATGTACTAAAGTGCAGTATTTTTGTTACATATAAAATAAACTGATGACAAGCAAAAACATCTCTGGAAAATGGGCATTAGCAGTTTCCAAAGCTATTGGTTCATTATACTAATAACTCCATTAACTATATGACAGTATCCTCACTTGAGAGTTGAGAAGACAACTTTTATAAAGTTGTTTCTTCTTTTGAATTATTAATACTGTGTCTGAATAGAGGTTGGAAAATTATAGTGGGATAAATTTGGTTTGATAGCTGTTAAAAAAAAAACAGAAATAAAGTGCTTAAAGGAAAAAAATGACTCAATGCTTGGGAACTATTTTTATAGGAACAGGCCCTTTATGAAAGGTTATTAGTCACATACACAACAAAATCCAACAATGTAATTCAACCAACCTTCACTGTGTACCCAGTTCCTATGCCAGGTGGTTTGGGGGAATACAAAGAAGAATAAATTTAGACTTTAGTCCTTAAAAACCCAATCCAGTACCATGAGACAGACTAATAAAAAAGAAGCTGTTGTAACTATCTATTGCTGAAATAGAGATATTTATTACATGTAAAAAGTCAATAAGCATTCCAAAGAATATTTTTATATTTGATTTTTTAGTTCCTCTTAAAAGTTCAAGGCAAAGGATGCAAATCTGTTGAAATGTTTCCTTTACAAGTGGGAAATCTAAGGAAAATGAATAGGTCACAGAACCACCATGGGAGGTAAAAAGAACAGAATGACTTTGCCATTGATCATCGTAGTTAATACATGACTCCATCATTAAGCATAAGCATCCCCTTCTTTGAAAGAAAAAAGAATCTTTTTTCAGAAGATACATTTGCCTCATATTCACTTAGATATGAATTGTCTTTTCATTTTTTTTATTTCCCCAACATCATCAGGCTTGCTGAAGGAAGAATTGGCATTTTATCTATTCTTTTCCTTTTATATCTCAGTATATCTTTGTCCACTAGTAAAGAGATGCAGCAGAAAATACATAAATGAGTGCAGCCAATTAGCATTATCATTTTATAAGGACAAGGATTCCAAAAATTCTCTACATTTCAGGTAATACACTGAAATGGGCTCAGTTGCTTAATGATCATCTGCTGCTTGTTATACTTAGAATTATGATGATTTTGTTTTTGGTTTTTTAAATGTGTGATTGGACCTAATGGTTGCCTACTCTACAGATTATCTTCTCCTTTCCTCACCTATTACCTTGCTTTTGTTCCATGGTGGCCTTCCTTAGCCCAGAAAGGCAGCCTTGATTAGACAAAGTCAATCATTGACATTCTTTTTTTTTTTTTTTTTTTTTTTTTTTTCTTTGCTGACAGTTGCATTGGAAATAGCACATTATTTAGTTCTGGCCACTCAGATGAGGGGAAGTCTCCTGCAGCTGAAGTGCTTCTAGGAAAGTTTTCTTCTTGAGGAGGTCCTTAAGGAAGAGACTGTCCCTTCATTGGCTTTTAGAAGTTGCATTTGTGAATGTGATACTGGAAGCTACTGCTGTCATTATGGTAGCAAGAAGAGAACATTTGGTGTTGTTGCCCAGGCCTGTAATTCCAGGGACTTGTGGGGCTGAGGTAGGAGGATAGCAAGTTTGAGGCCAGCCCCAGCAACTCAGTGAGGCCCTACGCAACTTAATGAGACCCTATCTCAAAGTTAAAAAAAAGGAGAGAGGGACTGGGATATATCTCAGTGGTTAAGTGCCCCTGCGTTCAATCCCCAGTAGAGGAAGGAAGGAAGAGGAAGAAAGGAAGGAAGGAAGGAAGGAAGGAAGGAAGGAAGGAAGGAAGGAAGGAAGGAAGGAAGGAAGGAAGGGAGGGAGGGAGGGAGGGAGGGGAATTCTAGAAATAAAAAGCAATGGTATGAATATGGCGGAAAGAACCTGATTCCTGATCACATTGTTAAGTTACTGGACGAAATGATCATTCCTCTATCTGTCCTGTGTCTGGACTTCCCATTATGTGAGAGAGTACATCTCTTATTAGTCTAAGTAATTCGAATTGGTCTTCTGCAATTTCCACCCAAATGCCATCTTAGTGGTGATACACATTTTCTTAAACATCTTACACATGACATCATATAAGGTATTCTATTTAGTGTGTTCTTGGTGATGTGATGACTCTATGACTCTTTATCCTAAGGACAAAGAGCTGTTTCTGATAAAGAAACTTTTATAGCACTGTCAATGTGTTGCTATTTTGTTTTCTTAAAATCATTGTGCCAATTTTAAGTGCCACTGAAAATGGAATAGAAATTTAACCATGTTTCAGGCTGAAAATTCTATTAGTTGCCAAAAGTACATAAATGTGATTGAGCTTTACAAAACTGTTCTCATATTTTACATCTTCTCTTCCACAAGAAATCTATCAGACAATGTACATTATGCTAATACTGGTTACCAATGCCTAACTCATAATAGAAATGCAAATAATACACTCATATCTTAATTTACAAAACTTCACACATCTGTGTAACAAAATTACAGTTTATACACTATTCTTCAAAAATGCAAGGAAAATTAACATTTTTCTACTAAAAACTGATTTAGTTTAGCATTTTAGCTCCTGTGTTCTGCATAGCAAGGGAAGAACCTTAAACATATGAATAACTCACTCTATTCTGGTCAAATTAACAGCTCAACTTTTTTAAAGCTCTTTTCCGCCTTTTTTATTTGTCAGTCTAATATCTGGAGGTTTGGAAAGAGTGGTCTTATGCATGGCCTTGGGCAATGGAAGGAGTCTACAATGGAGTCCATTAGTTCTGTTCCCTCAATTGGTATCAACTCTGACAATTGTCACTTTTTAATTAACCTCTCTGTGGTCAGACTACATTTTTTTATTTCCTTTTCCTATGTGGAAGGGTATTTCTCTATGTCACTTTCTCTCCCGGTCTCCTTCTTTAGGACCATAACCCAATGAGTTATTTGACAGAACAATGTGAATACAACAGCTTAATTATTTGAAATATTAGTTTCTGTAGAAATATTTGATTCCATGAGGATCAAAACCTTGTGTAGAATTAACCCACTTATATGAATATGCTAAATTCTACTGTATTGTTACTTCAAAATGCCTTTATTTTTTGGCTCAAGGAGACTGAACCCCAAGATGCTTAACCACTGAGTTACATCTCCATCTCTTTATTTTTTTATTTTGAGACAGGGTCTTGCTAAGTTGCTAAGAGCCTTGCTAAATTGCTGAGGTTGTCTTTGTGCTTGTGATCCTCCTGCCTCAGCCTCCTGAGCTGCTGGGATTACAGGTGTGTGCCAACGCACCCAGCCCAAATTGCCTTTTTTAATCTCATAATGTTTGCTATTTTCTTACTCGTTCATGCAAATAGTGTTCCCTTTTGTAGTATATTGTTCATTAGTTCTTCTTGCACTATAATAAAGTAAAACTAGTGTCTGCTGAAAGGGTCAATCAGGTATTCAGGTTTCTAAGTTTATGTTAACACCAATACTCCATGGAACAGAAATAGTTTCCTGGGTTGGAAATCAGTGGGTATCCACTGAGTGTCACTACTTTGTGGCATCAGACGCTGCTTAAACTTACGATAGCAGTGTTCTTCAAATAACTTCCTTTACACTGCTTTATTTTCAATATTTGGGATTTTTTTGTTACTATAATGTCTCATAGTTTTTCTTAAGTTTTCTAAATCTTTTGATTTTTGTCACTGCTGCTGTTGTTTGATTTTTCTCTTCATTGATGTTCTTTCTTTCTTCTCTGTTCCCAAGTCCCCTTGGCCCTGTGGCCATCACTGAAGAAGCTAGTGGGAAAACTCTGTGGTGACTACTGTTGCTGCAGGCATTTCTTCACGGGGCAGCATTGGCGATGAGAGTGCTAGAGAGGCTGTGCCCAAGTAATGGGGATGAATGTGCCTGGAGCTTCACATGAGAGATGAGATGAGTCATGAGTTCCCACTTATAGTCCTTAGAAGATGACTGACAGGGAAGATCTGGACCTTTAAAATAAGCCAGGGAGTTGGGTTCAGCCAGACAAAATCATTCACGCATGGAATGCATGGAATTCTATTTCAGTTCACAGCCATCTTTTTTTCTCTCCCATCCTTTTTTCTCCCCCCTTCTCCTTCCTCTACTCGGTTAGACTTGCTTTCACTTATCTATTTATTTATATTTTTTATTGATTTTTTTTTACTTGTATATAAAGGTAAAATCCCCAACTACTATAAAGCTCTAATAAAAAAAAAAGATATTAACAAAAAAGTAGATGTCCATATGTTAATATTATATTGTAGTCATGCCAGTGAGGACACTTATGGATTTTGATTAGTGACATTGTCATCTGCTGTCTTTTTCCCGAAGCATTCTCTTCTGTTGGTTTTCATGACATAAGTCTGCTAGTTTTCTCTAAGCTCCTAGGCCACTGTTCCATGACCAGCCAATTCAGAACTCTGTGAGTTCTCTTTCTTATTTTTCTTTCCTGTCACTCAGCAGCCTCCTCTATAACCAATGGTCAGTGACACCCAACCTTTGTGTGGCATAAATGTACATCTTCAGGCCAAACTTTTCCTCTGAACTCCAGACCTTTGACCCAGATACCCCATTGACATTTGCATGTTCATTTTTCAAAAGCTCCTCAAATTCATCAAATACAACGCTAAATTTGTGATCTTCAAACCTTGTTGTGTTGTGTTTTATGTCTCATGATACCACCAATACATTCAGTTATGCAAACCAGAAACTTTGTACTCAATCCTTTACTCTGCCTTCATATCTTCCACTCAAATCCATTTCCAAGTCATGGCTATTTTGCCTTTTAAATGTCTCCAGAATCTTTCATTCTCTATTACTGTCACCCAATTTCAAGCTACTGTTAATCACTTTTCTGAATAACCATATGGCCTTTTTACTGGTTTCATGTAATTAATTCTATTCATGTCAGTTTCCTACAAAAAATTTAATGACTTTCTGTTACTGCCAAGAAAAATAAAACAAAACAGCCAAAGTCCTTAGTCCTTAACATGGACTACAGGCACTGTGTTGTATACCACATAATGATTTTTCAGTTCAACTTTCAGCATATTCCTCTGTCTATATGTACAGAAAGATCTTTGTTTTCTCAATTACACCAAGTTCTTTCCAATTAAAGGGATTTGACATTACTAACTCCTTTTCCCCAGATCATTTCCCTGAATTATTGTGTTTTGGGGGGAGTTTTTGTTTGTTTGTTTGTTTGTTTGTTTTGATTTTTTT
Organism: Glaucomys volans; assembly: GCA_020662805.1. Classification (NCBI taxonomy): domain Eukaryota; kingdom Metazoa; phylum Chordata; class Mammalia; order Rodentia; family Sciuridae; genus Glaucomys; species Glaucomys volans. The sequence continues at coordinate 653,233 of JAJEJO010000127.1, read as the reverse complement.
AGCAGCCCATACATCCTTCTTGTAACACTTACAATGGTAAAAATTTAATATATATTTATGTGACTATTTCTCTGCTGAGCTGGTAGGCTATTAGCCTTAGGAGTATAGAGACTATATGTACTTTTGCTCACAGTTTTGTAAATGTAGCCCAGTATTGAGTTCCTGGGAGTTGGTCAGATTTTATGTTTGGTAACTGAATGGAAATATGGGTAGAAGAATGGATTTCTACATGGGTGTTAAGGGTTGGAGATGAGGTATCCTCTAAAGTACCTCTATTAATACAAGAATATGTTGAGCTGAAATTATTAGATTATGATAGCCGTAACCTAATCAGTCCATCCTAATTTGAATGGTCTGGCTGGGTGGTAACTGTAGGCAGGTGGGGCATGGCTAGGGACATGGTTCACTGGGGACATGTCCTGGAAGGGTATCTTCTCTGTGGCCCCTCCTGCTCTACTTCCTGACCCCGATATGAGCTGAGCCTTTCTCACCTTGGTACCAGAACAATGTATTTGACCATCTGTGGACTGAGACCTCTTAAACTATGAACCCCAAATAAGCTTTTCCTCTTCTAAATTGTCAGATATTTTGGTCATAGCAACAAAAAAAGCTAAAAAAGCTAACTGAATCAGAAATTGCTACTGAGAAGTAGGGTCATTGCTGTGATTAACCTGACCATATGATTCAGAAGCCCCTGGGGCTGGTGTTTGGGGAAATTTTTGAAAAATTTAGAGATGCAAACTGGAAAATCTTTAGAATGTTGTAAGCAAAATTTAATGGACAATTCTGGTGAGAGCTCAGAAGACCAAAATGCCAATAGAAATGTGAACTGTGCTCATGAGGTTTCAGAGGGAAATGAAGACTCTATTGGAAATTGGACTAGAGGGCATTCATGTTATATTCCGGCAAAGAATTTGGCTACCTTTGACCATGTTCTGAGACGTTTTGTAAGGCTAAATTTAAAAGTGTTGGATTAATTAATCTGGTGAAAGAAATTTCAAGGCAGCACAGCCCTCAGTTAGTGCCATGAACATTTCTGGCAGCTTTTAGCTAAGTTTGCTATGAGAATCAGGAACAGAGAACAGAGCTTATAGTCATTAAAAAACTTAGTTTGGCCAGGAAAGGACACATGATGCTGGGACTGAGGAAGTGTGCTAGCTGAAGATATTGCAGCCCCCAAAGGGATGCAAAGTACTTTTCACAGTCACAGTAGGAAAGATGCCTTGAGGGCATTTCAGGGATTTGCAAAACCACACCCATTGCAGGCTCAAGGATATAAAAGGAAAAATTCCTTCAATGAGAGATCCTGGGGGCACCCTGCGGTCACAGGGAGGCCAAGGAAATTATTTGACCATACTGGGCCTTGTAGGCATAAAGAGGGGGCTACAGCATGACTCCAAAGGGCCCAAGTATTGCACAAGCTGGTAGCAGACCTTGGTATCATCCATGAGGTGCTGGTTCTGCAGGAATTCAGGATGCTAAAGTTAAGCAGTCATGGAGGCTTCCACTGATGTTTCAAAGGAAGCCTTGGGAAGCCACGCAAAGTCAGAGTCCCTGATGGCTGCCCCTGAGAACATGGTTCGTGAAGCTGTAAAGATGAAGCCAAAGCCTGCATAGAGACCAGGAATTAAGAGATGCCAATAATGTGAACATTCTGCCAATAAAGCTTCTGGCTGCAGAGATACCCAGGCTAAAAGAAAACCCATGTGTGCTACAATCAGCAAGACCAAAGGGTAAAGTCCATTGGAAATAACATCTCACAGCCAAGGGTTTCAGATACTATATATGGAGTTATGGGCCTGTTTGCCCCACTGGGTTTTGGCCTTGCTTTAGTTCCATCCCTTTTTTCTATACCCCCATTTCTCCCTTTAGGAATGGGAATGTTTATTCTGTGACACTGTATATTGGAATATGTAAATTACTTTTAATTTTTCCAAGGACTCACAGCTGAGGATTTTTCTTGAGTCTCAGAGGAGAAGTTGAACTTAGACTGGATGTTTGGACAATCTTGGAACTGTTAAGACTGTGGGACTCTTGGAGATGGACTAAATGCATTTTGCATTGTGAGATAAACATGAACTTTTGGGGGTCAGAGGAGAAATGTTATGGTTTAGTTGTGAGGTATACCCTAAAAGTTCCTATTTCTATTTCAGGTCTGTTGATGCAGAATTGTTCGGAGGTGAACTGATTATATTGTGATAGCTATAACCAGTCAGTCCATCCTAGTTTGACATGGGCATGGGCTGGATGGTAATTGTAGGTAATTGTGGCTAGAGGAGGTGTCATTGGAGGCATTCCCTGGAAGGGTGAGTCTTGCTTGTAGCCTCTATCCCTCATTCTCTCCTTCCTGACCCTACATGCATAAGCCAAGAGCTTTACTTGTGTGGACTGTTGCCCCATGATGTGCTGCCTCACTCTGGGCCCAGAGCAATGGATTTGACAATCTGTGGATTGAGACCTCTGAAACAGAGCCCAGAATAAACTTTTCCTCCTCTGAGTTGTTCTTGTCATATATTTTGGTCACAGGAATGAAAAAGTTAACTAAAAGAGAGAGTGTTAAAAGAGATTAAAAGATAGGTACATATTGGGGCTAGTTATATAGCTCAGTTGGTAGAGTGCTTGCCTCACCATCCACAAGGCCCTGGGTTCAATCACCAGCACACAAAATTTTTTTTTTTTTTAAATTGAAAAAGGTACATATTGATGAAATAATTATGGCAAGATATATTAAAATAGACCAAGAAGAATTAAAATAGAGAAGACCATTTTTTTTTCAGATAGTTCATTTTAAACTTCAAGAGAATAAAATATACCTCGTAATAAAGTAGTTGACAGACCCTTTCAAGTCCAGAGCTCCTCTTCTAATACATGTGTTGTTCCAGTATCAAATGTAAGGCATTTAACATAAAACATGGTGCTTGGGGTAGCGATTATGGAGCATCTTCCAAATAGATCCGATAAGTCCAGATAGATTCTAATACTTTGTACTAGAAGAAAGGAACATGAATGTGAATTTTTAATGTTGGTACAAATTTTGGAAAATCAACTGCTTCCAAATTCAGAGAAACTTAAGGAAAAGCATAAATCATTAGCTTAAGTTTGGGGCAGATCATCAGCAGTCCCTGTTCAGAACAGCACAGTTTCCCTTGCATAATTCTACCTCCTGCTGTGTAAACAGGAAGCCAAGGGAGACTCCACCACTATCATCAGCGTGTTGTGTCATAGGCAATTAATTATAGACCACTATTAGTATGTTCCTTCTTGTTTACTTACAAGTGAAAGTGTGTGAAAGCCCCAAGACAGCTGTTCCCTTACCAAAATATTTCTTCCACTACCATTTGCTCATTCACATTTGTACTAATTCTCATAGAAGAGCCCTTGCCAGGGAAGTTGCTTCCATTTGAGCTACTTGGCATTGAGAAACTTGTCATCATCAGCCACAGTGTGATTATAGTTTAAAAATGCAAATGGGATTCTGGGACAAATCAACTGAAGTATAAAATTCATATGAAAAAGTGGTGGTGTTTAAAACCCTAATTAAGCAGCATCTATAATACAGGTTTCAGTTTAGCCTTTCTTAAATTGTGAGTTTATTGCCACCAAAGAAAGTAGATATGTACAAAATTTAACAAATATTCATAGAGCTTCCAGTATGTGCCAGATATTATTCACACTGTTACAAGAATACATTCTAGATTCAGATAAACTTTGAAAAAGTTGGTGTGAATGAAACTTAGCTTAATGGTGAGAATAGGAGATAGCACTTTGGAGAATCATTTGGGATGTTTTAACATAAAACATTATGTTTTAACATAAAATTCCAGAACCTAACAAGTATAAATTGGCCACACACACATATAAAGTAAATTAAATATATATAATTATATAAGAAAGGGAAAGGAAAATGATAACTGCATATATAAGTGACAGCCTAAGGAATTTCATCTGCAAAGAATTATTTTAAATTCTGGTTTCAAAGAGGTAGCTTTTAAACTGAATTTTTCACTCCAGAAAATTTCATGCTTTTGAATAGTGTTCCTTTGCTCTAACTTCCTTGTATGTTAGGATGAAGTGAAGAGGACATATTCCATTGAGTCAATATAAGCTCATTCAGTGTGTGTGCAGTCATTTTGGGAAGTAGCAATTTGACTGGGTTACCTCTTTGGGTTATGCGCATTAGTATTAGTCAGGTTTCTCTGGAGAGAGGGAACCAGTAGCAGATATAGATACAAATACAGATACAGAAACAGATTTCTGATTTATTAGGGATTTATTAGGGAAAATGACTCACAGCATTATGGAGACCGAGGTGTTCCATAATAGGCTTTATGCCAGTTTTAGGCCATGGAATGTCAATAGCATGACTGAGGGAAAGTTCAAAGGCCTGAGAACCAAGGGATAGCTGGTCCAAGTCCTAGAATCCAGAAGGCCAGAGATCTTGGATTCTGATATCCAAAGGAAAGAGAAGAAGAGTAAATCCCAGCTCCAGGAGAGAGAGTGAGAGAGAGAGAGAGATTAATTCGCTTTTTTCTCTACCTTTGTTCTTTCTGAGCACCCCCCAGAAGATTAGATGGTACTTGCCACCTTGAGGGTGGATCTTTCCCACCTTGTCCACCCAGACTCACACACCAATCTCTTCTGGTAACACTGTCACCAAAACACATAAGAACAATGTTTAATCACCTGAGTATTTCTTAATTCAATTAAGTCTAAAATTAACCAATGGGTCAATTAAAAGTAAACTTTAAAAAATAAATTTCCAATGGCTTCTTTCTCTTATAGTCAAATCCTGTCCAGACACCTGATCTCTTTCTGTACTTTTCCTTTGTTGGACTAACAGTCCTCAGATTTCTACTAGTTCTTGACAGAACCCAAGTAATTTAAGCCCAGAATGAGTGCTAGGTGAAAATGTAGGATTTTATGTGTCCTGATCAGTGTGTCTGGACTGAATTTTATATGTGCATGAACCAGGGTTAGTACGGAGGTTTCTACCCACTCTCTGAGAAGTTACTCTGAGGCACAAAGTCATGGTTGCCACCATCAGATGGTTTCACTGGCTCTGTTTTGTTGTTGTTGTGTATGTTTAAGGATTTTTAAATTGTGCATGTTTCAGGTGTATAACATACTCTTTCAATGTGCATTTACACTGTGAAATTATTACTTCAGTTAAGCAAATTTATATATCCCTCATTTTCCAGAGGTTTTTTTTTTTTTTTTTCTGCAGTTCTGGTTATTTAACACTGGTTGACTGTGACAGGTTACTACAGACCATACTATCCACAATATAGTATTTCTAAGGTTTATAGCCTATTTACAGAGAACAGCCAATTTACAAATAGCCACAAAAATAAGCAAAAGGGTAAAATCTAGGTAAAACTGGGTCATATTGTCTATGTGCCTTCCCATATGCGGTCACCACATTCAACAGTCTCCTTTAAAAAGGCAGTCTGGGGAATTCTTTAAGCCTGCACAATAAAATGATATTATCCAATGAGCATCAAATCATAGTGTTCAACACTAGCATCTGAATGGTACCTTTGGTTTCCCAGAACAAAAATTACTGGGTTTATGTTAACAGTTTTCATGCGTAATAGTATACAGATGGTTTTGTTTGTCCCATATTAATTTAAATAAGCAGTTGATTTTATTAACTTCCATGGCATCTCTGTCTCACCAGTGACTAAATCAAATTAAAGAATGAATTTCTTTTAAGTAGTTTAAGCAGGGTATTGCTGAGCACTGTAGCCTATGTGAGACTGCTTGGTTAAAAATGGGTAGTAATAGAATATTATCAGGACTTCTTTAGTAATAGGAGCTTTCCCCACTCCATTTCTAGCTCACTATCTTCTTTTGTCAGAAAAATGTGCTTTTCTTGGATAGTTCCCAATAGCAGCAGTAAAGAGCATCAGCAATATCATATCCCTCTTGATTCAGATTTGGCTGATGTGCCAAAAATGGATAGCACTGGGAATCATGGCTATGTAGATTCATATTATTTCTCCCTTTCTGTACATCTGAGCCTTATGTTAGCAGTTAGAATCCACAGTATTTTACAGACAGTCCCCTGGCACCAAGCTCAGATACAGTGTTCTTCCCACAGAGAGAAAAGGATTCATGATGATGATATATAGAAAATTTTGAGAGGCTGCACTGGTTGTTAGGGTTGAATTATAGAAGCATCCTTTCGGGGACAGTGAGTTCCAATGAAAAGCCTATTGTAATGGACAGTAAGGTGCTGTTTTTGTGTCTTCAGAAGGTGTTAGGGAGAAGTATATGTGTTCAAATTACTTTTCAGAAACAAAATGGTGACAAAATTAAATAACTATGACTCTAATCTAGCCCACTGCAAATTTTCATCCAGCTTTTGTGAAGTGTTCTCAGGGCTATTGAAAATATAAGGGACTGTTGTTAAATTTTATGTGTCTGTAATTCTCTAATTTCGTCTACTAGTCAGGTAAACAACCAAAATTGTGTTGAAGAACTGACAACGTTTTCTTTTCGAACATTAGAGAGGTTTGAAAAATAATATATAGTGAGTTTTTCTGTAGTGAAAAGAGAAATGCTTTAGAGAACTGCATACAAATTTTATTTCATCAATTCTGAGATTGTTTTGCTGCAAATAAGTTTCTTATTTTTTTAGTTTCAGTTTTCCATTTTTAAAACTATGTAATATCCTAACTCACAGAATTGTCTTGAGACTGACTAAGGTGGAAATTTTTTGAATAAAATGAGGCTCAATAAATGTTTTCTGCTTAGCACGGTGTCCTATGCTGCATTCTGATAGCGTTCTCCTATCATTTCAATTTTTTAACTACTGGTATATGATCAAGGTCATAGAATCAAAGTACTTTTAAATAGTGTTCTTGATATTCTGCATGTGAAAAATAAAAATGCAACTGGTTGCTTGCTCCTATCAGCGATGTAATAATTTTATTACTTGAGGAACTATATATGCATACATGTATATATTTATTTATTCTTTTTAGATATACATGACAGTAAAGTGTATTTTGACATATTGTACATACATGGAATATAACTTCTAGTTAGGATACCTTTCTTCTATTATACATGATGAGGAGTTTCACTGGTTTTGTATTCATATATGCACATAGGAAAGTTCTGTCAATGAGCTATATTTTCAATTTTTGTTGATATTCTTTGACAAAAACAACATTGCTTGATCACAAGATTTGTGATAGTTAACTACATGAATACACATAATTCAACTTTTAAGATGATTGCCGCTTGTAGCACAGAATTTAAATTTAAAGTAACCATCAATTATTGTTGACCTACTATAGAACTTAACCTGTACTGATAAAATAATATTTTATAATCATCTGAATAATCTTTCTTTCCCTGTGCTTTAATGAGCTCATAATAATTTGGCAAAGGCTATTGTCCAATTCATACACCAACAAAATGCATGTCTTATTTTTAAAAGTTCTTCATTTGTCTATGAGGAATTGAGGAACTTTCATTTTATTTAAATATTAAATATAGTCTCTTGGTTAGAAAAACTAGAGGCATGGAGATTTTGAAAGACTAACCAGAATTGCAATTTAAAGAAATTAAAATTTGATGTTAAGAAGGTAACAAGAAAGATGTCTCATTATCTCTCATGATCTTGAAGGCATAAACTTGAGAACTTTTAATCCCAACTCCATTACTAACTACCTGGGCAGCTTTATGTAAAAGATCCATACAGTAATCCTTCCGTGAATCAGTTTCCATTTCTGTGGAAAAAACAAAAACACAAAAAAGAAGGTACAATGACCTTCACCATTAGACCTATTCACCACATAATTGTAAGAATTGAATGAAGTAATATTTAAAAAAGTGCTTACTCATATCCATCCAGTCTGAAAAGCACAGAAGTTGTACCCGAATCATCTTTAAGGCTTAACTTTTCCAGTTAAACTGTGCAAATGACCAGTGCTTACCTTTATGTAGATCTTAAGCTCTCAACTTAATTCCATAAACCAACTCAAGGTAGCAAAATATTCCAGAATAAAATCACAATGTCTTATATAGATGTAAAGAATAAATTACTTTTTGCTATTCTCTGTCCTATTGAATTGTGGTCTTCAGAGCTTTTAGCTAAAGGCAAATTATTGATTCAATGCAGAGTGTATTTTTAAATGGACTCATATTTAGGAGAAAAATGTTTGCATTCTATTCTTCCAAAAGAATTTATCTTTATATTGAAATATGGAGTATAAAAGTAAAATATTAAGTAAGATTGTGATGGTGCATGGGGAACCTTCTAAGGAAGACTTTGCTCTCCCAAAAGAATTGTTTAGGATCCTGCAATTCTGGACAGGGTCTCTCTCTCTCTCTCTCTCTCTCTCTCTCTCTCTCATTTTGTTTTTTTAATTTTTTTTAACTGACTTCAACAGCTCAGGAAAGAAATATTTGAAATCTGAACATTTTTTCATTATTTAAGGAAGTTATAAGCCAAGAATATAAATTGACAAAAGAAAGACCTTCCCAATTTATTCTACAATTTTAAATTGAGCAACTAACAGTAACAGCAAGAATTATGGTATAAAACTGATCATTTCTGAGTATAAATAGCAGTTTTCTTTATTATGTGTATTATGTGTAATCACTGTGCTTTGTTATATCTACTTCAGGTGTCCAACTTGCCTAATCCCAAAACAGCTTTAACTGGCTTATCATAAAACCAAAGATAGATTAAAAATCAAAAACAGTTCAAATTAGAAAGACCTTTGGTTTCATGTACATCTTACCACATTTTTATCCTTTTCTGTTATAAATAGATGCTTAGCTACTTTATTTGCTTTGTTTCCATATTTGTTTTAAAGTCATCTGTTTATTGCTTTGAATGACCAGTAATGCATTAGTTAAATGGTCTGTGTTCAGATCCCAGCTGCCATACTTATTAGTATCAAAGACAAATAAACCTGACTCTAGTTAAAGTGGTAAGGGTGGATTTTATTCAGTCGTGACAGCTGCAATAGGGAAGAGTATCCAGTGTGTATTTAACCTTGTCAAAGTGAAAGGGAAGAGCCCTTTTAAAGATTGGGGTATACTGAGGAAATCGTGCTGACCGTGTGAAAGGGTTGGCATGTTTGACGCTGGGTTTGTTAATTGGCTCTTATTGAGAGGAGAAACAGACTTTACAACAGGAGGCTGTAGTGTAGGTTAGAGCAAGGCCTGGGGAGCTGAGCAGTTACTCCCTTGAACATAAGAAGAAAGTTTTGGGTAATAAAAGATTTACATCTCAGAGTAACAGAAAGGACTTATAGTTGCATGCTTTCTAAAATAGCTGCTTTAATAGGGGGCTCAGGGGCTTATGCCTGGGTACCATGTTTTCTCTGAAATAAACAAACTTTTCCAGTAGCATTCAACTTTCTCGGTTGATGCAGGCATGCAAGAGATGCAAACTTGAGCCATTAGAAAGTATGCTAGTATTTGTTCAAGTTTCTTAATGAATGTGTATGTGTATGGGGAGAGGAGCAGACAAAACAATTTGAACCGAGTGTCCAGGTTTTAATTAAGGCCAAGTTTGCTGCTTGTTGGAGAAGAGGGCTCAGTGAAGCAGAACTAGGTCTGCAAAGATTTTTCCAAGGATGCAGTTTGTTATTATCTAGAATATCTTTGTAAAGCTACTTAACCTTGGTTTGCCTCAGTGTCCCTGTCTGTACAATGGGGATAACAGTATCCATGTAATAGGTATGTGTTTTGAGGGTTAGAGTTAGTGCATGTAAAGTACACAGAATACACCTAGTGACTTCTCAATAAATGTTTTTTTGTTTTATTATTATCTTTAAAATGAAGTTTATAGTATCTCTCTACCACATATGAGTGCTTTAGTTATCAAATGGCATACAAGGAAAACATTGAAAATCACATCTGACACATAATAAGCACATTGGCTAGAAATAGCAATAGTAGCAGCAGCAGCTAAAGGAACCACAAAATGTCTTTTGGTTCTAAATTATTGCTCATGATGATAAGGTATAAGAGAATCTTGGGCTTATTATTTTATTTTATAACAGAGTAGGCACATTTTAGAATGCTATTAATTCAATAGGTTAGAAATATATTTATCAGTGATTGCATTCATGATTATAAGATCCTCCAGTGCTGTTTTGCCTATACATTTCATTTCTCCAACCTATCTGTGACTAAACCTCTTCTTGTGCAACCTTCGATGTTTTTCAAATTATTTCCTCATTAAGAAAGTAAGGTTCAGTCTAAATAATTGTAAAGACTTTTATGAAATTAAACTATTTCCCCAGTTTAAAAAAATGACATGCAAAAAATTGTAACGCTGAATTGTATCTTGGTAATTTTTCAAGTATCAAGATATTAGGTATATATTTGAACCTGTGTGCTTCCCAACACAAACTAAAAATTAGGTTAAATTTATAATTTTTAGTTGCTAACTGGCAGATTTAGAGAAACTCACATGATCTCAGTCCATGTTGGTGGAGTCTGTTGATTACAGCGCTGTGTGTAATAGTGATAATCTATGATGAAGTTTTAAGTGAGTACAGCCTATCTTTGCATTGGGTATATGGTCAGTCTTAGCACATACTTCACAGTGTTTGGATTTTCTTCAAGGAATTGGAGTACAAGGATCCTCAAAAGTTTATCTCCTCAATTTGGAAATTTTATCACGAAAAATTCATACTTCCTTCCTTTCTGTTTTTAGAGATAGTGTCTCACTATGTTGTTCAGGCTGACCTTGATCTCCTGGGCTCAAACCTCCTAATGCCTCAGCCTCCCCAGTAGCTGGTATGCACCACCACACCTTGCTTACAGAAAATTCTTAATGTTAATATATTTGATAGTGGAAAAATTACCATTTAGATGGAAGACCAATAACTGGAAGAGAAAGAATAATTTGAATTAATGTTGATTTTTCCAGTGTACTCCATATAATTTTTAAATTAAGAGAGAACAACTAAATGCAGTATCATATTTATGAACAAATTTTATTTATTGTATTTGTCTAATATTTGGGATATTTGCAAAGTGATTCAAGAAATTAAAGGTATTTAATTTTGCACATAGCAAAGATTGTCAAAACTAACTCTCACCATTTTCACATCAAATACATTAAATTGTCCCACATATTATATATAGGAATCTAATATGCTGCCTTTTAACTGTAACAATACTCATGATAATTAGCTTTATAAATAGGATCTAAAATTGTTTGGGAAAGAATCTTAAAAAAACATTTAAGGTATCTACATTCTAGATTTAGCCGTTCTAAAAACCTGCCACCTCGCTCCCAGAAGGCAGCCTCACCTGCCTGGACCAGTACGACTTTTCCAGTTATTGAGGTCATGCATTTAATAGTTATTGTTTCTTTCTTATAGCAGAGTTTAATTTGAATTTTGTATCTTTCTTTCTTTAATAGTCTGATACATACTTCTGCATGTCAATGCGTTTGCCAGTGGATGAGGAAGCCTTCGTGAGTAAGTATTAATTGGATGGTGTGTGTGGGAGGGGGGTGGCAGTTGCAGGGAGAACAGCTATTTGAAATCAGTGAAAGGTTCTCTTTGATGGTTATGAGCATATTAATCTTTTACTGTCAGGTTCCAAAATGCATTTATCATGCTTAATGCAGAAACAAACTAGAGACAGCCACTGAGAGACAAGATTACAAACTGTATCTGGAGAGATTTATGACTAATAGTAGTTAAGGAGTTGCATGCAGATGTCAATGGTCACCAAAACCATGTGGTCCCATTTGGTATAGTATTGGCTTTCTGTCTATGACTGAATACTTAATTCCGTTCCACTCAACAGACTGTATATTTACCTGCTGGGTCATGCTATAAATCAACTGCACTTAGAATCATCATTGGGGAATGTTAAGATCTTACCTGTCAGACAAGTAGGTGGATACGAAGGAATGGAAGGAGGGACATAGAAAAAATAAAAAGGAAAAAAGAAAGGAGGAAGGGAGAAAGAAAGAAGGAACATCCATCTTGTTGTTTATATTATCAAGTAAGAAGACTCTTTAAATGACAGGTCCTTCCCCAATGAGCCTTTAAATCAGATAGGAAAAGTGACAAAGCACCATCTGTTTCCATCTAGGTTGTTTTAATTTGATCATCCCTTATGACAGACTTTTAACTGTTTGGGGAAGAGGGATGATTGGAAAATTATTCAAGGATATATTTTTTTCCCACTTTACTTTTCTGTTTTGAGATGTTGATTTTGAAAAGTGATGGTAATGAGTGTTGTATTCTGGTCCCTTGAAACTAATCTTCAAGTGGGCCGAAATGGCGATTACGTGAGTTGTAAAATGTCTACCACATAGCCTTGGGGCAGTCTAAGGATGAATTTTCATGAGGTAGTCCCCATAGGAATGGACATAATAGACCTGCAAAGCTAGCACAACATGCATTTATTTTTCCCCATATTTTGGTGGCAATCACAACAAAACATACAACTCATAACAGTATTCTCTAAACAAAATTGCCTCAATAGTTAATCCCTAAGAATGAAAGTCACACCACAAGAACTTGAACATGCCTAACTATTGTTTTGTTTAGTATTTGGACATTACCAAGGAAGAAGCTAGGAAGAACAGTGCTCCCAGGTCCTGAATTGAATAACTTGAAAGACAGCAAAATACTATAAGTTCCTAATTGTAGTTTTTGAGTAACCCCAAATGGGATTTAGAATTTTAATTTGTAATTAAATATTAACAGTAAAGCTTTTTAAAATTTCACATCCACATGTTTGGCAACTTGGGAGAAAATAACATTTACTCATCAATGGAATTTTACATGAATTCCTTTTCTGCTAATATTATATTTCTTTGTTCAAGTTCAGAGGTAGTCTTAATTCCTCCCATTTCATACTTGCTTTGAAGAGGAAGGTGCCCTACACACCTGTATAAATATGGTAGTCTTGTGTCACAGCAATACTACAGTTCTCACATTGACAGTTACTGGCTTGTTTCTGGGGTTTGGAGGTAGTATATGAATCCAGGACTAGTGTTTCTAAGGACTATAAATATATATTCTGGAATGTGTTATTCCTATCCTAAAAGAAATGTGTTTACTTTCTCATAGTTTAAAATTGTAAAGTACAAGTGAACATATTCAGTCAAACCAAATATTCACAGGAAACATACAAAGGGCTGCATTAGAACCAGGATGCTAGATGTTTCTTCATTTTCTTAGGTAACTCTTCTAAATGCTCCTCTAAGATCAGTAACTGTTTTCAATATTTCTCCCTTTCTTTATTGCTGAGAGGATTGTTCAAATGCTAAAGATTGGGTTACCTGTTCAAGACGGGTTGCTCCATCTTCAGTGTGAGTCCTTTAATGTACTACCTCCAGGGTATTTGCCACTGAAGTCTAGATGTAGCTAAATTAAAACTGCAAAAATGGAAAACCAAAGAGAAACAATAAGCAGTCATTTATATAAAGGGATGAGAGAGGGAAAGGGGCTTGGGTATACAGGTTGTGTTTGGAGGGGATTATATGTAACTTTCCAAACTCTTACAGTGGAAGTTTTGGTTGTGACATAACCTGGCTCTTCCATTTCAAGAGTGGGTGAATAGACAATGACAGGGAGACATGAAGCTTTAGCCTTTTTGTGGCTTATCCCAAATTCCTAATTTCAGAATGCCTTATTATAAAATTCGATCATACTTTGTTATAAGATTAGGTTAGAAATGAAGCATTGTGAATACCCTTAATATTTTATGCATTTGCGTGTGTGTGTGTGTGGTGCTAGGGATTGAACTCAGGGTCTTGTGCTCATGAGGCAAGTACTCTACTAACTGAGCTATAACCCCAGCCCAATATTATATTCATTTTTAAAAAAAATTATAACGGTACTATTTGCTCATTCTTAAGACAATTTTGTAGCTTCTGCTTTCATTATCAGTGCCTTTTTAACTTTTGAATCAGAAGGAAGTATGACAGGCGATATGATGGAGACCCATTCACTAAGGTCTTGCTGAATGAATACAAAGAAAGCATTTTGTTTGACTTTTATTTATTTATTTATTTGTTTTTGGCCATGGGAATGGATCCCAGGGACACTTAACCACTGAACCACATTTCCAGGCCTTTTTAATTTTTTATCTTGAAACAGGGTATTACTATGTTGCTTAGAGTCTTCCTATGTTGCTGAGGCTGGCCTTGATCTTGGGATCCTCTTCCTCAGCTTCCCCAGTCACTGGAATTACAGGCATGAGCCATCACACCAGACATGAGGCTGGTTTTGAACTTGAGATCCTCCTGCCTCCGCCTCTCAGCCACTGGAATTACATTGTACTGTCATGTGCAACAAATTAAAACAAATAAAAAAGGTTTTTAAAAAAAGCATTTAAAAAAATTCAAATTGCTTATTATAACTAAGACGAACATTCTCGATAGTGTTAAAGTCAGAATTGATTTTGAATGATCCACAATTTTGGCTTCATGTTTAGATGTCAAAGTTATGTATCCCATTTTCAATAAATATCCTTCTTAATTTTGAGAAAATACCATGACAGTCATCATGGAATTCACGTGTATATGCCACATTTGTAACAAATGTACATGTAGGCATGTAACATGATGTGTTTATGTATCAGTATTAAAATATTAAATATGAATTAGAGTATTTTAGTCTAATGAAAATAAAAATTTTTTATATTTCAAACACAGTCATAGCTTTTCCTATGCATTGCTTTTGTTTACTGTGTAAAAAAGAAATCACAAAATTGGAATGGGTAAAGGTTGGATAAAATCTGCATTTGACCACTGAACTGTGTTGCTGTCTAAAAGGTGTTTTACGGACACTCAGAGGAATTGGCTCTGACAGCAGCCCACTCAGCCAAGAAATTTGACTGTCATCTTCATCCACTTGCTTTCCCTCACTTGGACAACCAGTAAATAAATGTGTCTTTTCCTTAGTGAATGATGGCAGATCCCTATCTATCAAATTGCACTATACAAATGAGATAGATGCCATTGAATTTAGGAATAGATGAAATTAATCTAATGATTCATTGCTTTTCATTTTCTTGGGCTTTTATCTTGAATGTAGAACAGTTTCTGTTGCAGAATTGCAGTTAGGTTTAAGTATTTCCAAATATGACCTTTCTTAAACAAATTACATATTCAGGTGACAATGGGATATTTTGAAAACTGCAGGAATAGTCTAATTTTAAACATTCTTGTGAGTCATTGTAAAGATGAAAATCTAGCAGAAAACATTGTTTATATCCACATTTTGTGACTTTGATAGCAGTAAATAGAAGGGTAAGTGTGTGTGTGTGTGTTGGTACACACATGCACATGTGTAAGCACCCATCTCCTGAGCTCTGTCATGTTTCTGCTACCAAATAGTTGACTGAGTATCCTTTCGCTTCTCCTTACTAAGATTTTCTCCAACATGAATAATAAATAATCTTATGTGACTTACATGCCCATTGACATCCTTCCAGCAGGCACCAAAGGTAGCTTTTTCCAGTTTCTTAGTGAAAGTTGCTTGGAAAGAGCTATTATTGATGCTGTAAATAAGATGCTTTATTCCAGAGGTCTCTGATGAGTGGATAAACCCAGTTTCCTTGGTCATAATCATCATAATTTCATATCTGATTTCATAATCAGAAATTATTGCTACATACCTTGTATCAGAGTCTCATATGTCTTGAATGCCCTCAAACCTTTGGTCACCCACATGACAACCCCTAAGGACTCCCAGACTTCTCTCAGGTAATAAAAAAAGGTGAAAAGGGCTGAGGTTGTAGCTCAGTGGTAGAGTGCTTGCCTAGCATGTGTGAGGCACGGGGTATGATTCTTGGCACAATAAACAAATAAACTAATTAATTAAATAGTGGTCCATTGACATCTTAAAAAAAGAGTGAGAAAAGGACTAGGAACCATTTCATTATATTTTATAAGCTAAGAGAAGGAATTTCCTCAATTAGATACATCTGGTAGTCACAAAACTTGTTGACACAGCCAGTGCAATGCAATGATTAAGTATCACCTACCTATTACAATGGCCAATTCAGAAAGCCCAGGTTTGTATCAAATTTGATATGTAGATATCCATCAGTGGAAGGAGTTATGATATTTTGATTTCTGTCACCTTTCTGCTACCCAATAGTTGACTGAGTATCCTTTCCCTTCTTCTTACTAGTTCAGATACTTCAGAATGAAGTATCCATTTCTGTTATTTGAGAAAGAGCTACTTCAGTGTTCAGCTCTGAAGAGATTTATGGTAACCTTATCTTGTCAGTGAAGGCCACTGGGGAGATTGGCAGGCTTTGATCAGGACCTGGGAAGATGGCCTAATGGTTACACAGAGGAGTGGAGAATAATTTGGACCAACAGTATGAACACAGAGGAACACTCTAGGCACAAGGACATTAGCATCATATAGTGGCTAAAAGAGCAAGCTCTGAGTCAGATGACTTTGCATTCAAATCCCAGCCTCCCTTATTAGATGTATAACCAGGGACAAGTCTCTACATACCTCTTTTCTCAAGGATCATGTGTTTGGGAGGAAAAGGGACCAGACTCAGGGTCTTTGTTAGAAGTAAGTGGATACCTGGCATGGGATAAGCCCCCAGTAAATGTTAGCAGGTATGATTCTTAAGTAAGTAGGACTGCCATATGAGAGTGAAGAACTTGATATAAGGGTGTTGTCACATGGAAATGTGGTGAGCTTGGAGACTGGCATGATATTATGTATGACCTTAAAAGCCAAGAAGTGGGATATGGATTTGATTCAATAGGCAATTAATAGTCCCCTATTATAGGAATTACATTACAAAAACAGAGCTTAGTGATGCTTATGCTCTTTTATCTTATGTGGCTTGGCTGATAGTCTCTTTTAATTCTTAAGTTAGTTCTGGTATATACTTTCAGTTTTAAAAACCTATCACCTAGATGTTTTGTTCCTAGTGTTGAATTCCTTTACTCAGGCATAAGGATTATTTTTAATTTAGTTCAAATACAAGCTTGATCAGGTGTCTTATTTCTTGGTTAATTTGGTAACAGCAGCTGAAAGTCCTCATGAACTACATTAAGAATTCTTTATGAATTGTACACCATTGACCATGCTAGCAATAGTTAATGATACTTTCTCTATTAAGCTTTCTGATTAAAAATGTTCAAGCAAAAGGTCTTTGCTGTAGTGTAGAATTGCTTTATGGTTATGGGGGAAGCTAGCAGAAGATGATATAATATGCCATTGCTGCAGCTTTTTAACATCCTGGCAAATGAACTGTAGTGCTCTGGGCTTTACATTTATCTGTATGTTTTTGGCCCAACTGCAAGATTATGAACATTATGGTTGATCATATCCTACACTTAAATTACAATTTAGAGCATTACTACCTTCAGTTCCTTTTAACACTTTTTAAAGTATGAACTTTATTTTTGGAAAATAAAAAAAATGTTTAAGGATATAATATGAAGATTTGGGGGCCTGTAATTTTTTTTAATAATCATGATATTTCTTTTGTGTTACTGTTTATTAAACCTTACACCTCCCAGTTCTCCCAGGTGAATATGGCTCAAAAGCACTAGCAACATTAGGAGACTCTTTTTTGCAGATGTTAACGTAATCACTAAATGTTCCATTTGTATGTCTGCTTCAGACCTCAGTACTAAAAGGATTATGTGATGTAGTAGAGTTCCAGTGATCTCTTTTAATAAAACAATTATAAGATGCCAATTAATATTTTTTAATTTTCATCTTCAAAAACTTTTTATAATTTATTTTGTCCTGTACATTTAAAAG
>JAJEJO010000127.1:609178-635473 GCA_020662805.1 Glaucomys volans | reverse complement strand
CAATAAAATATATTCTGATATTAAAACTATTGACTACAGTCAGAATCACCTATTACTCCCTCTGACTTATGAAGATTTGATTAAGATATTGATGGGGGATGGAAAGGGACTGATCCAGGATTAACCCTGGGCACTTTATTTTTAAGAAACACCATAGGTAATTCTAATGCACACCATGGGCTAAAAAATACTACTGAGGAAAATTATTTAACAATTTATATACTAAATAAACCACTTACTGTGTATAATGATTCCACTGGGAGGAAATAAGAAGTTAATAATGATTATCTCTAATGTCACATACAGGCATCAATTCTGGAATGGAGAGCCAAATGTGAGTTTGTTCAGTAGGTTAAGATTAAGTATTCCTCCATTATTTATTGTTAACTAAAAAGGGTATTGCAGCCATGCTCAGTGGTAATTTAGGATTGGCTATATATGCATGGGTGTCTCCACCATCACTGGTTCCTCCACTTAGTTGTGTGAGTTCTTCACAGTCCTTCCACATCCTGAGAATGGCAGATACATCAATATTTGACACGTAGATCTGCATATCTCCTTGGAAAGGAAAAATGGAAAGCCAAGTGCTAAAGGAAATTCTCCCCTAAGTCATATTCTTAGAGAATTTTATGGCCCTTGTTGTAGTCTGATGTTAGCTAAAAGAGGCAATAAATCCAAAACAACCTCATGTACTTAGAACAAATTTTGCTTAGAACTCCAGAAAATAGACCTAGTTATCTCTCTGCTCAGTATGTTGCCCATACATATACTTTTAAGTCTTTCATTTCAGATGACACTATCCTTAGAGAAATCCTCCAAACTGTGCACTTTCAGTGCATCATGTTTCCTTTAATTAGTGTGACCAAGTCACTATTTCTGGAGTTTGGGTCCTTCAAAGGTATTTGGTTCCCAGGACTTATCTATAGAATTTGTCTTGATTTTACACATCAGATGATCTGAACCGCTGACACCCATTGAGACTGAAGTACCATTTCCAGTTAAGCAGCTGTCTTCTCAGTATTGAGTTGGAAAAGGTGGTGGCACTTTTAATCTTACCAGATATAATATTCCCTCGCATTCTTACAAGGATGCATTTTGAGCTATTTGTCACCATTCCAAGGTTGCCTTTGTTTATTCCACCTGTCAGAATTGCACACTTAAATGCAGTTGTTTTCATTATTGTCCTCTAGCTCTCTTCCCCTTGGATCTTTTATTTTTTTGGTATTTCATGGGAGAAAAAGAAGGAATTTCTTTTAAGATGTGATTTCATTTTTCTGTACTCTTTTTTGCATTGTATTGAAATCTCCTACATAGTCATAAGTGTATCTTGTGTTCAATAGACTTTATTCTTATTTTCAAGGAGTGGGTCTTATTATTATTCCTGTAACAAGTAGAAATGGAGCAAATTCAGAAGTGAACCTGTCAGACAGATTTTTTTTCCCATTTGGCCCCTTACCACCACAGGCAGTAGGCCTTTTAAATGAAATAGTCTAAGTACTATATTATTTTAAGGCATCTTCTGTTTGTTTTATATTTATTTTTGATATGACTATTTTTTTACTGGAGATATTTTTTACTTCAATTTTCCATGAATTGTACTTTTTCATTATATAAATACTTAGATTAACTTTTTGCTTAGGATATGAACAAAGATGGTAAGTTGCATGTTTTCATCTTGTCCCAATAATTTATTTAGCAATTAAATTAGATCTTGACTATCTGGAGAAATTTAAGTCAGTGAAAATAAAGTTTCAAGAGAGGGAACTGAAGAATTTTCTTTCTGCTTAAAGACAGATTTGTTTCTCATTTTAGAAATGAGAATTAAACCTCTCTCATAAGAGTTCAATGTGGCACAAAGAAATGGTACTTAAAAGATTATGTCAGAATGAGAAAAAATGTGATTAGAGACTTTGCTCTTTGAGTAATTAAGATTTACCCTTTACTTCACAGAGGATAGTGAAAAGATCGTTTTCAGTAAACAAAAAAGGCCAGGAATTCTTTTCTTCCTAATGAAAAGCCTCAGAGATTGTATGTTGTTGTCTTTATGATCTGTTCCTCTTTGCACAGATTATTTCCTGAAGCTTTTGCTTATTAATAATTTTATTAAGTTACTGATGGTTCACTCTTTCCAAGGAGGTTATTTTGCCTTGTTTCAAAGCAGCATGCCCATCGAATTAATATAAAAAGACTGTTGGTGTCTTCTGCATGGATCCCAACAGTTCAGGGCTTTCCTTGTTGCTCTGCCTGAGCCTTCCCTATGGTTTTATTCAGTTTTGATGCTTTTTCTCCACTCTCACAGCTTCTGGGTTTAATCCTTGAGTGATTCTCAAATAGTTCTCTGACCTGTTTCTTGATGAAGAGTCACATAATTCCAACTCTACTGGATATTTCCACCTGAGTTTTTCCTTCGTGCCTGAAACCCACATTGTTTTGCATCTAACAGTCTAAGTCTTGGAATAAACTGCACTTGGCCAGGTTAGTTTGTGACCAAACTCCCAAGGATGGTTCAGTGATACGAAATCAGTCCACAGGGAGGAGATCATGTAATCATCCACATGGGTTATGAAAAAGTTGAGGAATCTGCCTCTTGTTTGACAACCCCTCACAGGTTGGTGGAGTGACAATTTTAAAGAAGAAAGTAAAAAGCCAGGTGCCATGGCTCTCACCTATAATCACAGTGACTCAGGAGGCTGAGGCAGGAGGACTGCAAGTTTGAGACCAACCTCAGTAATTTAGTGAGACCCTGAGGCCTCAGTGAGACCCTGTCTCAAAATAAAATGTAAAAGGGGGCTGGGAATATAGCTCAGTGGTTGAGAAAACTTGCATTCAATTTCTGGTACCAAAAAAAAGAAAGGTAAGAAAGAAGAGGATACAGTCGAATGAAAAAGTTTTAGATGTCCATAGGGTGATTCTGTTTTTTGGTTTTTTTGGTACATTATTTTTTAAAATGTTTTCCTCAATTTTTATAGGTGCATTGTAGTTGTACATAATGATGGAATTTGTTAGGATAAGGCTTATGTTATACTATTTTCAAACATCCTCTCTTTCCTGTTTTTTCTTTTTTTTTTAATGGTGGTATGAAAATCTGAACTTTTGGATTTTCGACTATAAGTTCTAATTTTCAGTGCAGTCAATAAACATCTTTTTATTCCCTCTGAAAGTTGTAAGTCAAGGCAGTACATTGTAAGGCCCTTATATTTTCTGATCAGTCACACTTTGCAAGTTGTGGTGCCACAGTTTGATATAGAACACTATTTGATAAATACTCAAGTCTCAGATATATATTTTAGCAATAAATGATGTTTTCCTAATTTTGTCAAACAGACCAAAATAGCTAAAAGATGCAGTTTTGTATACATTTGAGACTTGAGGTCATTTATGCTAGCATCTTTATTTTGCTGAATTTTTAAAATCATTATTACAGCTTTATGGTTATACATAGTTGTTGGGGTTCATCCCAACAAACTCATATATGCATGGAAATTGATTTCAGTTCATGATCCCCTCTTTTCCCTCCCATCCTACTCCTACCCCTTCTCCTTCCTCCGCTCTACTAGCTTTCCTTTCACTTATCTATTTGTATTTGACTGGTTATTTGTATTTGACTGGTTCCTTATGTAATCTTATCCATCCCTCCCCCTTTCCTGTATTTTACTCTAGCTTCCACATATGAGAGAAAGCATTCAATTTTTGTATTTTGGAGTTTGGCTAATTTGACTTAGCATGATATTCTCCATTACCATTCATTTACTGGTAAATGCCACAGTGCCATTCTTTTAATAGCTGAGTAGAACCCCACTGTGTACATATACCACAATTTCTTCATCCATTCATCTATTGACAGTTGTCTGTGTTAATTTCATAATTTAGTTTTTGTGAATTGTGCTGCTGTAAACATTGATGTGGCTGTGTCTCTGTAGTATGCTGATTTTAAATCTTTGGAGAAAATATGCAGAAGTGAGATAGCTGGGTCATATGGTGGTTCCATCCTTCATTTTTTGACGATCCTCTAAACTGCTTTCCAGAGTAATTGTACTACTTATTCTGCAGTCCCAATGACAAAGTTTAAGTATTCCTTTCTCCCTACAACCTCACCAGCATTTATTATGGTTTGTATTCTTGATCATTGCCATTCTGGCAAGTGAGACATAATCTTATTGTAGTTTTAATTTACATTTCCCTGATTGCTAGAGATATTGAATATTTTGTCATATTTTTATTGGCCTTTTATGTTTCTTCTGTTGAGAAGTTTCTGTTTAGTTCTTTTGCCTATTTGTTGATTGGTTATTTGTCTTTTTGGTGTTAAATTTTGTGAGCTCTTTGTATATTCTGGATATCACACTAGCACTTTTATATGTAAAGGCAACTAATAAACTGCTACTGCATGCTGGCAGCATGTTACCTCAGAACAAAAAAGGGATGTGCCAAACCCCTAACAGGAGGCGGAGCTCAAGCTCAATATTGACCATAGATAATGAGAATTTTTGAAATATTTTCTGTTTTACTTCTGCACTCATTTTTGCTGAATTTAATATCTTGCAACCACTGTTATCAGGAGAAAAGGAGAAATGTCACTGTGTAAGTTTCAATATGCTTTTAACAAGTGCACTGAACTGATCTAGGACTTAATTCCACATTTTCTTCATTTTTTTGGTAGATTTATTTTCCACATCTGTTTTTCTTTCCTGATAAATAATATTTTCACATACATCCCAGTGACTACTATTGTCATTTTTAGGTAATAAATTTATGTTATGAATACTTTTGCTCATGCTTTGGCCACTTACTGTGATTTCCATTTCACTGATCTGCTATGCAGTGTTCTCTGGTCCTTAGCACTCTGCTGAAATCTGGACAGAAATGTAGTGTGGATTTGTAAAGCCTGCAGCTTTCATTTTTTACCCACATGATACTCTCACCACTTTAAAGGGGGTCATCCATTAAGAAGTGTATGTATGTGTAGTATTCAGCCTATTGATTGTTATTTTCTCTTTTTGCTATATCAGAGGGTACTATTCTACGAAATAAAATTACTAAGTGAAGCTCATCTTAAGGAGTAAGATAATTTATAGGACCAGGGTATTCTATCATTAGAACATGGAAACATCTTTGTTGCACAGCGTTCAGTGTTCCAAGAAATAGTCGCTTGTAACATTGTGGGTAGAAGTACAACTTGTATTCACATCCATGTATCATTTTCTTATAACAGTTGACTTCAAACCTCGGGCCAGTATGGATACTGTCCATCATATGTTACTTTTTGGATGCAACATGCCTTCCTCCACTGGAAGTTACTGGTAAGAATAATGCACTCACAGTACATAAGGGTGTAGAAAATGTGTGGGTTTTACAAGTACCAAGCCCATTTGTGCAAGTATTTTACAATTGATTAATAAGTAGAATTTTTTTTCACAACAAAAGCATTGTTCATTGGCATTATGTGATTATCATGTTTTATCACAGATACTTAGTCTGCCATGGAACATTGTACTGGTCTTTGTCACTGACTTAATAAATAATTGTCTATTGTCATATATATGTCTAGGTGCAGAATGCTTAAAAAGAAAGTCTGAAAATTTATAATATTGATTCTATGATGTCAGTTGTTCTTGATTCCACTCAAAGAGCATGGTGATTCTGTTCATTGAGTTCTCTTTGTCTCTGACACTGCAAGGTGATTTGACATACCATTTCATGCAAACATCTCTACAAAGCAGAGACAAGAAGACACTTTACAGAAAAGAAGCCTCAAGCTCTGAGAGCTTTAGTAACTTGCTCAGGGTAGCACAGTTGTTACAGATCAGGACTGAACCCTAGTTTTTTGTTTTTTTTATTTTTGTTTTGTTTTTGATTTTCAAATCCAAAGTTATTTCCATTTTATCACATGGTTTATTCAAGTAACTGTTGCAGTTTTAGAAATTATTTTAATCACACTGGTGAGTTTTAATTTTATATCATGAATAATTAGTAAACCTCTATTGGATGCATGTCCTAAGCTGGAATGGTAGTAGATACTATGGGAAATTCTAGAATAGGTATGTTTTTACCCCCAGAAGTTTACACCGTAATTATGGCCTGAGATCTTCCCTTTCTTTCTTTCCCTTTTCTTTTTCTTTTCTTTTCTTTTCTTTTTTTTTTCTTTTTTTTGTTCTTGAAGATCAGTGAAGTCTGAAAAGAGCCAATCATTTTAAATCTCATATTTTTTCCTGATGTTCAGAATCACTCTTACATGTTTAATAGTCCAGAATGACTGGAGTGATTTGCTTTTCACTGAGAAGGGATCATTTTTGATGTCCTGTCCCTACATAATCATGTAGACTGATAGTCTTTTGCTGCACATCCTAATATTCATTAGTCTGCTGCAAGGCATATAGCAATGGCTTTCTAGTTATTTTTATAATAAACAATTGTAACATGTATTTGAAACTGGTAAAAGTTCAGGGCAATTAGTGGAAATCTCCATGGACTAAGTACCATCAAAGCATTTGTTAATAGGCTTAAGTTATTTGATGAAAGGGGCATATCACATAGGATCCAAACTCACATAACTCAGTTTATGTAAAATTGGACTCAGGAAATCCTTTGATATCAACATTCCAGTCTTTGCTGTTCAGTAAACTTTTGTAAATAAAATTCTAGGATTAAAAGATTATTCTGTGACAGCCTTTTCTGAATCATATTCAGAAAATCATATTCTTTGGCTTTAGGCTTTAAAAATATTCTTCTGAAATTAGCAATATTTACCTTTGGATTAGAATTATTGAAAATTGCCAGAAGGGATGTAAGCTTTTAAAATCTGTTTTAGCTTCATCTCCATTGAAGGGAATGAATGAGAAAATAAAATAGCACTTAAATGCTATTATGGATCTAATTGTTAAGAAAAATTATATTAAATTAGGACCAGGTCACTGTTCTTATGTTAAAGGAATATCAAAACAAGAACATTATTTTGGCCCTTTAAAAATATTTATTGTTATACTTAAATGTACTATTTTGAAATTATAACTATAAAATATGTTGACCAAAGGCTTCCAAGTATCAAAGAAATACATAAAGAAAAAGAAGAATCAAAGAAAATAAATATGAAAGTGAAAACAGACATTGTAACGAATTTGCTATATATGATATTGCTAAAACTACAACTTAAAAGGCAACAGGGAAGAATGAGGGCAGTGAACTAACTGGCTACATTTCCTGGGTAGACTATTTAGCCCATTTGGGACAGAGTTGGTTTCTTCATTTTAGCACAAGATTTACACTAGATGACTTATAAAACTCTCCTCTAAATTCCATAATTCTGTGGATATACATTGCATACTAATGCTGAGTCAGAGAGAGAAAAATTATTACTGGCAGTGGTTGCTCACCTCAAGCAAGCAGCTCACCAAGTTTTGCAGTCAGTTGCATCACTGAATAATTAGAATTCTTGATAACACTACAGCCATATCATTTTAAATGGAATGTAAAATATCTGCCTGCTAGCCCGTACTACCATTTAATCTATAGATTTGTAATAATTGACTTTATAACCATAAAGCAAGGACAATAATTGATGCTATTATTCATCTTCTTTAAACCAAGCCCTGAGCCTTCATTTAACATTCCAAAGTAGATGTGAGACCTGTTCAATATGCAAACTAGGAGATATGCACTAAGTAAAACTGTTCTGGTGACTCTGACTTTATCATTAAGCCTTATTTTCCATTTAAAGATGGTTATACATTGTTTATCCCTCAGTTATCCCCCGGTATTTGGTAGAATTCATGTCCCTCTTAAAGAATTCAAGCTCACAGGATATTTCATGAGCGGAACTCTTAGGTTGCTTTGCCAGAACACCTTCACCTCCACCCTCAGTGCCTCACAGGTTCAGCCCTGGAGACACTCAGGTGTTTTCTATAGTTTAGTCTCCTTTCCTCCCACCTGAATTATAATACCAATAACAAAAATCTATCAGTGTCAAGTGTCTTGCCTTCTTTCTCTAAAATTTTTGAGTCGTGAAATTTATCACACTCATTTTACAGTTGCAAATGTATTCTTCACCTGTTCCGGGGTATAGGCAGCATTTAAATGAAGACTCCCAAACTTTCACATATATTTTTGGGTATGATACTTAAAATGACTTTTGATGTTTAAGAATGTCAAGAACTCATCTCTGCTCTAGAGAAATCTTTGGGGAACACAAAGCTATTTTAACAAAAGAAGAACCCACTAATAAGATATTTGAACACCAAAAGGAAAATGTCAAACTTGAATCTTCTCTCTTCTGTATTTCTTAGGATATCCCCCTCTCCCCACTGCCTTTTCACTTGAGTGTTCTGTTTTCATTGCCAGCAGATTAGCAAATAGGTATGTCTTTAATATAGAAAATGCTTTTTCCTGAAATTATGAAGTTATAATTTATCCTGTGTCTTCATGCAGCACTTTTAATATGAAGGCAAAGAGCTATTCTGATGATGCTTCACTGTTGTGCTGCCCTCCTTTGCTCTTTGTAATTGCCTCTTTCTACTGTTCATTAAAATATATTTACAGTTATATTAAGTTTACATGAAAATAGTAGACACAGCATGAAGCAGTTTTCATTATGTAGTCATTTTAATTTTAAAGTTTTTTTTCTTCAGCCCGCATTCTGGTCTTTTGTGTCTCATTCCAAATTAGCAGCTCACACTGGTAATGTGTCTAGTTAATTATGTGCATGTGCATTTAAATTGCATACATTGATGTGAACCTTTTAATATACTGTAGGGTGGTCCCTTTATAGTTAGAGTGGGCCTGATGCTCAATTCCAAATTAACATACCTCTGGAGGATGCAAATAAGGACCAACTGATTGAAAAGCAGCGGCTCTGCTGACCCACGTAAAGGAGGCAACAGAACCTGTCAGATGTAAACCTAATATGTCCTTTCTTAGGCTTTAAAGGAGAAGATACACAGGGACCCATGAAGAGAGTAACAGCACCAAGAATTGGAGCAAGTACAGAGATAGCATGATGTGTTGCACTTTATTTGTGCTTGCAGACTTAATTTGAAGCATAGCAATTTTAAGTCTCCAGATTTATTGACTGAATATGAGCCATTCATGAGCAGATGCTCTTTGGGGTGTGTGTGTGTGTGTATGCGTGCATGCATTGGGGGAGAACCCCAAGAAAGGATCCCAGGGCCTTGTGCACACTAGGCAAGTGTTGTACCCTGAGCCATATCGCCAATCTTTCTTTTGGGATTTTTAGGGAAGGTAAAGAAATGAAGGTGCTGAAAACTGGGCAGTTTGAATATAAGAATCTATTACTGATAGCCACTAGAAAATAGTAAATTTTTAGTAGATCTTGGAAATTAAAATACTGCATTTTCTATTTGAGTATTTTGTTTTTGCTCTTTTTTTTAAATAATAAGTGGTTTGCCACTGAGAATTTCAAGTTTTGAAAATTGTGATTTTTGTTCATATAGATTGTTTTGGCATCTGGGGTAACTTTGAATGCTCTCTTTTTTCTAAATGTGTGATCGAAGCTTGTGCATTTTCTGGTGAGCACAGGATGTAGGGCTTAAAGCAATACTGGCAAACTTCAAGGTTGTGTGTTCAAAATATGGGGAAACCTGGATACTATTTCACAGTACAGTGACTATAAATAAGTTATATATTGTTTATTCCAAAAAGGTAGAAGAAAACATTTTGAAAGTTTTTACCACAAAGAAATGATAAACGTTTGAAGAGATAAATATACTTAATTTAAACATTATACAATGCATATGTGTATTAAACATTACATGGTACTCTATTAACATGTACAACTTCAATGTTTTTGTTTATCAGTTAAAAATAAAGAACAAGGACTAACATCCACAGGATTTAGGGAGAGTAAAAGTATGAATTATTTCATGGAAAAACAATAATGAGAACAAAAACCAAAAACACAGAGTGATATATACCAAAAAGAAAAAAAAAATACATTGGGTGATTAAAGTGAGTGGGCTTCTTATGTGTCCAGCCTTGTACTTGGGTGTGATTGTCTATGTTTAGCTGAAATTATTTTTAGATCTTATAATTAATATTTGATTTAAAGACTATTTTAAATGACACTTTGACCAACTAATTAATACAAATCAAAGATGGCTTCTACAGGTCGTTTGATGTTTTTTAAAAGAAGCATCCCAGCTGGTTAAATGAGGCCATTTCCAGCTGTTTCAACTTGGAATCATTCTTAAGCTAAAGCAGTAGTGCTTTACCATCCTAGGAAGCTTTAGCTTAAATCCCTTTCAACTGCTTCTATTTATTAACCACCTGCTGTGTCTTTTTAAATGCCACTATCTCCACAGGGTTACAGATGCTGATGAGGAGAAAGAGAAAAGTAGCTAAAACATATAAATACATGTAGAAGGAAGCCTGTATATGAGACACCCTGCTTGGTTACTCATTTAAATGACTTTTTGTCTCCCTTAGTGATGTTATTTTCTAGATAAGGCTATGACTCTGTTGCCTCCTTCATAATGGTAATGATTCATTGGTCAAGAAGGGAGAAAGGTATTTGCATATGCTGCCTTTATGCTCCCTTTCCAGATCTCAGCTACTGTCATCCATACTCTCTTTGGCAAGATATACAGTGTCTTCTGCAGTCGTCTTTGTTTCTTCTGCCATATGAAACTTCCAAAGTTAAACATAGATAACATCCTTCTCAGAATAAATAAAAATAACACAGTCTCTGAAACTGTACCATCCTTTGTTGTATGCACTATAAAATGTGTCTTTGAGTGCAGTAACAAAGTTTGGACATAAATTTCTACTCAGCTAAAATTCATTGTCCATTTTCTTTTTCCACTTTCTTATTGTAAGTTACATTATATTTCAGATTAGAACAGTAATAATGGACCAGTTCATTAAAATACAGTTGTTATCTGCTTCTGACATCTAGTCATCAATAATTATATTTCTTAGCTAAAAATTGTTAGGTGTTTGGATTAGAGGAGTTAAGAGAAACTGCTTAGTAACTGCCCAATTCTTAGTAGATTAGTGTCAAGTTTAATAAAATAGAATGCCATGGTTGTTACCATTTTGACAATTTCAATAGGAACAAACTATAATTTTGAATATTCTTCTTTTCCTCAGTAGACTACTTTTCCTCAGTAGACTAGTAGAGTAGCAACATCAAAATACAGTCATGTATTTAGCACAGAGCCAGGATTTTGAAATCAGAGTATCTTGGGTTCAGATCTCAGCCTGCTTCTTTGTGGTTGCAGTAAACATGGGCTAAATGATTTAACTTGTATTGGTCTACTTCCTCACTTACAAAATGGGGTTACTAATTCTGCCTTATTGGACCATGATGAAGAATCAATCAGGTGGTATAAGTAATGTACTTGGTGTAGTGCTGGGCACAAAGAAGTGATAGCTGTGACTATTAACTCAGTCACTAATAGTTATAATCTATAGTAACCACCTCCTGTGTGCCAAATACTTTGTCTGGCAATGAGAATATTTGTCTTATAGCCTCTGCTCTTAGGGGTTTTCTTGACTTTCTAATCTCACTGGGGTGAGGGAGGGTAGGGGGTAGTTCCTGTGGTGCTGTTTATCAGGCTGGTACTTCTTAATCACAGTTCTTATTTAGCTTTCTAATGAGGTATCCTCTAATTGCTTTGTTAATGCATACCCATTGCATTGAAGTGCACATGGGATTGTCTGAATTGGGAAAAATATTCTATGGGTTTATACAGCAGTTAGTGATATTGGGATACCCGAAACATACCAAATGCAATTTTGGTAGGGCATTGGACTTGTACCATTGATATTACATTGTGTTTCTCAAAGAAACGTTCTAATTTTACGTTAATTTTTCTGGTTGTGTTTCTGTTAGATACCTAAAATTGGAATTGAGGCCATATAAACTTAACTTGAGGATATGACAATGTGATTCAATTTTTATTTGGCTAAAAGAAACAATGAGTTACCAGTTTTGATTGTCCCTGTGTGACCTTGGATTTTAAATAGCCTTTAACAGATACAACCAGAGAGTACTTTAACTGCCAGTCATGCTTTATTTGGATAATTCAAAATGACAGTCTAGCACTTTTCAGTACTGGGCACAGTCAGAAAATATTCATGCCATCCAAATGGTTTCCCCAAGGATTAGAGGTGAAAGGGTTCTATTGGAAAGGTCCAAGAATCCAGAATTGTCTTATTTTCAAATGTTAATTCTTGTCATTTTTACTATGAATACTAAGAGACCAAAGGGGAGTTATGTGAACCTTTTCACAATTTAATTGGCTTAATCTAGGGGAGCCTTTATGAGAAGGTATTAGAATAGGAATAAGAAATCTCATTGATGAGTCCTGAAATTACAAGAGCTCTTGATCAAGGGCTACATTGCCTCATAGCCTTAAAACTTTCTTACTGATAGACATCCACTGAATTATCTTGTTATATTGTGTGCACACATGGATATGTAACAACAAATTCCATTATTATGTATAATTACAATGTGCCAATAAACAAAGTCAAAAAAAGTTTTTTAAAAGCCTCTTCTTACAAATAAGAGTAATAATTATCACCTCTATTTTTGTAGGAATTTTTTTAAACCAAAATACTCAATACTGTCTCCTGTTGATAATTTTATGTGGAGAAACTATGATGTCATTTTCATTTAAAATGGAACATGGAAATGAAGAGGTCCAGGATTTTATCCAAGTGTTCTTGCTGCTAGGTTGTTATCAGTTGTAGAACCCATTTTTTTGGCCTCTTGTTTTCCCCCTTTATTTATTCCTTTCATTCGCTTAGTTTTAGAATTAGTTTCAATATCCCAGTATCCTCCAGTGAGTCATTCTTTACTCTGTCTTGAGTTTAATGCATTAAAAAAACCCCAGTTTTTAAAATGAAGCTAACATTTGCTTTTTGATGCTCTTCTTTATCAGAAAAAAAGAACAAAATAAGAAATCATTGTTTCCTTGTGAATAAGTCAGAACAACTTTTTTCATGTAAAATTTGATTTTAGAATAGCACATACAAATTGCAACTTAGTTCAGATATGTTGCTAATCAGAGTTTATCCTCATATAACATCCTCTGCCTGTAAATCAATATCATGAATTGAGACAGGAGTAGGACAGCCAGAGCTATGAATCACAGTTTGGCTGTGTGACCTTTGAACTCTCTGAACTTATTTAGTTTTAAAGTACCACCCCTTTGCTGTGTTCATATGAGAGTGAATAAGCTGGAAGTAAATACCAAGAAAATAATACCAGGAAAATAATAATTCAAATGCACTGGTGCTGTGCTTTAAAGTTTTTAGTCTAAATTTTTTTTAAATTTATTTTTATACCTGACAGTGCAGAACAATTTCAGTCAGTTCAGTTCTTTAAGTGCCTGCGCATGGAAAGTTAAAAACTAACATGGAAGCAAACTTCACCATACCTTTGCTGAACATTTGCTAAATGCAAGGCAGGACTGCAGGTGCTGGGAATGCAGTTTGGAAGGCATGGCCCTAGACCTCACAGCCTGGCTGAAGAGAGGCAAGCAAGCAAATAGGCAAGACAAGCTAGGGGTGGGGCCTGAGAATGTTTCTCTGAGGAGCAAAACTAGAATCGAATCTTGAATAAGTGGAATGCAATTTTTTTTTTTTTTTTTAAACAGGGAACTAGAATGGGGTATTCCAGGCAAAAGGAACAGCAGGGAAGAGAGAGATTAGAAACCGGCAGCAATTTGGCATGACTGAGGGGGTTTTATCTGGAGATATAACAAGGTCCCAGATCTTAGAAGACCTTACGTGTTAAGCTTCAATGCTTGGATTTTATTTTGACATTATTTTGGGGAAACACTTGAAAGATTTTGAGCCAGCAAATGACATAATCAAAAACATAGCTTAGAAACATTTCCTAAGCAGTTTTCTCTGTTATATTTCAATCTGGTTCATTCTAGTCATATATTGAAAATCAACTTCCATATCAGAGGAAACAATTATCTTGTTTAACCTAAGTCTGTCATCACTTGGATGTTAGACACTTGTATAGTTATGATCTTTGTTGAAAGCTCTGAAAATTGCCACCCAGATCTTTAAATTTCAGTAGCTCACAGCAGTAAGATACAAAGTTCATCACATCTGACAATCTCATTTCTTGTACTATGATAGCATGGGGCCAAGAAGGAAAATTTTGCTTTTGGTTACCATCCAACATCTTAACCCTTTTAACACAGTTGGCATGAGGAAGTCACAGACATTCGTTCCAAAGTACAATTCTCACATAGTAATGATCCTTCATCATAAGTATATTGCACTTGACAGTGAACAGTAAGAAACTACTGGTTGATGTGTTTTACATTGCACATTACATAATCTCTTTCTGCAGCTGATTTATAGAAGCAAGAACATTGGCTAAGCATAGCCTTACGGGGACCTTGTGGCTCTGGGTCCCTCACCTCCAAAGTCAGATGGACACCATAGTTGTCTGCTTAACTTCCTATCTTCCAGCCCCATTTCTAGTATAAACATCATAGGAGTCCCTGCCTCTGAATATGAAGGAACTTTTTACCGTGGTTTTCATACTTGCAATCCAAGTGTTTCCCAGTTTTCTAAAATCCATTTTAACCTATTTGAAAAGCCACTGCAGTCTGCCTTCACTTCCCTCCCAGGACATGGGCAGCACACAATTTTTCCTATGTAAGCCAACTCCTACCCAACAGATTGTGTTTGCACTTGTCCTTGATAGTCTTCAGGGCTTTCAGATCTGCCTCATTTCCTGCCTCTGACTTTATTCAGCCCCAATTTTCCAAAACACAAACATGTAAAATCAGCATGAAAATGTAGTCTGCCAGTGTTTTGAACAAATTCACTTCCATAACAGGACAATGAGCTGTAGTGTCATAAGACAAATATGTGTGAGTTTGAGTCAGCAACTAAATCATTTATTAAATTGAATCTACCAGATATCTTACTAGGTATACTGGATGCCTGACATACTTTACCAAAACAACCCTATCAGAGAGGTTTCCATAGAGGAATTGGATTTAAGGGCCTCTACCACACCCAAGAGTCATAGCTATTAGGGGTGATCCTGGGAGTAGAACTCTAGGTATGTCCTTGTGCATGAGTGGACTTCCCACTATGCAACTCTGTCCTCAATAGTGAATCTTTAGATAAAGTGAATGTTCTGTTAAATAATGCTTTACCCTTGTATAAAGCTCCAAGGTTTATAATTTACTTTACTTGTATCTCATTTGATTTATAGAATAACTTTGTGAGGTAAGTATATTTATCCATGTTTTACAAAACAAGCAAGCAAACAAAGAACAACAACAACAAAAACTAAGACTCCAGAGGATTAAGTGACTTGTACTACATTCATAAACTTAAAAAATTCTATTTTCAAAATGGAGAACCCCTTTTGTTTTGTTTTGTACACTTGTATTCCTTTCTTTATGAGGGTAGGAATTATTTGTTGCTGTGACCAAAGATTAACTGACTGCAAACTGATCCCCCAGGGGGAGATGTGTATGATATTTCTTTTGGTCCACTTCCAGATTTCCACTGCATTGGTGTTGGTTTATGCAGTCTCTCTATGTAATGTTTGTTTTTTTATCTGATTAGAGTTCATTCCATATATGAACATATCAAAGTATAAATTGTGCATTTGCTGCACAGGATTTAGACAATGAACAAACCAACAACAGCGAAACAAACAAAAACCCACCTCCCCTTTTGGAGGTACTTTTTTCACATGGAATTTTTTTCAGGCTTAGTCAGGATCTTAATGCTGATAAGATTACAGTAATGATACATCGATATATTTTGCTTTTAAATACCTTCCCTAATGTGTAATATTTACGGATTTCACTACTTGAATATTCATTATATCTATTCATCCTTTTTCTTCAGGTTTTGTGATGAAGGAACCTGTACAGATAAAGCCAATATTCTGTATGCCTGGGCAAGAAATGCTCCCCCCACCAGGCTTCCCAAAGGTATGTTGGAAGCTTCTTGAACTGTCTGTGTGTTGCTTGATTCTGTTTCTGAAGTGCTTTTTTGAAGAAAAAAAAATTGTTCTAATTCATTGTACATGACAGTAGAATGCATTTGTACATTTTGATAGAAGTACTTTTTTAATGATCCTTTCCAGTAGTTGACAATATTCTTAAGAAGTTCTTGCATCAGCTATTTTGTATTGAAAAGGTTTCATTTAGGTAGTTACTTGTTCCCTACTTCTCTTTGGTAAGTAATTTACCCTCACAACAGTTTATATTGAATTAGAAAATAACCAAGTATACCTTAAGCCACCTTTGGCCTAAGGCACATTGGCTCTTGACAGCAGGAACATTTCATGAGCCAGGAGAGCTAGGAATTAAATAAATTGCTGTTTCAGCAAACAGATTTTTTTTTTTTTTTTAAATATAGTCCTGGAACCTAGATATTTATGTGATGCCAAACCTCAGCTGGTTTTCTGATTTAACCTCTAAACTGTTGATAGCTTCCAATGTGTGAGTAAATTACCAGACTCTCTTTTATTACCTAGATGTTTCTTAATATTAAAAGGATAGTGTGGTTCATTTACAGACTAGTTCTGCCATGGTTTGGGGATGGTCTTATGATCCTCTCTTGCCTCCCTAACTTGGGCCAGCATCACTAATTGATGTCTGTTTTGTACTGCTTCAAGTGAGCTTTGGGATTCCATATATTATCATGTGGCTACCACCAAACAAGTGTTAACACTAATAGAGTATTTAAAATCTGTCAACCTTTTTAGAACAGATGGAAATTTTTATTTTCTCTGCCTGAAAATCTTTTTTTTTTTTTAAGTTCACTAGTAAACTCTGTGTCTCTTAACAGTAACACTATTATAGAACACTTTCGATTCCAAAAATTCCATGACATACTGGACTTTGTAATTTAGTTAGTAACTGGTGTCCTCAATGACATGTTTGTAGATACCTGTCTTCATATGGAAAGAAAAGTAATTCCCCTGTATACTCCTAAGAAGTCTTTTTCCTTTACTAATCACAAAATAAAATGAATATGTGTGTGTATCAATACATGAAACAAAATGAAAGAATGGTTTGTGTTTGTCTTTTAAATAATCATCAGGGACAAAGTTTTGTTTTGTTTTGTTTTGTTTTGTGTTTTGTTGTTGTTCTTCTGTTTCTTTCAAAGTCAATGAATTGTGTGGTTAAAGTATAAGTGATTACTCTGGTTTTGAGGTGAGAACTCTCAAAAGAATTCCATCAGAGCTTTGAAATGACATATTGGAAATCAGAAATGCCTAGTTTATTTCTGTTTCTGTTAACATAATTTCATATGTTATTTGCCATTTTATTTCCCTTTGGATATCATAGATCAGCAATGCAAGATTATTAGCCCCATTGTAGACTTCAGTTCTAAAATATTAATTTATCTTTGACAAATTTTTAGGTGTTGGATTCAGAGTTGGAGGAGAGACTGGAAGCAAATACTTTGTACTGCAGGTACACTATGGGGATATTAGTGCTTTTAGAGGTAAGTTTTAAAATATCAGACTGAACATAATAATAATAATTTTTAGTAATATATTGCTTAAATAGGTTTACTGTTATCCATGTAATAAAATGAAGATATGCTCACACCCTCTCCCTATTAGGGACATCTGTCTTTGTTTCCTTTAATTTGGAATTACTAAAGGAATGACTTTTAAGTTCTTTCTCTTATGCAAACATGCATCCAACTGTGCTTTCTCTCTGACCAACATTATAGAGTTGTTTTGCTTTCCAGTATGTTACCTTATCTGCCAGCTCCTTCTCCTATCAGAAATGTCACTCATTCCAGGCAACACTACGAGAAAGAATGGGAAGGGGCTGGTAGTTTATTTATGTTACTATGAACCAGGCACTGGGAGATTCTACAGGTTCTGCAGTGCCAGAGAAGTTCTCACTCAGACAAATTCCACCTGCCACACCTGCCACTTCATGAACTCATCATAGTCCATAGCACAGACCCCACCCACTGGTGGACTTGACTTAGCACTCCCAGATGCCTGTTGGCTCTACCTGTGAGTATTATGCACTTTATTTAAATTCCCCTTTTCTCATTATAGAATCATTAACAAGAGGCATGGGCCCTGTTCCCAAGGCAACCAGCATTGGTTCCTTCTGCTGCATTTAGCCACATTCCAGCTGCATTCTGGATTCATACTCTTGTGTCCATGAGAGTATAAATATTAAACAGACTTCTCTTTGGCTTGTTGACTTTTTTAATTGTGTCTTGCTGAATTGTATGCACTTTCTCCTGTATTCTCTAATTTAACGTTATAATTCTGTGTCTAACCTGATATATTCCTTTTCCAAATATATTAGTTTTCCATCTGGTGGCAGAAGTGGATGTCTGTCTGACATCCACTCTGAAATAGCCTCTGTGCCCTTTCCTGAGAGAGTCCCATGTGGTGGGAAGGTCCATAGATTCTCAGCACTGAGAATAAGCACAGTAAAATGCAGTTTTCCTCCAGAAAAATAGTGTTGAAAAGAATATGTTTATGTAACTGAAAAACTACAATTAGCACTATAGCTACACATGTCATCAAACAATCTCCTGTGAACCAACTTGTGAACCTAACTTAAAAAATAAAATTGTTTTATATTAAAAGTATACTTTTGTGTTTTATGCAAATAGTTTTCCATTTTGGGAATAGAACCTAATCTTAAATTATTAGATCTCTATAGTGCTAAAACAAGGATTTGTTGAAAATACTGTTTGTATTTGAGAAACAAAAGTAGAAATTATCTAAAAACTTACCATGCTGGCTTCCATGGAACAGTGAGATTCTAAGACTGCTGACTTCCAAAGCATTGACAAAATCATAATTTTTTTTCAAAATGTCAAGAAGGCTTTCCCAACCATGAGAACTAAAGCAGCTCATTATTCCCCCATACACTCTCCCAACTCCTCACCCCTACCCTTCTGTAAAACCCTGTACTTTGCTTTTCATCCTAATTCCTCTTGGTTTTGTAGTACTTCTAATAGATACTCTGTAGATACGTGAGAGAAAATGGATGATATATACTAGTATTTTTTAAATATATTGCTGTAATAATTTAATTTCTTACTTATGAGTTAATTTTGTTTTATAATTTATGTTTAATCTGGGGTAATAAAGTACTGACTTTAAATATATAAACATATAATTCTTCTTTACTGTAAGACAGATGAGAAACTTTATGTAGCAATTTTTCATTTTCTCTTAAAAACAGTTTTTCTAAAAGAAGTGATATATTAGGTAGAATGACTACTAGTGTTTGAATTCATAAAACACTGTAATAGAATAAAAAGTAAAAGAAAAAACTTCACCCATGTAATTCACTCAGTACCATTAGGTACTGTTTTGCCCCTCAAGCTATATGTGGTTTAGAATAGTAAATAATTACATGAGGAAATGTCAAATCTCATTAAAAACATGAAATAGCATTTTATATTTATTAAATTGGAGTTGGGTGAAGGTTGAATTATGAAACCTAGAACTGCAAGGGTTTCAGTGACTCTGGTAGTTTGGGAAGCTTTATAAATTAGTGTAATGTTTTAGAAAGCAATTTTATCATTCCATATACATTTAATATCTAATAGTAAAATCTTGCTCTAGGCTTCTATTCTAAAGAAGAGATATTTTTTGTAACAAAGAGCTACCTATCCATAGCTATTTATGCACCATTAACTGTTAATATGAAAAACTGGAAAGCAAACAAATGTCCTTTAATAGGGGACTGGTTAAATGAATGGCAAAACAACATGTTTAACAAATAACAAAATTTAATACAGACTATATAAAAGCATATGTATGTTTGTATGTTTATAAGGATTGTAAGGAGCAAGGAAAAAAGGGAGACCATTATGAGCAAGAACGATAGAAGCATGTGAATTTTTTTCCCTTTAAAATATTATAATGTTATCTTTACAGTTACATTTTGAAATTCCACAAGTTGTAGCACCTTGTTACATACTTCAGTATCTCCTGGTTAGTGTTTTGCCTTCCCACTCATTCCTTCATGACAACAAAATAATGTAAATTTATATGTGCCTGATTTGCTATAAGAATGACTTGTGCTTTAAATAGGTTCTATGTTATAATCCCATACTTATCTCCTTATGTACCTGGAAGTATGAATAATATCATCATATCTTAGAATTTTTAGAAATGCATTAAATATATACCAGATGTGGTGGTGCATGCCTGTAATCCCAGCAGCTCGGGAGGCTGAGGCTGGAGGTTCCCAAGTTCAAAGCCAGCCTCAGCAGCTTAGTGAGGCTCTAAACAACTTAGTAAGACCTTGTCTCAAAAAAAAAAATTTTTTTTAGAAAAGGGCTGAGGGAGTTGAGGTTGTAACTCAGTGGTAGAGCGCTTATCTAGCATGTATGAGGTCCTGGGTTCAATCCTCAGAATTACATAAAGATAGATAAATAAAATAAAGTTATTGTGTCCAACTACAACTAAAAAAATTAAATAAAAAATTAAAAAAAAATTTTTTTTAAAGGGCTGAGGGTATTGCTCAGTAGTTAAGCACACTTGGGTTCAATGTCTGGTACCAGGAAAAAAAATTAAGAATATACATATGAATTATATACATATATATATAAATGCATTATATGCATATATATACATATATACCCACATATACAAATATAATTTGTCACTGTTTTTAGTATCAGTGTCAGTGAAGACTAGAACTTGATAATTTAAAAACTATTTATGTTAGACATATATATGAATTGTAAATTAGAAGAATACTACTAGGAAAAAAACGCATTCTACTGAAAAGTAGGGAAATGTTTGGTTAGGGGAATGAGCATTTTTTCCACAAAGGGAAGGTTTTCGGGATTTGAGAAACCTAAGACTTTTCTAGAATAAAGCACCAGCAGGTAAGATAAAATATATTCTCACACATGTGGGAATTTCATAGAGTTTCAGAGAAAGCATAACCTGAAACCAGGAGGGTCCATCCTGTATGGACGGTGTTCTCTATTTGTAGGAAAAGATTGGCTGTGAGTTCTGGGGGATTACATGAAATGTTTGTTTTATTTTATTTGTTTTAGAAATTGCGCAGAATGTGAAGCTATAAAAAGATCATTTAAAAACAGTCAACTTTATGAAATGCTGTGTCAGTCACAGTGTGGAGGCTGTGCTGGAGCTGGGTGTACTAAACTTCCTGACCAGCAGAATTTACTGTGTTCCAGCTGGAGTGGAGTAC
This sequence comes from Glaucomys volans, assembly GCA_020662805.1. Classification (NCBI taxonomy): domain Eukaryota; kingdom Metazoa; phylum Chordata; class Mammalia; order Rodentia; family Sciuridae; genus Glaucomys; species Glaucomys volans. Next base: position 614,300 of record JAJEJO010000127.1, on the reverse strand, counting down.
AAAGGGAATGTTGTTTATAAGCAATAGCAGTTCTGTGGAGGGGCAGGAGCACCCAGGTCTACCTGGAAGGGTGAAGGGTCTGAGAAGGCTTCCTAGCAGGTGGAACCAGAACGAGGTTTCAAAGGGTGTTCAGGAGCTCCCAGGGAAGCAGAGGCAGCATGGGAGACACATTCCAGATGAAGGTAAAAACCTTGTGCAGAGACACAGAAGTGAAACAGCCTCCCATACCCAGGGAACTCTGGACAATTTGGCATTACTGGAGTGAGAGATGGGAAGGGAGTAGAGACAAGAAGTGAAAAGAGAGGTCAAAGGAAGCACCAGTCCACTAAGATCCCTGGTAGGACTTCATTCTGAAAGCACTCACAGTGTTCATCCTCAAGAAGTATTCTGATGGGATTTTCATTGCACTGTGCTGTTCACTTCTGGGTGGAGCCTTGGAAAAGCTCCCAGCTCTGTATAGAAAGGATTGGGTGCCCAGGCAGCCAGAGAGAACCAGACTGGGGACTCAGGAAGGTCAGAATGATTTCTTATTCCAATGTGGGCTTCTGAATTTTTTTTATAAATTAACATTTCACGGAAACAGAATACAGTCTATTTAGAAGTGAAATCCCCATGGCTTAGTGATCAAACTACTAAATCCAGACAGGGACAGCCTGGGAATGGCATGGGCTAGCTGTTTTGCTCTCACCAGGTTTGTAAGCCTCTCTCTGCTCTCTGTATCCATAAAATTGGATCATAATGGTTCATATAAAGGTACTTGGTAAGTGATCAGATGTTAGTTGTTGTTATTATAGCCCCTGTAAACAGATAAATTTCCCCAAATGCAACTGTAGGTCGTAACTGCCCATAACATAGAGATAGATGTTGGTTACTTCTCGAGGGTATTGTAGTTAATTGTCGTTCAGACACAGTACTGTGTTCAAGTTTGTCATGCTGCCAGTAGAAGTTTCCTAGTTGCATGGTGTTTCCTGTTTGCCACAGCAGTTTTTATTATTCATAGTTCAGTTACACAAAGGGCAAAGACCAAGTTCTTGCCCTTTTAGGAAATTAGATTAGTGGGAATCTAGGATTCCACCTGGTCTCACCACCCCGTACCCCCACCACACACTTACAGTTTGATTTGGTTTGGTTTGGGCTTTTTTTTTTTTTTTTTTTTTAATTTTAGCAAATTCTGTTTGCTTTTTGGATTGTTTTCGTCCCCAACAAATTTTCTGAAGAAAAAATTCCCTTGAGATGTTACAGAATGATGCTGAATTTTTTCTGAATGTTTCAACCCAGGGGAATCTTACAAAATTGCCTTCTCATTTCTGGAGTTTCCGGCATAAACTTCCTAATCTCCAACAATAGTACACTTCTCAAATTGGAAATCCTATGTGTTCACCAACCGAAGTTGGAACTGATATTCTTAGAATGGAGGTCAGAATATCTTCCCAAGAGTATGGCCCTATTGTCTTTGGTTGGCAAAATTTCCAAGTTATCATCTACCTACTGTCATTAAGCTCTTGGTGCACATAGGAAAACTAAGGTATTGTCAGTGACACCACACACACACACACACACACACACACACACACACCGGCCTTGCTTGCACACCTTCATCACAGCCCTCAATGTGCACCTGCATTTTATAAATTGTAACATGTTCCTGGGAGTATAGCCAAAAAAGATTGCTTTTCCTTAAAGTGTTTATTACTTACACTCTAAATTAAATGAGTCAAACTTAGAAATCCTATTTTCGACTCTCCTTGATGTAAACCCTAAAAAGTTTAGTCTCCAAATTTCTGGGGTTATATTATTAAAATTATATCATAAAATTTCAGTTAAAATCCTTAGGGGATGATCATTTCCAATAGCTACATTTTCCAGAAAGCTACAGTTTTAGCCCTGTAAGTACTATAACTTTAAAGTATCTTGGATAGAAGTCTTTCTAAAATATATTATGTGTCTTTTGAAAATAAATTAAATAGCATATGTTAAATTCCTATAGCTGTGCCTAATACAGACCAGACTGGCAATAAATGTTAGTTCCAATTCTTGGTTACTCCCTTTCCCTTTTCTTCAGAATCTTGGAATGTCATACTGAATGAATTTTGCTCTGATTCCTTTCAAATTTTTAGGAATACACAGACTTTTTTCCATGGTACTGGGCTTATTGCCTCCTCTATCTGCTTTTCTATGCTTTCTATAGCCTCCTTTATTGTCAAGCTACTTCTTCAACTCATTTTAATTTGAACAGTATGCCATAAGGAGGCAAAGATTAGTAAGGACAAAAGTCTGCCCTCATGTAGCTGCCTGTTCATGGGATGAATGCAAATAAAAAAATGACTGTGACCCTGTGAACCAGTACAAAGTACGTGCAGTGAGAGAGGGGACCGAGAAGCAGACAAGATCACACCTAGATTAGATTTTCAAGTTGCCAGATTGATTTACTAAGGGTACCCTTCTTGTTCTAAATTTATGTTTTTGATTTAGAATCTAGATAACTTTCATATAGGTTGTTTTCTTGTTTTGTTTTAGCTTTTTTGTTTTTGTCATTATTGTCGTTGTCCTTTGGAAATTTAGAGTAAATTAATTTGGAGCCCACATGGGGAACTGTTTGCATGAAATCATGGGAACACTAGTGCCCGGACTTGGTGACCTTCAGACTTGAGTTTTTCCTTGCTCTCCTGCTGTTATAATCCATTTAGGTGTGGCTTCCGCGTTGTTTGTGCAGGTGGTTGTTCCTGGACACCTGTGCAGGCACACTGTCATGCATGCACATATCAGAGATTCCTATGTTTCCACAACTGAAGGAGTAGTAGAGCAAGCAGGTAGGAATGCTAACAGTGGCAGTAGGAAGGGGAAAGAGGACTCCAGAGGAATTCAGATTCCACTGTGGCTCCAGCTGCATTTCTGCCTCTTGCAGGGCTACTGCCAGCAAGCTATTGGAAAAAGCTTTGAAATTGTGAGCCTGGAAAAAATCCCTTGCTAATGCATTTTTGAACAAGATAGAGCAGAGATCAGTGGCAGGGCAGCTGCACTTAAAATTATTTCATTCCGTATAAAGCACACTATTCTGACTTCAGTGTAAGCATTTGAGTGCTCCTGACTCCCTGATACCTGATTGCAAAGTTAGTGGAAAACTGGGTCAAAGATTGCTCCCCAATGCTTCCTCTGCTGTATTCCCCAAATCTGTATAAGTACCTTCTGCCTGCATGCTTTCCAGCAAGAAAAACCATGCCTGCTTTTACTTATTCTGCATAGTAAGTAATACTGTGGGTAAGAGTATTTAAACTTACATATTTTAGAGCATTTTGGATTGCTTTCCATATTTAAGAATCTCCTTTCAAATCACAAATATTGGGAATGGGCATTATTAATTCCTCCCCATCTATAGCTTGAAAGCCATTGAATCTTTGCACTGAAGGGGAGACATAGATGACACCCGCCTAACACTCAACAGGGCCTTGCCTGCACAAGACCCTGACATGCACGTGGGCCAGCAATCCTGATCGCCTTCCAGAAAACAGAGCATTCCAGAGCACACATAATGATTTCAAGTTCTCAGTTCCAGTAACAGGAGCCCTACTTAACAAGCCTCATCCCTGGTTCCAGGAAGAGTGCACTTTCCTCAGTTTCCCCTTTCTCTCCTGAGGCTGTGCTGCTCATGCCAGCTGCCAAGTTCCCTTCCTTCCCTCTGCAATTACCACTTCCAATTTCTCTAATATTCTTTGATAAGAGGACCTGAACCTTTATTTGAACATTTTGGGCCAGGTGTGATTTGGAATTAAGAATTTCTAACATTTTTGACAGGCACGCAAGTGCATAAATTATATATTACATTCTATCACCTCTGGTAATGTGAAGCACCATCCCTAATCAAATACACTATATTCTTATAAGAGAATGTTCAAATATTGACACCAAAAGGGATAAAAAGATAAATAGATTACAGTCTGTTCAGGACAGATTTTGCTGCCAAACTTTTATGAAAACCACCAGGTCTCTAAAGCTTTGCCGATTTTAGAATGCAAAAAGGTCCTGTTTGGACAAGGAAACCTATTCCTTAATATTTGAGTTAACAGTTAACACTTAAAACACTAACAAGGATTAGAGGAGTCTGGGTGTAATTGCATGTTTCTCCTTTAAAAGAAACTTCACTCCTGAAATTTATTTTTCCATCTTTTGGATATTCAGAAAAGCATTAAAAAGAAAACTAAAAAATTGCAATACCACTACTGTTAAGGGAAAAAAACCCTCTTTGATCTCATGTCCTTTCTTCCCTCACACTCCTCACCCCCACCCCCAGGCAACTACTGTTTATATTTAATTAGCTTTTCATTTGCTTATCTTAATATTCCTTTACCCATAGAAACAACAGACATGTATATATGTGCTTTTTTTCTTTTTTAGACAGAAATCTGACCACATGATCTGAATCTGTTGTTTTCCACTTAACAGTGTGCCCTGGGCATATTTCAAAGACAGCACGTGCAGAACTCTTCCATTATTTATAACTGCTCCCTAGTATACTGTTGTATGGATATACTATAATTTATGTATCCTGTTCTCTATTAAAGGTGTTTAAGCTTTAAGTTTTTGCTATTACAAGCAATGCTCTAGTGAACTTTAATGTTAAGAAATGTATTAGGTAACCATGTATTGCTACTGCAGGGTGGATATCTAGAAATAGGATTTTTTGGGTCATAGTGTTTACTTAACAGATTCTAGCAAATAACCCAACAATGTAGTTTTTACAATTTACAGTCCACAGTGAATGAGCAAGCCCCATATTTTTATCTACACTAGATATTTTCACATATTAAAAATTTTGTGATGGTTTTCTTAAACAAAGGCTTTCCTCGTAATGTTCCATTAAAGTGATTTGAATTAAATGAAAGGCATTAATAGAATTACCTCTAAAATACATAGTCTAGATCAAAATTTATGAAAATCTAATCTAGACCTAATTAAACCCAGACTTTTCATTGGTTAAAATGGAAAGTTCTGTCTTAAAATGAGTTACTAGATCAGATACACAAGTAAGGCTCAGGTGGTTGTGTCCTGGAGCTGACTTTCACAAGAGGCTTACAAGTGCCAATTGGCAATTTGCAGGTATTTTGTGAGCTGACTGTTAAAAATA